>CM024761.1:28647411-28790629 GCA_014218235.1 Colocasia esculenta | reverse complement strand
GCTTGAGACGAAGGTACTTCTCCTTGGCTTCGGAAGTCGAGTCTCTAGTGCAGCAGGGCTTCGCCGTAGTGTTTGGGTTATGCTCAAAACAATGGCCTCGGGGATCTATTTGTAGGGGAAAAATACTGAAATCGCGTCGAACACAGTGGACACCTATCTTAGTGAACCGCATCCAACAAAATTGCCGCAATTACCAAGATCGACTTGCTCCAATTAAGCCTTTCCAAACATCGATTATAGCCATTTTTAGAATCGTGTCGGAAATGTCCGCCGCGTTTAAAACACTTTCGCTTTGAACTGATTCTTTCCAAATATTAAAAAATGGAAATACTGAAATGCGTCGGTGAAAGCCGCCGCGTATTTGAATAGAATCGCTCTTTGATGGAAATCGATCTTCATTTAAAGGAAGGTTAAAAATGCATCGGCTTATGTGGACACAATTCTAATTAGCAACAAAACCTTTCCAAAAATGATTTTGGAAATTGCCATAATTCGAAAATGGAAACTCTTAATCGCGACAACTTTGTAGGATGCGATTCAAAACAGAGTAAGCGCCAGAAAAGGAAGTGTGATACACGTCGGCTTTACCCGCCGCAGATCAAACCTCCTAAAAGGCGTCCATTATGTCAGACGCGAATCAGTTAAGCTCAACATACCTCTTTAGACCCCTTAGAAAAATTCCTAAAAATCCTAGAAAAATTTGAAAAATTGGAAAATCACTCAAGAGATTAATTGAAGAGAGCCACTTTGAGGCATGCGGTATAACATGAAATTTGCTCGATATGTTGCCAAATTGGAGTGTCTACACTCCGGTGCCGCTGGGGGAGGTACTGGCGGCTGTCCTCCTACTGCCGTCTGCCCTGGCTGCCATGCACCCTGGAGCATGGCCCTAAAAAACTGCTCGTCCATGTGGAACAAGGCCTCGTACTGTGGTGGTGAGGGCTGGTACCACTGCTGCTACTGCTCACCTTGTGTCGTTGTTGCCGCTGCCTCCTGAGGCTGTGCTATAGACTCCTCTGCTGACACATCCTCCTAAACATGACCTGGCGCGGGCATATCAGACTCTCTTTGCTACTCCATCAGCTCTCTGGTCTGCCTGCGTCTGTGTGGAGCCATATCCTGCACGGCATACAACCAACAAAGTTAATAACACTAACTCGGGTGGCTAGCAGTGTACTTGTACTTCCGTTGGGACTTCCTATTTCTGTTTAAATGCACTACAAATCCTAATAGACTCTCGCTCTGATGCCAACTGTAACGACCTCGAAAACCTGACCGTCGGCCCCAATCGAGGACCCGATTTTTGTGGTCGCCGCCCACGGATCCTGGGACCCGAAAAGGCTATAAACAAGTCTAACAGAATATGTAAAGAAAATAAATGTCAGCTACTGAACAAGGAGCACCACACGGAAGCAAAAAAGGAAAAAGTGAGATCGTTGTGTATCGCTCTAGGTGCAGTCCCAACACAAACAACGAGTACAAGTAAGCAAAGGGAAGAACAGGGCCCTTAGGAGCATACCCCGAGGGTGAAGTACAACTAAAGGGGGAAAACCCACTGCTAGCTATAGGGATGATGTCTACCGCCCTACCTTCTCCGCCCGACGCGCACCCGGTCGCTGCTGAGAAGTCTTACCTGGAAAAAGGACGGATGAGATTCACAACAGAAGCTCAGTAGGGACTACCAATCTCCTACTGGCTCTAACAGGTGGGAAAGAATATATATAATTAAACTAATTAATAGCAGTTAATTATTCTAACCTACACAAGAAAGTGCGGAAGCAAAACTACTAACTAGCAACGGTACGGAAAGGAGAATGCAGTCAGAAACTCCATACAACCTGCACGTCGTAACCACCACACGGTTGGTAACAGAGACAAGGGAACCCTGCCTGGACAAACTACACTAGCTATGGAAACCACAACCACTAGTCAACCGATCAAGAGCATCCATTGATGTCTTACTCTCGACCCAGGTCCAGACCTTCACGTCTTGTCAGAGTGGAGCCAGAAACACAAAGTGACCACAACAGTAACCGCCGTAGTCTGGCCGGACTACAGTCCCATGCCTGACCTCTTTAGGTGGTTACGGGGCCACAAAGAGTGAAGCAGCGAGAAGAAGGACTGACTGGCCAGTGCCGGGAAGAACTCCAAATGACCTCGGCGTCCCAGACCAACTACGAGAGCTCTGCAAATGACTCAACGCCATTGTCCTAACCACCGTTTTTCCCTCCGCTCCAAAGTCCTTGACTCGAGCACACCCGTCGCCAGGAGCACTCCCTCAACAGGTGCATGGGGATAGGGGTCTCAGGTAAACGGTAACAACCTCTCACGAGACAAGATCTCAGGTGCTGAGCACCGGACAAACGACTAGTGTAGGACCGTACTAGGAACTAGCACTAGTGCCACGAGTATAGAAAGAACCAAGAATGGCAAAGACTCAACGAGAAATGGATTTTGCATGAACTTACCTGAATCTGTTACTGTCGTGACGTCAAGGCCGGCCGCGACAATGTCGCGACGCCCTAAGCCATTGTGATGATGTCACGGTGCCCATGCCCGTCATGACAACCAAAGCTTGTCGTGGTCGGCACATGCGCTCGACACTATCGTAATCCTCAGGTCGGTCGCAATCTCAGACAGTGGGGGTCTCGGTACAGTCCACCCAGGGATCACCCTAAAACCACCAAAAACACACCATTCGGGGGAGGGGAGCATGGGAGTCCATAGGAAAGCATGTAAACAAGACAAACCACCCTCACACCCCACGGATCATGCATTAAACAAGAAGTTCTACACTCAAGGAAACCTCTCCACGAACGGAACATGGATCTCTCACCCTAAACCCCCCCCCCCCCCCAAGAAAACGGGAATATGAGGATATCAAGGGGAAGGTGAGCATGCTAGAACGAGAGGAAGAAGAGAAGTCCCTACCTCAAAGAGTAGAGCCGACCCTTTGGGGCCTTCACGTAGGAATGGCCGCCACCTCCTCGCTCCAAGCACCACACGGACGTCGCCTACACTAAGGAGACGTCACCTCCAAGCCAAGAAAGCCACAAAATATCCGGAAGAAGCAAGAGGGCTCGGAGGAGGAAGAAGGAAGAAGAAGAAGAAAAGAAGAAGGGGAGAGGGGGAAATGGAGCGCTTGCCTCAGTTTTGAACCGATGGCCCCAGAAACACGACGGGTTGGGGCGGCGCGACAAGAACACTATCGCGATGGCTCCAGAGATCGGGACACTATGTCGCGACCGACCCTCAGGTCGCGACCCCAAAAGTGGTCAAACTAAAGATCGGTCAAACCAGAACGCGACGGCCTGTCAGGTCGCATCAACGTTGTACACGGGCTGACACCCGACAAGGCCGTTCTGACAAAAAAGGACAAGCGTCAAAATGATTAGAAATGAAGTCGCATCACCTCCAGACGCCACGACAAGAATGCGTCGCCCACCTCCGTCGCCACCTTAACACGACGGGAAAGGGTGTCGCGACAAGAAACATGTCGTTGCTGGCACGACACTATCGTGACCCTCAGGTCCGTTGCGACTGTGAGGATGGGGCCCAGGCCTAAGAGAGCCGGATCTTACACCACACAACTGCAAGCCCATGCCTGACACCTTTAAGGACTCTGGCCTGAGCTCTCTAAAGTGAGACACTGGAGAACAGGACTAGCTGGGGACAAGTACATCTACTGGTGATTGTCCCCCAATCACGAGCGTGCTACAAGCGACTGAATACAAACACAACTCACAAGTCGCTGCCCTATTGTCGTCTTTCCCTCAACCAGACGTACAACTCAAACACACGAGTGAGGGTGTCTAGGAAGACGACACAGACCTCTATGGTACACATAGTACCAGGACAACCCCCGAGCGAGAACGTGCTTGGCTCACAAAGAACCTGGGGTACCCGACTAGAGAGGCATTCCAGAATAGGCGACGAACCACCAAACTCAGCAAACACACAAACCACAACGGGTACTAACCTATACATATTACATTTACTCATAACCATGGTAAATCACTTCTAGTGAGCTTGTCATTGGTCATTACATGACCTCCATACCAACTTTAAACCACTACACACCTAACCACATACTGATATGCATGTAATCCACTAAACCTTATTATAATCACATAATTAGCAAGCTAAACATGATTAACTTAATCACCATAAATGATTAACATAAATAACATGATCAACATTACTCACTGTTTAACCATAAATCAAACCATTATTCCTAGAACATGCTTTACTATTATTAACCAACTTAAAACAACTTAAAATAACTTTAAACAGCCAAGGCTAGGTCCATACAGGACCATCACAGCCCAACCATCCCAAGCACACCTCAGAAGCTGAAACGCGACGGACACAGGCGTCGCTTTTAAAATGCAACGGCCTGCCCAAACGCGATTATAAGCCAAATGTGAGAGAGCCCAATGCTGCGAGCAAAATGTGACGGCCCAACATGTCATCTTCAGGCCAATCCGGTCTAACCCCAATAGTGAAGTGACAATCATGACGGAATGATACGTCATGACCAAGCAAACACTAAATGGTACACCAAATCGCGACGGACCACTACGACGCGTTCAACAAGAACGCGACGGGTCCAACGGTCACGTTCACATCAAAAAATCTAACACCAATCGGAAGACATGAATGCAACAAACCAAGTCGTCGCGTTCACATCAAAACGCGATAGGTCGGACAGTTGCCTTTTCAGGAAAACAACCAGACCCTTCTTCCTTCCAAGAAACCAGTCCACACACTATACAAACCCACAAATAAGCTCATAAAATGAAAGTTGAGCTACCACACACTATCATAACACAATTTGCTATTATCAAAAGCATTTAAACTAAAGTAAATCATAAAGGAAGTTTCCCTACCAACTCGAAGAACCTACAGAACCCGAGAAACGCCACACCGCTAGCAAGGAACATCCTCCTCGCGTGGAGACCACACCAGCCCATCTACCTGGAAGTAGAAATAGCCAAGAAAATGCCACAAGCTCCTCCCCACGGTCGGACAGAGCCACCTCTGCTCTGTCTGGCCCAAAACAGAGCATTAAATGCCATAGTCAAAATCACGACATAGACAGATGTCATGTTTAACATGTATTAAACATGACAGACCAGGTCGTCGCCAAATGCGTTGCGCAATAGAAAGGTGGTTCAATGAATCATGACGTAGGACGCCATCGCGTTCAAAACACCACGACATACTCCGTCGCCTTCTTCACCAGAAAATCTGCAAGCCCTATGGGCCAAAACCTAAGGCCCATAACACCCATAAAACGCATCGGAGCCACAACAGAAGCTCAATGACCACACATTCGCCAAGAGCACCACACCAGAACCATTAAACACGGATCCAGATGACCACGATGCCACAATTTATGGCCTCAAGCAAAGTCTATGGGCATTGTAATCATCAGGATGCGACCCTCAAAAACATAAAAAAGAATATCACTATATAATGATGAAAAGGATGTGATCGCCACCTAGCATGTTGTCTATGATATAACAAAATTAAAGGCTAACTCATTAGGAAAGGGAGGGTGAGAAGCCACTTATTGGTTTCGCGACGGGGAGACCCGTCGCGATAAGAAGTTTGTCGCAACCACACGACCAGTCGCGATATTGAGTTCGTGACCTGGGTGGCCGATGCCTTCTCAGCAGCAATGCGGGAGTGTGAGTGGACCTCCTTCCCTTCCTCCGGCTGGCTAGATGAGGAGAACTCCTCGTCTACTCTTCTTGGGGAACCTGCCAAAATAAGGAAACAAAGAAAGAAAACCCTATTAGATGACTTTTTAAGTGAAGTATCTACACAAAGTAAAAGAGAAAAGGGAAAACATGGAGGGAACAAACTTGGGGTGTTTTGGAAACCCCTTGGGTAGTGGAAAACGTGGGTGTGTGGTCGTGCAACTATTTAAAATAAATAAACAAAATGCATGGAAGGAAAATGAGAGGGAAAGAGGGAAGAAGAGCCCCCAAAGGGGTGACTCCCTAGATGAAGGTGTTGTCCTCGGGACGTACATCAGCTTTGTGAATCGTGGGAGATCACCTCTTGGCCGCTAAGCTCCAGATGTAGAAGAAAATGGGGTGACTTGATGAGGAAAATTAGAGGAAATGGGTGGAAATGAGAGGGCTACGAGCTAAGGGGATGCTCTGGAGGTATTTGGGCAGCACTTTGTGGTGCTCTTGGGGCTCTTCCTCATTCAGAAGAGGGTGGGTTGGTTTTTATAGAGAGGAGAGAGGGTACCTCATCCATAAGGGATAATGACCCATGAAAATGATAAAAACCCAAGTAAATCTGCATGGGAAGAGTCCTAGAAGAGTTCTAGGGGTGGATAGAACTTCAATCCGCGGTTGGGATTGTTCCAAGGTTGTTTGAGATGGAGATAAAGCCAAAGAGGATAGAAGAGAGGTGGTTGCGGAGCCAGCCATGTAGAAGCATGTCATGACGGATCGAAGGGACACGACAAGGAGTGTCATGACAGCCTTAGTGGTCGCGACTCTGAAGACATGTGGATGGATATACATGGGTTGTCACAACGGCCTGGTATATCATGACAAGGTTCAACAATCGATTCAAGAAGGAACATAATCGATTCAAACAGGCATAATCGATGCTAACATGACGCCATGGTCTGTCGCGTTAAGGGCAATCAATTCCCATGATCATTAATTGATAGCTATGGTCATCAATCGATAGCCATGGTCATCAATCGATACTAACGCATCGCCCTTGACCGTCGCGTTAAGGGCAATCGATGGGGATCGATTCAAAGGATCAGTATTCGATGTGAACGCATCGCCCATGGCTATCGCGTTAAGGCTTGATGTCTGAAACCCTAAAAACAAGGACCCTGAAGTGTAACACCCCGGAAATTCAGTCATTTAAAAATTGAAATAAATTGAAAATGATAAATTCAATATTATCGAAATAGTACAAACGTACATGCCATTATCATTTGTACGAGAACATATTGGAAAATTTCATAAAATCATAGTTCAACCCTAAATAATACTCCCTAATGGCCCACGAAGAAATTTGCGAAAAATAAAATCCGATTAGCCAAGTTGAAGGCATTTTGCGACTGATATCATAATTAGGGAATATGTCGAAAAATCATTATCACATGTACTTAATGAAGTCCAAAAATAAAAATATAATCATAGTTAGACTCCCAAGAATTTTAATTAACTAATTAATATTATTGGGACAAAGCACTCTTAGTGGACCAAAAAACAAAACCCATTGGCGTTAAAACCCCAAAATTCGTAGGTATAAATGGACATAAATTGGAAAGGGCAATTAGGACAAAATCCAAGGCAATTAGACTTCCATGGCAACCTGAATTCGTGCCCAACCATGTTAGGACATTTCCTAATGTCATTACTACTCTTATTGGGAGGAGAATCCTCAAATCATGGAAGGTACCCAAGCTAAAACCGCAACCCCCTTTCGTCGTGGGAGGTCAGTCTAGGGCACCATAAGAGGAGAGGATCGACCACAAACGGAGCTTCTTCTCCAACCCTCGTGCTGCTGCGATCTGGGAGGAGGCCTATCTTAGAACCACCCATAGATAGGTGTTCTTGGGCTAAAACTTGACATGGCATATATCATCTGAAAGCTCTTCAAGTCTACTTTCATTTTCCCCTATTTTTCCCAATTTTCATTGGCTATGTTAAGAGTATTAAGTGTTTTCCCATCATCGCGCAGTTTTAGGGCTTTTCTTGTTAACCTCATGAGTCACGCATTCCCTGGTCAAATTAGGTGAAAAAAAAGAAACATGATTCTTCCTCTCCAAGTTTCCAACAAGTTTCATGTTGAAAACTTTGTCTAAAAACCCCTATAACCTTGAGTTTCGAGCCAAAACATGAGATCGCACAACCTAGTCCGTGATCTGTCTGCCGGTTTGAATCGCGACCAGTCCAGTGGTCGCAATTCAGTGACTTAAATCATGACGACTATGTCCGTCACGAATTTGACATGTTTTTTATGATTTCCAGATGACCAATCATGACCTATAGGTTTACCCTAACCCCCATATACTTCGTTTTGCATGGTATTTCAGTTTTCGGCCATTTGTGAACCGTGAGGACGCGATCGGTCGTACCATCGCGATTTGACTTGTTTCTGCCAATGGATTCCATGCCTGTTTTTATATTCAGATTTTCAAAACCTCTCAAGAACACGACGCATTGAGGCATCACGATTTTGAGTTGTAGCGACCTGTTGGTTGTCGCATTATAAACGTGACTGTTTAAGCCATCACATTTTTCTTTCATTCTGACAAGATCCCTTTGCGTAAAACTGTGTGTCACAAAGTTTTCTATGCATGTTTGAATCACGACCGGTGGTACTGTCGTGATTAGATTCATTTTCCCGCCCTCGATTTTCAGGACTATCTCGTATTTAAGGACCGTTGCATGAATGCGTCACCTACAAACGTCGCGTTTATGTTTAGTAATCGATTACTTACATCGATTGTCATGAACGCGTCCACCTTACCCGTCGTGATTTAAACACGACAGGTAAGACCATCGTGATTTAGAGATTACTCACAGAGTCGTATTAACTGCGTACTGTCCTTTGAAGTGAAACGTCTGAACCCGTCACGATTTAAAGGCCGTCCTGAGACTGTTTTCTTTTATTGTACAGTCAACCATGTGCCTGTCTTACTGTTATATCATGTCATTTAGTTATTCAATGGCCTAAAAGTTATCAACCTACATGAAAACTATAAGAACATGAATCTCTATTCTAAGTGTTTTTAATGATTGTTTGATTCCATTTACCATGTGATTGCTATGAGCTATGTCCATACTCTAGCTTGTTTACAATTGAAAAGTTCTACATGTTAAAAATTATAGCAACCATATGATAGACTAAATTGCATACCACGTCATGCGTCTATGTTAATTTCTTTCCGTCTTGTTTTAAACCAATGGATTGTGGATTGAGACGCGTTCTACACGACACATTGCACATATAGGCAGCCCTCTCTTGAGGATTTGGAAACTCTCAGCCGGTCATTCCGTATCGGCAGACTAGTGACCTTTTCTCCAAGACCTCCGTAATTCTCCGTACTTCATGGATTCCCTCATGAAGACCGAGTTGGTTGTACCATTGAAGTTCCCAGAAGATAGAAAGCAGTTCTATTCTTATCTACTTCTCGTGAGAGCAATTTGATACATTGAAATCAAGCCATTTAATGTAAGGATTGAACGAAAGTGATTAAGCCGTTATGTACTCAGGATCATGTCCACTTGCCTTGTTCTCTATAATCATTGACATGATCTTTAGTACATAATTGTCTATTGTTTTTTTTTTTTTGAATGGATATGAAAGAGGAGCGAACTCCAATGTCGATATCGGGTTTTCAGATTTTATATATAGCTGAAAGTAAGAAGTACAAAGAGAAGGGATGGAGGGGGGGGGTACATGGATAACGGAGCATAATCTAAGACTCCCTACGCAGACGGGTCAAGAGTACACAGGGGGGGAACCAAAGTACATGGTACATCAGTCCGAGAACTCCTCATATTCCCTGTCCGAATCCATGTTGAGAACTGTCGTGCTGCGCGTTCGGCCTACCCAGCTGTTATGCAATGTTGGTAGGTCCATTTCCCGCCTCGATGTCAGGGGCGCTTATGATGTTGTGTATCATGGGGAGGTTAATTATGTAGCCACCGTGTTCTCTCTTTTGGGACTGGGATGGCAGGACTGGTGCTTCTGTTGTGGAGGTGGCAGCAGTGAAGCATGGAGGAGGGGGTTTGTTTGCCATCATGCAGGTGTCTCCTTTCTTCGTCTTCTTGAGGAGGGCGTCGGCAAAAGACATTCGGGGTGCTGGCGGGGTCGATGAGGCTGCCATTTCAGGGAGGGCGGAGCTCTTTACCTTAAGTGAAGATGGCGTGGCTTCAAGTGATGCAGCTTCCAGATACTTAGCGAACTTTTTCGGGTCATCAAAAAGGCAGGAGGGAGCCAGACTCCAAGCAGGGGCAGCAGCATTTAGAGCGTGGGGGGTGTGAAGCTTTGACATGTTTCCATCCCCCTCAGCCACCGAGGAGGTGGCACTCATTTCTAGTTCACCATGAGACTGGTTTGCAGACATTTCTGGTTCACATGCAACTATGTGCGGAGGCGACTCTATATCAAGGATGGTAGTCACTGCTGGATTATCAGTGGGAACCGTGGCAGAATTAGCATGGACACCTTCTGGACAGACAGGGTCTTGATCTCCCTCAGTGGTCGCTCTCATGCTGTCAAGAGGATGGACAGCAGTAGTTGCATCTGTCACATGCTCCAGTTCAGATTTCTGAACTGGCATTTTAGCGAACACTGGGTGTACATCGTCTTGTGCTGCTGTCTTGGCTGCTACTTGGACATTCTGAGCACCCAGATATACAATGGTGTCATCCACTAAACTGCTATCAATGTGGTGGGTAAAGTGGAACAAAGCAGTGGTTTGTTTGCATTATCACTTGGTGGAGGATTGTTCTACACACCAGGAGAATTAACATCCTGCTCATCAGTGGGAGAGCACACAGTCGCTTGAGATTGTTGTCCATTCTTGAGGATGGGTCTCCACATTTGTTTATTGGTCTGTCTCGGTGCCATATCATCAGAATTTATGTCAGTTCTGTGAGCAGTTAGACGTTCAGATTTTCCTTGGTCATAATTGGTTGTTTGCTGGTTCATCTTGGCATGTGTCCTGTTGCATTTAAGCGTCGGGTGCCCAAGCCATTTGCATGAAGAACAGTAGAGCGGAGGGTCAGAGTACACTATGGGCTGCCAGTAGCCCTTTGAACCCATGCCCACCCAGATACAATCGGGCATTTTCTGAGATACATCCATCTGGACATTTACTCGAGCGGAAGATGTGCATGTCATAGCAGTGGTGTTCCTGTCCACTTTCAAGACTGGGCCAACACTTCCGGCTATTGAACGTATCATGGTTTCATTGAAAAAATTAGCTGGAAGTGTCGGCAGTTCCATCCAAACTGGGATTACAGGTGAGTCCTCCTTAGGAGAAAAATCTATAGACCATCTAAAGTACAATAATTATCTATTGTTGGAATTCGTATTGGCCATAAATGAATGAATGAAATTACCAGAAACTATTGGAACTTCGGTTCATAACCATGCCTGTGCAAATAGGGTCCAGTCTGGTCCAGGGAGAGAAGCAACGAAATACTTATAATCGCGAGAGTATATGATCCATTGAGGTGTCTGGCAATCACCTAATTGAATGCAAGATTGATCTGGGTAATTTCCACACTGTTATTGAATGATTGATTGAACTGTTATATGTGAAATGGCCAAATCTATTGTACATGTCATCGTTATTGAATCCAATGTGTCATTGTCCATTGGAATTCTATGGAATTCAAAATGTGATATCTACTGTACATGCTATGGACTGTTGAATCCCCTTCTATTTGATAAATGATCGTACTGTCATCCATCTCATCATTAATTGTTCCTTCTCACCTGATACTTGTCATTGGATTTGTTTACTAAACCGTTCTCGTACATGTTATAGCTTGGAACTATCCCTATCGTTATTGTCATGAGTATTGCATGTTAGTATCTTACCTGTTAAATTGTTAATTCACGTAAAGCATGCCCACACCACGTGATATAAATCTTATTGGGCGCTAGTACACTCACACCTGTTTTTCTTAATATTTTCAGGTAATGATTATGAGGAACTAGAGAACGACGGGATTGGGGAAGAGTGACGAGCTTCTCAAGTGTACCTGTCATGTCAGCCATCGAGATTAGAGTCCATAGAGTCTGTAATATTTAGGTTTACTTTTCTTGATGTCATATGTACTTTGAAAAACAATAATGAGACCTATGTTTGGATCTGATTATGTAAGGTTTCAAGATAGTTGATGGAAATGAAATAAAGAGTATTTGGCTGGCATTATTATCGTCTTAAATCTTTCGTTATGCTTAGATGCCTCTCTCTGAATTACCCGACTATGATACTCATACTCGTATCGCTCACGCTCTCGATGTTTATTTCCACTGCTAAATGTCGGGGCATGACATGAAGTGATATTTAGACGAGGTAAGCTAGGAATTGAACTTAATGGGTTCAAGAGAGGGCAAACAATGGGCTCAAAAGAGTGACCAACTTGGGGCATATTAAGAGAGCAAGAAATATGGTTCGACTCATAGGCCAGAATTCAGTGTCTATAGATTGCCCCTCCTTGGCTCCCTCTTTGCAAGGGAATGAAATGGAGGTGTAGCGGAGGTGTCATCGAATGACGGTGAAGCGAAAGTGACGTGAAGTGGACTGAAAATATGGGAGCTAAGGTAAAGAGACAGACGATCTGACCAACGAGCAATAGGAATCTTCTTGAAAGGCCCGAGTTAGCTGCTCGAGCAGGATGCAAGGAAAACACAAGTCTGGACAAGAAGGAGAAGATAAAAGGACGATCAACCCCTCAATTGAGAGGTACCCTAGCCGATTGGCCAACAGGTTTCACTTTGGAGGGACATGTGCATTTCAAGCAGGTAACAATGACTTAAAACCTGGGAGCGGTTCGCAACCAAACGGATCAAAAGGAATTTGGATGAAAATTGGGTAAAGAATCCAGACCTGGAAATACTTGACAAACTGACAAGAGAAACTTGCTCGAAGGCAAACTTTTTATTCAAAGTGGAATGGAATTTCTTGTTTAGAACATGAAGAATGGTTGGGCATTCATCATGAACTCATTATTAGCCAAGGACGAGTCATGATAGCTAAAAAATCTACATGATGCATGTTGGGCTAAAAGGAAAAAGAAATCATAAAATCAAATGTAAAGAAAGGAAAGAAATAGAAAATAGATGAAGGATAATATTGCTAAGCCAAACAAGAACGGGTCGAGAATCTTCCGGCAACCGTTGTGCATGACAGAGTCTGTCATCCCTAAACTTATGCAACTTAACGACCTATTCAGCGATTAACAATGTGCACCTAGATCATCACTGTTTTTTGTGAAGGGGAACTCATATTCCAGAGCACACTAAGAACCAGCCAGTCTTTGATGTGATATAATAAGTAATTATCATATAGTAATGCGAGGGATAGGGATAGAGATACTTACCAGAACTTACCTGTGAAGCGTAGATCTTGCCATTTTTTGGATTTTTGGTTTTTTTTTGGTCTTTTCTGATAAACAAACAAATGAGAAACTGACTAAAAGTAAGACTGATCTATACAAACAAGACATCAATACGATGATCAAACATAGCCAAAGAAAAACACAATAGGTTCTATCGGGATGCCCCTGGGGGTCGCGACAATATCGCGACTTGGTAAGGCGTCGCGACCGTAATGCATCGTCTATGATGGTCGCGATACTACCCGAGAGTTCAAAAACGCAGTGGCCACCTCTTTCTCTATTTATACACTCAAACCTTCTTGCTCTCTTTGCTCCAATGATTCTTGTTCCGGCGATCATCTAGCTCTTCAGCGATCATCCTTCTCTCTTTCTTCCTTTGCTTCTCTCCTTCTCCCACTCTCTTTCCCCTCTCCTTGCTCTCTACACTGATGGAAGGAGGCAACGGCGAGGGCGGCTCTCACGGCGGTGACTAGGTGAAGAGGACGGCGACGAGGAGTGTACGACACCAGAAGGACATGGCTCCGGTGACCGAGGAGGTGCCAGAGGTGGAGATGGTAGAGGAGGAAGTACCGGCGGGGGACATGGAGGCGGCGACGGAAGCCCGGGAAGAAGCCATGAAGAAGGTGAGTCCTCTGGTGCCCTAATCCCTCAATTATGTGATTGTGGATGGTAAGGAAGCCTTATTGAGGCTGGATGTAGGGTGAGATGCTCAAGCGGACCACCGTCGAAGAGGGATTGCTCTAGTCAGTTGGTCGACTGAGAACGCTGCAGACCGTCCTATCGTGACAACATTGTCGCGGCGCGGTTAGTGGTCGCGACAATGTCACGACAGTCAACGCCCATTGTGATAAGGTCGCAACCTCAGCTGGGAGCTATGAACTGCTTGATTTACTGATGCATTTGCTTCCTTCTGTGCTTGCAGGGTGAGATGAGGGCCAGGGTTTCCTGGTTGCTGGTGCTAGCTATGTACCTGGCCCTCCTGGTGTTCCAGACGGGGCGCTTGGATGACATGGGGTTTAGTGAGGTCCTCAAGATGGAGAGGATGAGGGCAGATGCCCCACTCACTCAGGTGTTGAAGAGCTGGTGGGATACTGAGGTGATCGCCTTCGTGTTCCCGTGGGGACATATGATCCCCGATCTGAAGGACGTGAGCAGGATCACCGGGTTGAGGGTGTATGGGTGCCCGGTGAGTGGATTCACTTACCCTTGCTATAGAGAGGTGGCACAAAGGTTGTTAAGACTGATAGTTGGGCGTCAGTCATCTCTAGTCCCTATAGTAGATTTGTAGGAGAGTCTAGGGCTTATGCAGACTGGGCGCGAGGTAGGAGAGACCTGAACACGGCATTGTTGACTGTGCACTTTCGTTGTCCAGAGTTCTTCGCACACATCAATATACTCACCTTCTCTAAACTGTCTCACAAATTTAAAATAGCAAATATGAACTAGCAAAGTGGTGAGAACAGGTCATATCCACAGAGAGGCTGAATAGAATTTGACTTAAACTACTTTGACTTGAAACCATTCTAACGAACACATTTTCACCAAAATAACATTGCATTAAAAGTAATTCTATAAACAACATCAATTAAATTCCTCACAACTCGACAGATCAATGATAGCGAAAGAATAAGCTGAATTGAATTAAAAGAGAATTAGTATCACTGTACCCTCTCAATTGAGGGATCAAACAAGTGGACAGAAATTTGCAATAGAAATTAAACTAAGATTGCACAAAGATGTAACTCTAATTCTAAAATGATCTAAAATTCAAGGAAATAAAAAGATGACGTAACACAAATCTCAATAGAATCTTCTCAAGTAGAGGAATGAACAGAAAAATTTATAACAAGAGTCTACTGTTACTAAAGCAAATTCCTAATGCTACCACTGCAGAACAGGAAGGAGAACAAAATTAAGACTAAGAAACTCCGAAATCCCTCATAAACCCAAATCTACTCTATGCTGCAATAAGAACCTGAACTCACGAATTCAACCCTAGATCTGGGTTGGGTAGACGTCAGGAAATCATCTGGACACTGTCCCCTTCCTCTGCAGCTTACAGAAGAACGGAAGAAGCCGTCGACCTCCGGATCATCCCTTATGCAGTTTCCCTTCAGAAGAACTCAGAAGAACAGAAGCAAGCCCCTAGATCGTTCTCTACTCTCACAAAACACGAAATGCATATATCAACTCCACTGGTTCGGATTCTCCAACACAGAATAAACAGAAGGAACAATTCGTAACCCTCGAATCCTTCACAGCAGCACAGAACAGATGGAAGAACAAAAATAAAAAAAATCAAAAAAAAATTACAACTCCCTCCCAATAGTAGAACAATCAAATGCTCACACGCTTACAGAAAGAAAAGAAGAAAACAAACAAACAATTGTAATCATCCTCCGGATGCCTTCACAGAACACAAGAAATAGAATTAACACAGAAGAAATGTAAGAAGCAAACTCCACTGGATTCATCTAACTAGACATAGCAGAAATGGAAATAGATTGCCCCTAGATCACTTAACAGTAGCCGAAATCCCCCAGATCGATAGCAAAGAAAAACTCCAAAGAAAATTACAAGCTCATCTCCCCTGCAACCATCTGAACAGAAGAAACTCCACATAAGCACAGAAGAAAACCCAAAAAAATCTCCAACAAATGTTGAAGAGAAAAATAAACTATCTCCTCCGGAAGAACAGTAGAACGGAAGGAGAACAAGAAAAACCCAAAAATCAAACTCCCAACATCAAGAACACTCCACTGCTCTCACAACTCTCACAGAGCAGAAAAGAAAATAAAAATCAAAACTCGAACCCCTCCCCTCTTAGCAATAGAAACTTACAGAAAAAAGAAGGAAACTAGAAATCCTAAAAAATTCTGAACCAGAGAAGCATCTGAACTCAAGAAGAAAAATAAACTCGCAAAAAAAAATGTCGAACTCCCCAAAGAAGAGGACCTTGGGGTCCTTTTATAGGTGCCCGAGCCTTCTGGCGAGCTCCGCACGGCCATCACACGCCCAACTCCAGCTCATCAGGGCCATCTCAGCTCCGCACAGCTCGCTCAGATCTCACCCTACATGCTTCGCATGCCTGGGCGCCGTGTGCACGGGGTCTGCAAGCCCCATCCGCATCAGCTCCATCTCTACATCGCACGCACACCGGGCTCCAGCTGGCCGCACAGCAGATCTGGCCTCTGCCTCCGCTTCCGTATGCAGCAGCCCCGAATCGCCATCTACCTCCATCGCCCCGCGGAACAATCGCACAGCCCGCCTCGTGCCATGCCCAGCCCTTCACAGCCAGCAGCCGCCGCACACTGCCCATCGCGCTGTGGACCACCTCCATCATGATCTCCCCAACTGCTGCGCACAGCTTCAACCCGCCATCCACCTCCATCGTGAGCTATACCAAATCTGCTTCCAGCTTCATCTGGTGTGGAAGAAAGGGTAAAGAGGTTAAGTGGGGTACATGGCAAAAAGTGTGGTGAAGTGTTTAAAAAATGTTTATTTATTTATTTAATGGGATTGGGTGGGGTAAAAAAAAAAATTATTTATTTACAAACTTATACCTATCTACTATTAAAGGGTATTATTTATTTACAAAAGATTTTTTTATTTTTCAAAATGAACCTAATTAGTCAATCTGTAAGAGATGACTTATTAAATGAAAATCTAACATGTGTAGTCTAACCCATTATCAACTAAAATATTCAAAAATCTAAACATGAATAGAATGAAAATTAAAGTCAAACTGCACGTTATTTATGGACAACTGATGTCTAAAATTAACTAAATGTATGAAATTTAACACAAAAAATTATGTAGTTATCACTCCCCCCTACTTGAACATTGCTAGTCCCTTAGCAATAAAAATTACTCCAAATGTAGGAGTAGAAGATGTAATGTCTCATGCTAAACAACCATCATGTAAAAGATTAATGTAGAGATATGTCTGTCCTAGTTATAAGGGCTTATGACAAGAAATTAGTGCACGAGTGATAGCTCACTTAAGAGTTCACATCAGCCCTTCTGGAGCTTCTCTCCCTCGGCTAGTATTTGAGATTAGATTATATCAAGGGAGAAGAAAATATTTGTCGAATAAAATCCTTGCTCAGTCAGATTGGGTTGTTTCTCTCAGTTCCTTTTTGTCCATCTTCTTTGAGGATTATTTCTCTGAGTTGAGGACTTTGTCTCTTTACTTACACTTTGTGCACTCAAATTTTTTTTTTTAATCCATGATGCTGCACAACCCATCACTTTTCATGAGTAGCGAGTCCAACTTTACTCAGATCCGGGCATTTTTCATGGATATATATTTTTTGCTTTTGCTTTTTCTTTTCTTTTCTTTTCTTTTCCTCTTAAAGGAAGGACGGATAGTCAGGTTCCTTGATCACATGCCTTCACTTCCTTCGCAAATCACTTAAGGGGAAGGGATAAAACCAATCACCTCTCTCCTACTAGCTTTAACAGATTTGCTACATTCGGGTTCAGCAAGTCTAAGTGGTTGTGTAGTGTGTGTATAACAACTTCTTGCCATAAATCCTTACATAAGGTAGACAATAAGTACATGTAATCATTTACTAGAGGCTACCTGACATGGATGTTTGCAAAGGAATGTGACAACCACAAAATTTTAATGGTTAAAGATTAGACACATAGTCTATGCTTTGCATGCCTGGGCACCATGCGCACGGGGTCTGCATTCCCCAGCCGCACCAGCTCCATCTCTGCATCGCGCGCACACTGGGCTCCAGCAGGTCGTACAGCAGATCCGGCCCCTGCCTCCGCTTCCGTACGCAACAGCCCCAAATCCTCATCCACCTCCATCGCGCCGCGGACCAATCGCACAGCCCGCCTCGTGCCATGCCCAGCCCTTCACAGCCAGCAGTCGCCGCACACTGCCCATTGCGCCGCTGACCACCTCCATCGTGAGCTGCCCAGCTACTGCGCACAGCTTCAACCCGCCATCCACCTCCATCGTGAGCTATACCAAATCTGCTTCCAGCCGCTTCCAGCTTCATCTGGTGGGGAAGAAAGAGTAAAGAGGTTAAGTGGGGTACGTGGCAAAAAGTGTGGTGAAGTGTTTAAAAAATGTTTATTTATTTATTTAATGGGATTGGGTGTGGTAAAAAGAAAATTTTATTTATTTACAAACTTATACCTATCTACTATTAAAGGGTATTATTTATTTACAAAAGATTTTTTTATTTTTCAAAATGAACCTAATTAGTCAATCTGTAAGAGATGACTTATTAAATGAAAATCTAACATGTGTAGTCTAACCCATTATCAACTAATATGTTCAAAAATCTAAACATGAATAGAATGAAAATTAAAGTCAAACTGCACGTTATTTATCGACAACTGATGTCTAAAATTAACTAAATGCATGAAATTTAACACGAAAAATTATGTAGTTATCAAGACCCCGGATGAGCACTTCGACAAGCTAGTCAGGGGCTGTAGGGAGACCCTAGCTAGTGAGCCAGGTCCTCAGGATGACAAGGACCTGCGTCGCTTCCTCACATTCTTCCTTGGTAGACTTTTATTTGCCACGAGGGGCGATGCAGTCCACTGTTGGTTCCTACCACTGTTAGAGGACTTGGACCTGGTGGGTGATGCGCCTGGCTTGCTGCTCTTCTAGTGCACGACAGCTTGGGGACCTCCGATCGGTAGACGACGATTGGTGGCTTCTTCCCCCTTCTTCAGATGCATTCAGCTCCTTTTCTTCTTCCATTAATGAATTCCAAACTTGCATACATGTGATCTAATCAAGTAATTTTCTTGCAGGTCTGGACTTACATCCACCTACCAGGCCTTGGACGGGGGACACAGGAGAGACCGGGCCTGGTGCCCATGGCGAGGAGGTGGGTGCCCTGCCGAGACACCCACCCTCTGGAGGAGTAGCTGGCGTCCATCTAGGATGCTATTGACATCTACCCCCCAACTCAATGTGAGTACTATCTCCCTTCTAATTCTCAGTTGTTTTCCTTTTAATTGCTTCGACCACTAACATATTGTGTTCACTATTTTGTAGGTGGTGTGGCAGCCATATCGGGAGGTGGCAGATGACCGGCAGCCCTGGTTGGAGTAGGCCCGCCCCTACTTTGGTAGGGCGACGTGGGTGCATGCTCTCAACTGGGTGCTTGCTCTCCATTTGCATCTAACTCAGAGGGCGCTCGACCTACATCAAAGTGTCGTGGAGTTAGGGGTGAACACAGGTCGGTTTGGCCCGGTTCACCCCTAATTTTATCCAACCCAAAATGAACCGAGCCCCCTAAGTTAACCGAAACGGTTTGGTTTGGTTCAAATCCCATGTAGTTCTAGCACTGGTGAACCACCACACAAAAAATAGGCAAAAAGATGGATTTTAAGGGTGTTGCGAGAGTTGATCCAAGGGGAGGTCGCGCGCGGTGCTACAAGTGCGCTTATGATATTATGTATTATTAACTAATTATATACATATATTCAGTTCATTTTGGTTCCATAATGTAAAACCGAACTGAATCGTAGGAGACTTGAAACCGAACCGAACTGACCTGAACCAGTCAGTTCGGTTCGATTCTTCGGGTTGGACCAAACTTTGAACAGCCCTACGTGGAGTTCCCAAGCCGAGGTAGGACACCGAGGCCTGGAAAGAGCTTCAGGGGACTACACGACATGACTGACTGGCGCGAGAGGGCTCGAGAGCAGATCACGGATTGGGAGCACTGGGGATGACGTGTCACGTCTGAGGCGCAGAGCGATGAAGTGTACCTATAGTCCTTCGCCTTGAAATATGGAGTGAAAGTCTATAGGGGCACCCGATGACAGGTAGGACACAAACTTGACCTTGTGATATTTTTGATCAAATCAAATGTGACATGATTTTGGTGTTTTGCAGGCAGATGTGGCCGGGCAGATTGCGTCGCTCCAAACCCTCCTGCACTCCACCGTGTAGGATCGAGACGTAGCCAGGAGAGATGTAGAGTTACTGGTGAGTACTTACTCAACTTCAATATCATCAGGTCTATTTAGCTTAAATATATTGACAAGTGCTTCATGTGCAGCGTACGGAGCTGGAGAGACGGAGGATGTCATAGGGAGGTGCGTCCTCATCTCATGCAGCAACGGAGCATCCCCAGCCTGACTTTGCCGATCAGCTGGCGAGTGCTCTTCGGAGGGTAGAGGCCTCACTGGAGGAGCGGGTGAGTAGAAACTTAACTTGATCATCTCCTTTGATTAGAAACTGCATGTTGACATGATGTGACACAGGTTAAGGAGCTGAGGGTCGCTGCTGCCTAGGCGAGCCACTGACGCGAGTAGGCAGATGTTGTGACGACAGCGACAGCTCAGCGGCGCCTCTAGGTAGAGACGGCGGTGACACAGGTGGCCCAGTGGCGCCTCCAGGCAGAGACTGCGGCGGTACATGTGATACAGTGGCAGAAGCAAGCTACCACGACAGACCTCTGAGTGGGGGAGCTATCGCGGGAGCTGGCAACACTGCGACTGCAGGGGCCCGCAGAAGATCAGGTTGAGTTGACACGTCTGCGCACCGAGATGTCCTTGTTGCAAGCTCATCTTGACAAGCTCTGGAGCATGATGGCGATGTTCAGCCAAAGTTGGAGCAAGAGCAAGAGCGGAGTGAGCGGTGCCTCAGTGAGGCAGTACCTAGTAGGTTACTCTAGCCGCCGGAGGAAGGAGGAGGAGGAGAGGCGCCATGAGGGAGAGACGAGCACCCGGAGTGTGAGGGGCGGGGGTGAGATGCCACCTCCGCTTGAGAGACATGAGGGATCCAAGGAGACTGGCGTTAGATAATGAGGAGTTTGTGAGCCACCTCCCCTTTATCTATGTACATGATATTCATATTAGTGATGAAATGTTGCGGAAAAACTGCTATAGGAAATCTAGAAGGGGGGTTGAATAGATTTCACAGAATTTTAAAATTCACTTGATTAGATTCTTTGAGAGATGGAGATTAAACTAGAATCTATAGCTTATTCACAAATCTGAACAATCTAGATAGATTAGATGATGAATTAGCAACGATCCTATCAAGCATCTAATGCAAGAAACAAGCAAACCACAATGACAAGCAGATTTAGGGTGGTTCGGATTACACAACAGTGTATCCTACATCCACCATCCACACACACACACAAATGTGGCTTATCTTGCCAGTTCAGAAAAGTCACAGGAGAACACACACACTCTGAGATACATAAATCTCAGATCCAATCACACACACACGAAATTGGGCACAAGGATTGCACCAATTTCACAAAGCACATAATATAGAATGAGTTTAAGATGAGGAACCAGTCATAGCAATTAGATCCCAAATTGAGAAGGACTGGTTCGTAGATCCCTATTTCTGCTTCAGAGAAGGAGATAAGTTCTTCTGCTTCAGCTCCAGGAAGAAGACTCTGATGGCTCGAAATTCTTCTTCAATTGGATCATCCAAGGTGCTCAAGACTTTGATTGCTTCAAATCTGGGAGCGAATTGCCAGGATGGAGCCTTCTTCAGGATTCGGCTGGAATATTCTGGAGTATTGGAGGAGCAGAAGTGTGTCTCGATGGCTCTCCCTAAAGCCAAGTGGATAGGGGGTATTTATAGCCCCATGGGTCCAAAAAATATCTTGGGAATTGGGAGCATAGAAGTTCCCGCCCAAAAAGCCTTTCCCAAAAACATCCACGTGCCTTGGTAATTTCAGATCTGGAGAGAAAGTCCTAACTGTGTCGACACTACACAGCTATGTGTCGACACACAAGTTCCTGGCTGGGAAACAAGCTCCTGGGACAGTGTACTAGTGTCGACACACAGCTGGACTGTGTTGACACAATTGGTCATTTCTTCAGTATATGTTGTTGGGACAGGGAACTAGTGTTGACACACAATGGAGCAGTGTCGACACCACTAAGCACATATGACTTTTTCTTTGATCTATACATGAAGGAAACATTGTGAGATATGAATTTAAGCATGATAATCATAATTTCAGTTTGTCAATGAATCATATTGGGTATCATCAAAATAAGAGATCCAACAATCTCCCCCTTTTTGATGATGGCAACTATGATTCATCAAGTTAACTTGAGCTTCTCACAAATGTGATTTAAAAAGTCATCCATTCACAATTTCATAGCATATCATGAGCATAACAAAGACATCCCCAATTTTTCATCCCTTTGCAAGCAAGCATGTCATTCATTTGTCATTTCCAAAGAAAAAATCAGTCATACAAGCATCCAACAATGCATCCATCAACCAAAATCAAAATGTGTCCGAAGAAGAAATGTATTCCAAACTATCCCAAAAAGAAATGTTTTCCATAAAGTTTAACATCCAAAAGTTTTAACATCCAAAACGTATCTGTAACATTAGCATAACATTAGTATCCATCCATCTAGTAACACTGCTGACTCCCACTACTGAAGTCGAATGTTGTAGTTGAATGCTGAAGTCGAATGCACTACAGTCGAATGCTAAATTCGACTGCTAACTTCGACTTCAGTATTGGACTGCTGCAGTAGAATACTGAAGTCGATTGCTGAAGTCGACTTCCTTGAAGTCTTCGACTCATTCACTTCTGTAGGCCAAAATGAAATGAATCCTTTCTCCCCCTTTGACATCATCAAAAAAAAAGAGACATCATGCAGAAGGAGGTGGAGGAGGAATTGGGAGTAAGATGGTCTCCATGGTCTTCATTCTTGCTTCCATAGCATTCAAGCTTGTTCTCATTTGAGTTTGCATGGTAGAGAGTCTGGTGTGCAGAAGGTCTTCCATTCGTTGATGATTTTCATACATGTTCTCTTGAAATACACCGCGATTGTGAGTAGTATGTTGAGATGCAGTAGAGGTGCTAGGAACTGTGCCATGTTCCGCAAAGTGACTAACAATAGACCTGAGACTAGCCATTTCCTGATCAATGTTGGCAATGAGAGTCTTCATTCTGTCCATCTCTTCAACCAAATGAGCAAAGGACAATCGAGTTTTGGAAATTTGAGATGCAGCTTCTTGACTATTGAAGAGTCCTTGTTGAGTATTGAGCAAAATTCCTTCCATAACTGCTTGAGTCTTGATCTGAAGATCTTTTAGATGGGTACAGGCGTCACCTAAAGTACCAATCAGCCTATTGAATCTCCTAGTGGCATGGTCAACTACTTCATACTGTCTTACAAACTGACCATTTACAGAATTCTCTAATCTCTGAATTTGAAGTTCAAATCTGTTAGACATTTCTGTCATGGTAGAATTGAGAGTGTCAAATTGATTTTGCAGAAATGTATATAGCTCAGGTGGAACAGTAGGTCCACCAGATGAAGTGGATGCAGAGCTATGGGGTTGTGTAAGTAGGGTTGGAGGAATAGGTATATATGATGGAGGTGGAGATCCATGAGGTGTATACACTGCTTGTGGTTGAAAGGGAATCTCAATCTCAATTTGTGGCTGGTCCACGGGATCAACTTAAGGTGCATCACCTTCTGGAGCAATATCTTCTTGAATATGTTCAACTGGAGGTTCTGGATCTACAACTGGACCTCTTAGGACTTGAGCTCCCTCAACTCTGAATCTCATAAATTTTTGCACATGATGCAAGCAATAAATGTTGCTTTGAGGGATTTTCTGAACCTTTTCATTCTCAAAGGATACTCCAAAATGCTTGAACACTGTTGTGAGATGAGCAGCATAAGGCAGAGATCTGTGTAAATCTTTTCTGTGGGTTTCAGATAAGATCTGAGTCATGATCAAGTTCAAATTAATTTTCACATTCTTCTTCATGCTATACAACACAAATCTTTGAATGTCTGTCAACCTGTTTCTGCCACCACCTTGTGGTGTGATGATGGTGGTGAGAATATGATGAATCACATGAAGAATTGGAGGAAACGTATTTGTGTTGAATGTTGTAACAAGTGTTTGTCTAGAATCATTTGGATATGTGGAAGACCAGTAAGAATAGTGTAAGCTTCATGAAGATCAAAATCAAATTCACTCCAATCTTCACCATCATCAGGAAAGTCAAAAAGTTATGAAGCCAATTCAGGTGAGAAAAGGATGGAAACATCATTGACTTCGGATTTGAAACCTTTTGGAACATCTATCAAATTCAAATAGAATTCCTGAACCAAACGAGGATAGAATGTTCTGAATTCTGATATGAACTTCAACCACCCTTGAAATCGAAAGAAGGGTATGCGTTCTGGAAATGCATTTGCCAGAGATTCATCATTAATATTCACAGCCCTAGGCTTGAGAATAGAGTGTCCTTCAAATGTAGTTTGTGATGGGGTGACTACTTGTGCTTCAGGAGAGTCAGAAGACTCTGAAGATGATTCGTCAGAAGAGTCACTCGAATCCGGTGGAAGCTTCCTTCTAGGGTAACGAGAGGGCATAGGAGACTTGCCTTTACTTAGAGATGATGCCCTTCGCCGCTTAGATGGAGTTTCAGAGGGAGTACTCTCACCCTTTCTCTTGGATGGATCATGGCGGAATTTGCTTCTCCTCTCAGGTTGAGGCTCTTCGATGACGATGCCCTTTGCAGCCGCCCTGGTCTTTGCCCCTCTCCTGGGAGTCTGCTTTGGAGCCATGATGAAGGGAAGGATGAGAAGAGAAGAAGGATGGAAGGTTGGAGAAGAAGAAACGGAAAGCAGAGGATCAGTTCCTTGGAGATTGGAAGGAGGGAAGAGTTCAAATGGGGTGGAAAGAATGAGTGGTAGGGTCGACATGGGACTTAGGGTATAGAAAAAGAGTTTTAACCTCTCAGGATGGGGGATAAGATGTACCCTAGGTCCAGTTACCCTAAACATGAGCCGCCGGTCAAGCCTAGGTGTGTCGACACACAAGGAGAGTGTGTCGACCTGACAAGCATTTGGTGTCGACACACAAGGAGAGTGTGTCGACCTCACTTGATAAAAATTGTCAGATTTGAGATAGGAATGAGAAGGGATATCTTTAATATGATGAGCCATTTTTGAAATCAATAATTCAACGATTTTTAATATGTTAAAGAAATCATTTCCAACTTTTTCATCATAATCCCAACATTTATTCACTGGGTTGAAAGATATCTGGCATGAGATTGAACTTTAATAAATTCGAATTGGAATGATTGCTTAAGTGATATAATGTACTATATGCAGTCAATTTCAAACTTTTACACTTTACTTAACCTAAAGTAATGTGATTTCTTTAGGATTAAGGCAATTTATATTGAAATTGAACACTCTTGGAAGACTTGATTTGGGTTTAAGCTGTTTATTTTCTTTCATTGAATTTTTCTTCAACTTTTAAGCAATGAGCAGTCAAATATAGTAAATCCTTTTCACTCAAGTATACATGCTTTTTACACACCAGAATCCCTGGTTACTAAGGATTTACTAATTATCCTGCTTCAAGGGGTGAATGAGAACCTTTTTACATGAAGATATACGTTTATCAGATGCCAATATCTCCAGTTACTCAGTTAACATTGTTCTTTTCATTTTGATTTAACCCCTTAGAACAGAGATAACACAGCACCTCATGACATACATAGCTCTTCACTTTTGTGAAAGTGTGCAGTTTCTCAGTGTTATGTCATTGCTCTGTCAGAAAAACTTCTTGTGAATGAACATTGAGACTTTTGACGTAACTTGACCTTTTATCAGTCTTGAAAGAAGTGTGCAAGATCAATTACACAATTGAGCAAAAATCCATAAAGGAATCAAATTACTTGAGGAGCTCAGTGTATAAGAGACAGTTGAAAGTTAGAACATATTATAGCAACTACGAAATCAATTCTTATTTTCTTTAGAAAAAATTAATGAATATTTCATGTATTAGATATTCATCAACACACTGAATCAATTTTGGTTTTGAGGAAAGAAAATGGCAATGATATCTTTAGCTCCCCCTGAGTCATTGATCTCAATTATTTTTCATCAAAAGTAAAGAAATCCTTCTTCAATGAAAGAATAGTTAAGGTAATCAATTGAGTTGGATGAAATTCAAAAAGAGATTGAGAACTTCAAGAATGAGCAAGTATATGGTAGAATTCAGTGAAAGATTTCTTCACAACTTAGAATTTTCAGTCAAGCTTCCAACACCTCATCATCTTTTGACCAACCTTAGCAACTTGTTCTCAAAAGCTTTATGGGCAGTTCTGAATCTCTTAACATCACAATTCTGAACTTTCTTCTGTTTCAAAATTAGTAATGCTCCCCCTCAACCAGTGCATTAGATAAGCGTTCAACATTCAATTAAAAAAAATTTTGAATGATTCTTACACATCTTAGATCATGGGTACTTGGCGGAGGATTGTCCTCAACACATAATGATAGTTTTCAAACAAGCATAACTTGTCCTTCCACTAATCACTATTTGATATACCTCATAATCTTAGCATAAAGAATCAAAAAGTTTTTCAATTTTTATTCAATATTGCATATTCCAAGTTCTCTTCTTAAAGATGTGAATCTATTTTCAGCCAATGGTTTTGTGAAAATGTCTACAATTTATTTTTCAGTGGGGATGAATTCTAATTCAATGTTTTTGTTTGCAACTTCATCCCTTAGAAAATGGTGCCTAATCTCAATGTGTTTTGTTCTAGAGTGTTGTATTGGGTTTTTGGAAAGATTGATTGCACTAGTATTGTCACACATGATAGATGAACATCCAATATCAATGTTGTAGTCAAGCAATTGACTTTTAATCCACAACATTTGAGCTGCACAACTTCCTGCAGTAACATATTCTGCTTCTGCAGTAGATAGTGCAACTGAGTGTTGCTTTTTGGATGCCCATGTTATCATGCAATTTCCTAAGAATTGACAATATCCACTAGTACTTTTCATGTCAAGCTTACGTCCGGCATAATCAGCATCAGAACATGAAATCAAATTGGCATGACATCCAACTGGATACCATAACCCCAAATCACAAGTTCCACAAAGATATCTAAAAATTCTCTTAACTGCAAGCAAGTGACTCTCCCTTGGACTAGACTGAAATCTAGCACAAAGACATACACTAAATTGAATATCTGGCCTGCTTGCAGTAAGATACAAAAGAGATCCAATCATACCTCTGTATTGCTTTACATCAACCAATTTAGCTCTTTCATCTTTGTCCAACTTGATGCTTGTACTCATGGGAGTAGTTGCTGCTTTGGCTTGTTCAAAGTGAAATCTTTTGAGTAGTTCCTTTACATATTTGGCTTGATTTATAAAGAACTCGTACTCAAGTTGTTTGATCTACAAACCAAGAAAGAATCGTAATTCTCCCATAAAACTCATTTCAAATTCACTGTGCATGTGATTTAAAAATTCTTCACACAGTG
Source organism: Colocasia esculenta (assembly GCA_014218235.1). Taxonomy (NCBI): domain Eukaryota; kingdom Viridiplantae; phylum Streptophyta; class Magnoliopsida; order Alismatales; family Araceae; genus Colocasia; species Colocasia esculenta. The sequence goes on along the minus strand of CM024761.1, from coordinate 28,763,202 downwards.
AAGGATTGGTAGAACCAAAGATAATATCATCCACATAAACTTGAACTACAATGATATGATTGTGGACTGATTTTGTGAAAAGAGTTTGATCCACCTTACCTCTGGAGTAGTTCTTACTAACCAGAAAGTTGGTCAATCTATCATACCATGCTCTTGGAGCCTGTTTCAAACCATAAAGAGCTTTATGCAATTTGTAAACATGGTTAGGTTTATCAAGATCCTCAAATCCAGGAGGTTGAGCAACAAACACTTCTTCTTTTATGTATCCATTCAAAAAGGCAGTTTTCACGTCCATTTGAAATAGTTTGAAATTTTTAGAACATGCATATGCCAAAAGAATTCTCACTGCTTCTAATCTAGCTACTGGTGCAAAGGATTCCTCAAAATCAACTCCAAATTCTTGATTATATCCTTTAGCAACCAGTCTTGCCTTATTTCTGACAACTTTTCTTCTTCATTCAATTAATTCCTAAACACCCATCTAGTTCCAATTATTGAATTTTCAGGATTTTTGGGAACTAGACTCCAAACATTATTCGTTTGAATTGATTTAATTCATCTTGCATTGCCTCTATCTAAGAGTTATCTTTCAAGGCTTCTTCAATGTTCTTGGGTTCTACTTGAGATATGAAGGCCATATGATCTTGTTCAATGACATTTCTAAAATGAGATCTTGTATGGACTCTGTCATGAAGATCCCCAACAACATTCTCAAGTGGATGGTCTTTAAAGTATTTGAAGTTACCTCTTGTTGCTGCACTTACCTGCTTTGGTGTCTACTCAAAGTCCTGTGGTGTCGACTCAGCTTCAGGTTTAGCAGTTTCTTCATTCTCCACAATTTGATCTTTTTCTTTCATGAGAATGTCAACGTCTTCCTCTTGATTCCTGTACAAATCAAGGTCAGTTGGATTTTCAATATTCTCATCAAATATGACATAAGGAGTTTCCTCAACACTGTTTGATTCATTGTTAAACACTCTATATGACCTTGAATTTTCAGAATATCCTAGAAAGATACCTACATCACTTTTCTTTTCAAGTTTATCAAGATCATGTTTGTCATTATTGTGAATGAAAACTTTACATCCAAAGACTCTAAAGTATGCAATGTGAGGTTTCTTACTTTTCAAAAGTTCATAGGAAGTTTTCTTAAGGACTGGTCTTACCATCACCCTGTTGAGTACATAACATGAAGTGTTAATTTCTTCTGCCCAGAATTTTCTTAAAAGTTGGCTTTCAATCAACAAGGTTCTTGCCATCTCCACCAAATTCCTATTCTTCTTTTCAACAATTCCATTTTGTTTAGGAGTCCTTGGAGAAGTAAACTTGTGTTCAATTCCTTTATTCCTGCAAAAATCAAAGAACAAATTGTTGTCAAATTCTCCTCCATGATCAGTAAGAATGGAGTGAATTTTATTTGTTTTTGCATTTTCAATTTTATCAACAAATTCTCTCAAATTTTCTAAAGTGTCACTCTTGTGAGATAGAAAATACACCCATGTGAATCTAGAAAAATCATCCACAATCACAAATCCAAATCTATGTCCACTAAGACTGAGTGTCCTAGTTGGACCAAATAAGTCTATATGCAACAATTCAAAGGGTTTGGAAGTGATTAAGGGTGCAACAGATTTGAATGATTTTATGGTTTGTTTTCCTTGGGCACATGAAGCACATACAATTGCATTTTTTTTTCTTCATTTTTGGTAAACCATTTACAAGATCAAGTCTCAACAATTTATTCAGAACATTTTCACTAGCATGACCTAACCTTCTATGCCATAATTGAAATAGATCATGCTAATTGGCAACAAGACAAAGATTTTCTTGTTGGTGATCATTCAAATCAACCAGGTAAACATTATTTATTCTTTGACCAAAAAACTTTGTTTCACCAGAGTCTTTTTCAACAATTTTACATGATTCAGAATTAAAAATAACCTTAAAACCCTTGTCACAAAGTTGACTTATGCTCAATAGATTATGATCAAGACCTTCAACAAGTAAAACATTCTCAATTGAGCTTGAGGGATTCTTACCAATTTTTCCTGTTCCAATAATTTGTCCTTTATTCTTACCTCCAAAAGTCACTTGACCACCATCTTTCTCAATCAATGTAGAAAATTTTCCTTTATCTCCAGTCATATGTCTTGAACAGCTACTATCTAAGTACCATTTATCTTTCTTGTGGGCTATAAGACATTCCTGCAAAACAAATTTAGAAAGAGAATTTTGGTACCCAAATTGCTTTGGGTCCCATCAGTTGTTTCAGTTGAGCAACAAAATGTTTTGGAATCCAGATTTGATTTATTTTCCTTGAATTCATTATTGATCTGCATTTTTCATTAGTGTGGCCAGATTTCTTGCATATGGTGCACATCATGATCCTTTGTTGTGTGAAGCTCTTATTCTTTTTGGTGTAAGATTTGAAATCAACTAAAGAGTTTTTATTGATCTTTAGATTTGAAGTTGGTCTCATACTGGATTTAGAATTTTGTTGACTGACTTGTACTCTTCCATTTTTCACTTGAGTTTTGGAATTATTGAATTGAATTTTGTTTTTAGGTTTTAAGTTTGGTTGTGGTTTTTCTTGGATGTTGTTTTCAGATTTGCTGTAAGATGAAGTACCTTGAACAAAAGAAGTTATCAAGGTTTGCCCAATTTTATTTTTGTTTTCCGGTTGAAAACCCAAACCATGTTTGGTAGGGTTCATTTGAATTTCTTAAATGGCATCTAGGTTTTGTTTTCCTTTGACAAATTTCGATAACATTTCTTTCTTATCATCCAATTCTTTCTGAACAATTTTCAATTCTCCTTGAATCACTTCTTTTTCATTTATAAGTTTTTTATTTTCATTTATTAAGATCTATTTTTCTTTTTCAATTGACTGACATCTCTCCTTGATCACATCAAGTTGTTCATTCACACATTCTTTTTCCTTTTTCAGGTTATTGATTTCATCAGTCAGCAATTTCATTTGTTCAGATTCTTGTGGACTTTGCACCATATTGTTAACTTTTCTTCTCAATGTTTTATTTTCAAACTTTAGTTCACACAGTTTTTCAAATAAGACAGCATAGGCTTCCTCCCAGTCATCAGTTGTAAAGTCTTCAAACGAAGGACTTACCTCAGTATTTTCTTCATGTCTAGCCATAAGACATGTTACTTCTTCTTCATCTGAACCACTTTCCTCTTGATGTTCTTTATCCTCATCACTCCAAGTAGCTAGCATTGCTTTTGTCTTCTTAAACATCTGATTTTTCAACTTCCTCTTTAGATCAGGACACTCTCCTCTCATGTCTCCTGGTTTCCTGCATTCATAACAAATAATGTCAGTCTTTTTTGTGGTTTCCAATTTTTTATTGAAATCATTTTTCTTTGAGATATCCTTTTTAATGAAGGGTTTGAACTTACCTTTTCCTTTCTTTCTCAAGAACTTTTTGAATTGCCTTGTCAATAAGGCTAACTCCTCATCATTCTCTTCACCAGAAGACTCATCACTTTCATCAGATTGGTCAGCAACAGTTTTTGAACTAGATGAAGCTTTTAAAGCAATAGGTTTCCTTGATGTATTCAAAGATGCATTTCTTTTCAAATTAATTTCATATGTCATGAGTGAACCTATTAACTCATCCAATTGCATGGTTGACAAGTCTTTGGAATCCTCAATTATAGTAGCCTTTGTGTGCCAAGCTGATGGAAGTGATCTAATGACTTTCCTGACAAGGTCACTATTTGTATAGTCCTTTCCTAGACCCCTAAGACCATTTATCAAGAGCATGAATCTAGCAAACATCTCAGAAATAGTTTCATCACTCTTCATTCTGAACATTTCATATTATGAGACTTGAATACTTGCCTTGGTCTCTCTTACCTCAGAGGTTCCTTCATAAATGAGTTGAAGCTTATCCCACATCTCCTTAGCAGACTTATATGAAGAAACTCTGGAGTATTCCTTGGGATGGATGGCACACTGCATCATATTCATGGCACTCCAGCTCAGTGTTGATTTCTTGATCTAGTCCTTGGTCCATAGGCTTTCGTCTTCAGGGAGTTCATCTGGTTCCTGGTCAACAATCTTCCAAAGTTCATAGTCATGTGCTCTCAGGAACACTTGCATCCTGTTTTTCCAATAGGCATAGTCAGATCCATCGAAAAAAGGAGGCCTAGTTACTGAGTGACCCTCAGCAATAAATCCCTTGACATTCTCCATAGCAATAAACTCTTGATCGTTAGATCAAACACTTAAAGTGAAAAGAGAACCTGCTCTGATACCAAATGAAATGTTGCGGAAAAACTGCTATAGGAAATCTAGAAGGGGGGGGGGTTGAATAGATTTCACAGAATTTTAAAATTAACTTGATTAGATTCTTTGAGAGATGGAGATTAAACTAGAATCTATAGCTTATTCACAAATCTGAACAATGTGGATAGATTAGATGATGAATTAGCAATGAGCCTATCAAGCATCTAACGTAAGAGACAAGCAAACCACAATGACAAGCAGATTTAGGGTGGCTCGGATTACACAACAGTGTATCCTACATCCACCATCCACACACACACACAAATGTGGCTTATCTTGCCAGTTCAGAAACGTCACAGGAGAACACACACACTCTGAGATACATAAATCTCAGATCCAATCACACATAAGAAATTGGGCACAAGGATTGCACCAATTTCACAAAGCACACAATATAGAATGAGTTTAAGATAAAGAACCAATCATAGCAATTAGATCCCAAATTGAGAAGGACTGGTTCGTAGATCCCTATTTTTTCTTCAAAGAAGGAGACAAGTTCTTCTGCTTCAGCTCCAGGAAGAAGACTCTGATGGCTCGAAATTCTTTATCATCATCCAAGGTGCTCAAGACTTTGATTGCTTCAAATCTGGGAGCGAATTTCCAGGATGGAGCCTTCTTCAGGATTCGGCTGGAATATTCTGAAGTATTGGAGGAGCAGAAGTGTGTCTCGATGGCTCTACCTAAAGCCAAGTGGATAGGGGGTATTTATAGCCCCATGGGTCCAAAACATATCTTGGGAATTGGGAGCATAGAAGTTCCCGCCCAAAAAGCCTTTCCCAAAAACATCCACGTGCCTTGGTAATTTTAGATCTGGAGAGAAAGTCCTAACTGTGTCGACACTACACAGCTATGTGTCGACACACAAGTTCCTGGCTAGGAAACAAGCTCTTGGGACAGTGTACTAGTGTCGACACACAGCTGGACTGTGTCGACACAATTGGTCATTTCTTCAGTATATGTTGCTGGGACAGGGAACTAGTGTTGAGGCAATGTAGCAGTGTCGACACCACTGAGCACATATGACTTTTTCTTGATCTGTACATGAAGGAAACATTGTGAGATATGAATTTAAGCATGATAATCATAATTTCAGTATGTCAATGAATCATATTTGGGTATCATCAAAATAAGAGATCCAACAAGTGAATCTCTTTTGCTTCGTGCCAGTGTTGAAAAATGTTGAATGGAATGTGATTGACACGAGTGAGAGGTGAGATTTTAGAGAGGTACTGAGTATTTTGTCACTTTGTTTTAATCCTCTTGTTCAACAAGTTAGATCTGTCATTTGACTCTGTAAGTTTTGACTCTAACTTCATGATAGTCAAGGGGCTAAGCCATATTAAATAGGCGAGATAAGAAAATAACAATGCATGCTATTTTTTTGGATTTTTTTTTTTTGAAAAAAAATATTTTTTTTTTTTTTGAATAACGCCTAATGTCGAAGTTAGGCCTTCCTAAAAAAGACACGTGAGATGGAAGGTACTCACCCTTGCTACTGCAACACTAAAGCAAGATCAAACTACTAGCCAGAGTCTTCATTCATTCCCTTTCATTAAAGACCACCGAAAAGGCGGATGTGCATTAAGATGGTGGCGTGCTATAGATGATTGTCCCTAGCTTGCGGTGCTGCTATAGAGGCCATACTCGGGAGACGGCCTAGCTTATAGGGAGTAGATAAGAAAGTTTAGGGATAAGTCTAGTGTAGGTTTTAAAGAACAAATCAGGTTTAACATCCTTCCACGACACACCTCTTAGAGATTCAGTCTGTTGCGCATGGACTTTTGGTCTATTTGTTTTCGGCCTGTTTCTTGCTTGGGATATGCGTACGACTGGGCTCAAGGGTGTCCCGTGGAGAACTGTACTGTCACTCTTTGACATGCCCCTATTTCTCAATTTTCTTATGTTTGTTCTTTTTTCTCTTTTTTTATTTTACTTTTCTTTTGCATGCTTGATTGACTGTCCCTATTTGAGACCTCCTCTTATCGAGATGTGCTTAGGTTGGTCGTCTTTCCCAGATAGCCCTTTTTTTGCCCCTACACTTCGACCGAGTAAAGAAGAGACTAGATTTTGCACCTCCTAGGTATGGCCTAAGTAGCAACAGGGTTTGCTAGAGGAACCGACTAAGGTTGCCATCTGAGTGTGTGATGAGGTGATCCTCACTTAGAGTAACCTTTAATGACAAGGGAAGGAATGTCTGACTCTTGGCACGGAGTAACCTCTAGCCTGAGTGTTGCAGAAGCAAAATAAACCTAAGATTGACTCGACCACTCTTGTTGTGAACTGAGATGACTCTCTTTGATGTTTTCTTTATGTTCAAACAAATATTTGCATTGTTATTTGGTGCACAATGTGACCCCTTTATTGAAAGAACGACCTGCATTAGTCTTTGGACTTTGATTTTGGTTGATTTTAATTAGCTTATTTGCATGAAACGGTGAAAAGTAGGGGTGGCAAGAATTGAAGTCAGCTCAACACAAACAAGAGGGAGACAAGACTCTACATGAAGATGAGGGATAAGAACCCTCAAACAAAATGGATTTACAAAGAAGGGGAGGAATGTTAGTGAGGTCTAAAGCCTCGGAAGCAGTGAGAGAAAGGGTTAGGTCCCCGAGCAGGTGGTGAAGGAGGAATCGGGTCAAGCTCGAGATCAGGAGGGGTTAGAGGAATGAATTGCAGAATGGAGGGTGGAGGATCTAGAGGTTCAGAAGGGGAAGTGGAAGGAGGGGAATTGGGACAAAGATCAGACGTCCCTAGAGTGTGTGGACCTGAGCTACAATTAGGCGGCTCAAGTGGAAGAGTTAGAAAGGCATCCTGAGCACAAGGAAGATGGTCGGGCGACTTAGGTGGATGTGGAAAGAAACCCTGAAAACCCAAAGGGTGATCGGGTGGCTCAAGGTGAGAGGATGAAAAGATATCTTGAGCACCCAGAGGATGATTGGGCGGCTTAGGGGGAGAGGATGAAAAGATACCCTGAGTACCCAGAGGATAATCAGGCGACTTAGGGGGAGAGGATGAAAAGATCCTCTGAGTACCTAGAGGATGATCAGGTGGCTCAGGGGGAGAGGATGAAAAGATATCCTGAGTACCCAGAGGATGATTGGGCGGCTTAGGGGTAGAGGATGAAAAGATCTCCTGAGTACCCAGAGGATGATCGGGCGGCTCAGGTGGAGGAGATAAGTGAGGGTCCAAAAACCCTGGAGGAGTGGAAGGGGAAGGATGTGGCACCAGCCTTGGACTGAGCGATCAGACGCCTCCTCTTGGAACAAGATTGACCAGAATGAGTAGCATTGAAAGATCAAAGTCAGAAGTTTCCAAGATATTGAGATCAACATGTTTCTTGTAGAGTTTTAACCTAGATTGCAATCTCCTCCTCTTCTTGGCAGTCGCCCACTTGCGTGCCGGCCACTTTGCTTTTATAGATAGAAGTGATTTCTTCTTCTTGACATGTCTTCTCAGATAACGGGCCCAAGCAGCAGACGACCTTGCTCTTCTCTGTAGCCACATGGCTCTCTCGCCAATTGTCATAGTTGTCATGTGTGTACTTACCCCTTTGCTATCATTTACATGCCCAACCTCCATAGACACTCATGGGGGAATGCCATAAATAGGCTTCTTTGCTAAGAGGATTTCCCTTGACAAGTGGATAGCGCAGATCCATGGGAATTTGATACGTGGTACTACAATCTTGAGATTCAGCATTTTGACCACAGTCCGGCATGAAGACCAACTCCCTTGATAGTTGAAAACGGGAGACTTTTGGGAGTATGATGGGTGGCACTAGCATGGCCAACCGACTGATAGGTTGAGGTAAATTGCAAAAGACTCTTGGCAAAACCTTGAGTGTTCTTGGTGGCATAGCAACTTGCCCCTGATTGGGCTGAAGCGGAGCATGAAGAGCTTTGGGAACATACTTCAATATTCTAGGTAGCTTGACTTTTGGCCCTTTGAGTGCAGCTTTAGGTGGCACAGAGTGTTGCCCCTCGCATGGTAGGATCATCTTAGTGAATGCCTCAGATGGGCTTGGCAGTGCAACTATGTGCCCCTTGAGTGGAAGCTCTAGTAAAGATGTGGTGGTTATAGTGTCGAGAGCTTCGACTAAAGGTCGCCATGACTGACCTCTAAGCACTGTCTTCATGACAGTCTTGGCAGTGGTGTGAGACAACACAATATTTGTAGAGAACTCTTTCTTTTGACAAGCCATATGCAGTATAATTGAGCGAGGGGTAATGAGGGCATCAATGGTAGCATCTCCAATAAGCAATGTAATGGCTACCATCCTCACTTTGGAAGTGACTGGCACCAATGCTTGGGAACTCTTTTTTGTAATCATCTCCTGAGGGGACGAAGGCTCTTCCTTCCCAAATGTGCATGAGATAAAGAAATAGACTGACATGCTGGTGATATAGTGGTCTGGATCAAAATGCATGATCAGGACTGGGTTATCCTCGTTCGAACTATCTTGCTCATGGGAAGTAGACTCGAGGCAAGCCCCTGGTGGTGCACACCAACTTCGTTGGTCTGTAATGGCGATGGGATGTATGGTGTCTATGGAGGGTTTGTCGGACACGAAGGTGGCAAGGATAGGTCTGGGCGTAGAGAGCTCTTCTTCCATGTAACGACCCCGAGAACCTGACCCTCGGCCCAAGCCGAGGAACCGATTTTCACGGCTGCTGCCCACAGATCTGGGGACCCAGAAGGGCTATAACACAAGTCTAATAGAATATGTAAAGAAAATAAACATCAACTACTGAACTAGGAGCATACACGCGGAAGCAGATAAAAGAAGAGCAAGACCGCTACGTAACGCTCTAGGTGCAGTCCCAACACGCAACAGGTACAAGTAAGCAAAGGGGAAGAACAAGGCCCTTAGGGGCATACCCCGAGGGTGAAGTACAACTGAAGAAAAGGGGAGTCCCACTGCTAGCTACGGAAACGACGACAACTGCCCTGTCTACTCTGCCCGATGCACACCCTGCCGTTGCTAGGAAGTCTCATCTGCAAAAAGGAGGGATGAGCTTCACAATAGAAGCTCAGTAGGGACTACCAATATTCTACTGGCTCTAACAAGCAGGAAAGAATATACATAATTAAAGAAAATGATAGCAGTTTTATCTTCTAACCTACACAAGAAAGTGCAGAAGCAAAACTACTAACTAACAATGGTAGAGAAAGAACAACACGGTCAGAAACTCCGTACGACTTGCACTTCGTGACCACCAGACAGCCGGTAACACAGGCAGAGAGAACCCTGCCTGGACAAGCGACACTAGCTATAGAATCACTACCACTAGACAACCGGTCAGGAGCGTCCACTGACGTCTTACCCTCGACGCAGGTCCAGACCTCCACGTCTCGTCAGAGTGGAGGACAGGAACACAAAGTAACCACAATAGTAACCGCCACAGTCTTGCCGAACTACGCTCCCACGCCTGGCCTCTCTAGGTGGTTTCGGGGCCACAAAGAGCAAGGTAGTGAGAAGAAGGACTAGCTGGCCTGCGCCGGAAAGAACTCCAAACGACCTCGGCATCCCAGACCAACTACAAGAGCTTTGCAAATGACTCGGAGCCACTGTCCTAACCACCGTTTTCCCCTCCTCTCCAGAGTCCTTGACTCGAGCACGCCCGTTGCCTGGAGTATTCCCTCTACGGGCGCATGGGGATGGGGGTCCCAGGTAAACGGTAACAACCTCTCATGGGACAAGCCCTCAGGTGTCGAGCACCGGGCGAACGACTAGTGTAGGATCGTACTAGGAACTAGCACTGGTGCCACGAGTATAGGAAGACCAAGAACGACGAAGACACAACGAGAAAATGGACTTCGCATGAACTTACTTGAATCAGTCACTGTCGCAACGCCCATGGTTGTCGCAACATTGTCATGATGCTAAGGCTGGCCACGACAAGGTGGTGACGCCCCTGGTCGCGGCGATGATGTCGCGACGCCCATGCCTGCTGCGACAGCCAAGGCTATCACGGTCAGTGCATGCGTCGCGACATCATCGCGACCCTCAGGCCAGTTGTGATCTCAACCGAGGGGAGTCCTGGGATAGTCTTCCCAAGGATCACCCTAAAAATGCTACAAACCACATTGACAGGGGGAGGGGAGCATGTGAAACACTAAGAATGTATATAAATAAACAAGCCACCCTTAAATCCCATGATTCATGCATTAAACAAGCAGATCTGCACTCATTGGAAACCTCTCCACAAACGAGGCATGGATCTCTCATTCCCAAAACCCCAACCACGGCGACGAAACAAGAATCACAAGGGGAAGGGAACATGCTTAGAATGAGAGGAAGAAGGGAAGTCCCTACCTCAAGGTGTAGAGTGAACATGTTGGGGCCTTCTCGTAGGAATGACCGCCACCTCCTCGCTCCAACCACCATGATGACGTCACCTACATGAAGGGGACGTCACCACCCCGCCGAGAACACCATGAAGATCTCCGGAGAAGCAAGAAGGCTCGGGGAGGAAGAAGAAGGGAAATAATAAAATGGACGGGGGAAATGGGCTCCTGCCTCGGTTTTGACCCGATGGCCTCAGAAACGTGACGGGTCGGGGCAGCGCGATAAGAACCTTGTCACGATGGCTACAGACGTCGCAACACCATGTCACGATCGACCTCCAGGTTGCGACCCCAAAAGCGGTCAAACCAAAGACCAGTGAAACTAGAACACGATGGCCTGCCAGGTCACGTCAACGTTGTACACGCCTGACACCCGACAAGGCCGTTATGATAGGGAAGGACAACAGTCAGAACAAATTCACGTCACCTCCAGACAGTGCGACAAAAATGCGATGCCTCCAAACGGCGCATCAAGGACGCGACACCCAAAGGGGGCACAACAAGAAGCATGTCGCGATCGACCCTACTGTCGTGACACTGTCGCGACCAAAAGGCCCGTCGCGACCCTGAGGATGGGGCCAAGGCCCAAAGAGATCTGGATCTTACATTCCAACTCAGGGACAAGTGAGTCAACCTTAATCTCATAAGTAGGAAGCTCTTGCTCTAGCTCGAAGGTGAGTGGAGCGTGCTCGAACCTAGGCATTATGGTGGTGGCTTGCTCAAGCGTAGGTGGTGGTGGCATAGAGATGATGGCAATGGGTAAGGATGGTGGGTTTGGAGGAGGTGAGGGATCAATGGGTTGCAACGTTGGTGGAGATGACTGACGGCGCACCGACACAATACATCGAGCTAAAAGCTTGTCATCATGGTGCGGTGCGGTGCGGCATTAGGGGTAGGTGTGGTGGTTGAGAAAAGGTTGGTGGAGGAGGTTGTTGAGGTGGTGATGGAGCAGGTAGTGCACTAGGAAGGTACATAAAGACAAGCCTCTGGCCTTGAGCTAATGGAGATTACTATCTTGATGTTTGTGCTTGTTGTCTAGGTGGCTGTTGGAACTGATCTGCTTGAGGCTGCTTGGGCGGCTGTTCTGCTATCTGTGATGGAGAAGGGTGTTGCCCTTGGCCTTGTGTTCTTCTCATTTATTGACAATGTAGGATGAGTCTATGCATTTTAGACCAATTTATTTTCTACTTGTTTCAAGTCTTATATTACATCTCGAAATTCAAAGCAATTTGCGACAGTATGTGTAACATCGCGCATTTTTCAGATCCTCATGGATCCTTGTTTAGCGGGTTTGGTGGCCAATGTGTGGCCCATTAGCTTGTGTTTCAGGTGTCCGCATGGGTTGTGAGGCTTTTTGGGCCGGTAGATTAGGCCCAAAGCGCTCACAGGTTCTCTGCCTGTGAATGCGACAGGGGTATGCGTCGCGTTCTGAACGCGACGGCCCTGGTGGTTGCGTTCATGTAGCCACTGTTTGGCGGTCTTCGTCTGCATGGCTGCCGCGTGTCATGCGCTGGGCAGTCAGCTGACGTCGGCCTTGGGAAGGTGACGGCCTCCTACGTCGCGTTCAGGTCGCGACGTAGGGCTGCGTCCAACCGCTATGCGTTTTGAAAGAAGTTTTGGCCAGATAGAGCTGGGGCAAGCTCTGCTCGGCCAAGAGAGGAGCTACTGCGGTTTCTTCAGGTGATTCGATGTTCTAGTGTGGTTTTTGGCGTGCTCTCGCCGTGAGGACGTCGCATGGAGTGGGGGAGACGTCGTGCCGTGGGTGGTTTGCATGTTCTTCGCGAAGGTAGGGAGGTTCTACCCTTTTATGTTGTGAAATTGCATGGAATGCATGTGTGGATGTTTTCTGGCTTTTAGAACAATCGATACCATGCTAGGGTATCCATTAAAGCATGAAAAATGAGAATTAACCATGGTTTGTGTGTCTTGGGGTGGTGATCCAGGAAGAGGATCCCGGATTAGGGTTCCTGCTTGTGAAGGCGATGGAGTCCCCTGTCGCGTTCTGAATGCGACAGGCCGACCCGTCGCATTCATGTTGGGAACGTGACATGTCGGGGTGTCACGTTCTAGAGGCGACAGCACCCCATGTCGCGACCTCAGCCGTGAGGTCCTATTGTGCATGGTTTTAATGGCGGGATTATCTGAATATTGTTATTCCTTGTGCATGGCACCGGCAGGTGATGTATTGGTGTTTGTAGTGCTTATGAAGTGTGTTACTCACGTGGTAAGCAGGTTTTTACGTGGTTAGCTTGTTATTTATGTAGATGGTGTGGTGTATGTGTGTGCATTACGCACACTCTATGGTGGTTTAACTATTAAGGTTGGTTTGTGGTGACGGGGCAGTGAGGTTTCGGTGTGAACCTAGCCTTGGTCCTTTAATGTATGTTATCGATTATGTATCTAAGATGGTTTAACTAGCAAGTTATGAGTATGACTATTAAGTGATTATCGTGTAACGAGTTTGGTGCGGCCGTGGAGGTCACTTCGTGATCAATGACATGCCAGGATATCATTGGTTAAGGTAATGTATGTGTGTGTTTGTATAGGCTAGCTTGTAGGTCACAAGGTGACTGGAACAAGCTACTCCTCGCATGTGTATCGTGGTTTGTAATAAAGATGATATACGTATGTATTGCGGTTTGTGCGTTGCTGAGTGTGGTGGTCCGGCGCCTATTCCGGAATGCCTCTTCAGTTGGGTACCCTAGGTTCTGTGTGAGCCATGCACGTGTGTTTGTTGTGCTCGGGGTTTTTTCTGGTACTGTGTGTACCGTTGAGGTCTGTGTCATCTATCCTGGACACCCTTACTCCTGTGCTTGAGTTGTACGTCCGGCAGAGGGAAAGACGACAGAGGGCAGCGACTTGTGAGAGTTTGTGTTTAGTCGCTTGTAGCGCGCTCGTGGTTGGGGGTACGGACACCAGTAGTCAACATTGGTCCCCAGCTAGTCCTGTTTTCCAGTGCCTCACTTTAAGGAGCTTAGGCTAGAGTCCCTAAAGGTGCCAGGCATGAGCCTGTAGTTGTGTGTGGTCTGCAAGTGTAGTGTTTGTTGGTCTCCACTATTCTTTGACTTGTGCTTGTGGAGCAGCAGTTGAACCTTTCGTCCGTGACTGCGAGACTCAGAGGTAGTTCTTGTGTTGTGTTGTCCGGGTTGGATACTGGCATCATGAACTAGTAGTTCGTTCCCGTGTGGCGGCATCATTCCTTTCCGACTCGTGCTTTGCTACTGGTTGTAGTGTGTGTGTAGTGGCTTGTTGGTTGTGGTTTTATCCGTTGAGGTGTGCCCCGGTGTTGGCACGGTTGTAGTTGTGGTTGGTGAGCGGAGACTCACTGGTTGTGGTTTGACTCATGTGGTGTGCCCCATCGTTGGCATAGTTGTGTCAAGGTTTTGTCCGTGGTGGAGTGCCGTGTGGTGGCACTAGTTTGGTTGTTGTTTCTGTGGTGGTACCTCGTGGTAGTAGGTACCTGCACCCTGTGTGGGTAGTGCTTTGTGGTGGTATGATGTGTAACAGTCTTTTCAGGTGTTGAGGTGGAGGTCGTGTGGTGTGACCTTCCACTTGTTGTGTTTTACCCTTCCTCAGATAAACTTCCGATTATGGTTTCAGTGCGTGATGGACTGGCATCGTTGTAGCCCGTCCTACTACCTTGTGTGTGGCTCCCGACATATTGTGGTCTGGGGGTATAATGGGCTAGCTCTTGGTCAGCGGTTCTATTACCCGTGTGTTTGGGGTTCGCCTGTGAAGCTTGTAGCCTAGGCAGTGGTTTGCCTATGTGGCTTGTAGCTTAGGCGACCAATCGTTGAAATAATGTGCCTGTGAGGCTTGCGGCCTAGGCATTTCAGTTGTTGAGCGGACTAGTAGTGCTGTGCTAGTCCTGTGGTTCCTCTTTCTTTTCGAGGAATATGTATTTGTTTATGATTTATTGTTTAAGCTGTTATTTATTATAAATGTTGTGAGCATGATATGGTTTGGCTATTTGAGTTTCCAGTGAGGCCCTCTGGGGTTGAGGTTCTTCAGTGTTGCATGTTGTTTTGGGTGGTCCTCTACTGAGCCTGTAACTTGTTGAGGCTCACTCCCCTACAGTTCTTTTCAGGGCTTGCCGTATGTGTGGCCTGTGGAGACGTTGTGGTAGACTTGTACCACCAACAGTTGAGTTGTAGTCATGTTGTGTGAGCTTGTGCTCCCTCGGAATATGCCCCAGGTAGTTGTACTTTTTAATTGGACATGTAATAATGTATTGGGACAGTTGTACAATGTGGTTTACAGATATGAGCACATGCACTTTCTTGTGTCTTATACTGTTGTCGTTGTCTTTTATATTCTTACTAGACACTTGTGTGAGATATCCCTTGCGAGACTTCGGTCTATTTGCAGGAGGCAGATCTGGATATGGAACCTTATTGGGCACCAGGGCCGTTATAGTTGGTATCAGAGCATGGTCTAGTTAGAATATGAAAAGACATTGAAGTTACAATGTCCCAAGACATGGTTTAATGTCCACTGCTGGTAGTAAGTCCGTGGTTTCATGTGCTTTTTAGTATGATTTTCACGTGAGTTTTGATTTATGAATTGTGTGTATAGTTGGTTAGATTAGCAGCTGTGAGTAATGGCCGAGAAATGGTATCGTTAATGGTGCAGTGTGAGTGGTCACATCAGGGTGCCAGTTGCGGTTAAAGTATAGTTGATTAAAGGTTCTCAATTATAGGAATTGAAGAGATTAGTGAATTCAGTTATGGAATCCAATGAGAGTGTTCTAGTGAGTATCAGAGTTGACAGAGACAGGTATAAGGTAATGATGTGATGGGATAGCAGAGGGAACAACATTATGATGGGGAATAGTGCAGTGTGATCAGAATTGTTAAATGCATGAGTTGCGGCTGAGAACTTTGGCAGAAGTTGTTAATGCATTTGAGAATTGTGTGGATAGATATTAAGAAGCGGCGTGGTTAAGTGATGTGTCAGGTTTGAAATGATTAAGTGAGGTAGTTCAGCTTAAGATGTGGTATTAGCAAACAGAGGAACAGTAATGTGTGGCAGTCAGATGAAGTGTGTATTTGTGACTAGAAAAGGGTGCAATAAAGAGTTTTAGAATAGTGTTGTTATGAATAATGATGATAATAGAAAGTTTGATACAGAGATTCGTGTAAGTATATACAGAGATAAGCAGCTGGGTAAAGAAAGAATAAAAAAGAACAGCATGTAGTCAAATTTTTCTGAGAATTTCATAAGGAAGATGTTCACTTAGTAAGTGGCAGTGGGTAAGGATTTCGTAGAAGGATTTACACAGATTATAGTGTTAAAGATAAGAGCAGTAATGCCAGCATTGATGTGCAATTTGTGGGCACAGGAAAGTAAATTTTGTGCCAGAGGCAGATTAAGGTCAAGGCAAGGTAAATTGTGAATGGACATTTGTGAGTAAGTTGCAATAGTGGAATTGTTGGTATTCGGTAGTGGATCAGTAATGTAGAATATATAGAGAAGCCAGGCAGAATCAGATATTGTGTTTGAAGGATATAGTTTCAGTTTATGGCTATGTCAGTATTTTAATAAGAAGGATTGCAATGTGAATGGTACAGTAAGATTAGGCAGTTAGTAGAATAGTTAAGAGAAATGCTTTGCAGAAATGAATTATGATGTTGGCAGTAAAGTTAAAGTTCAATATTACTAAATAGATGAAGAATATGGCAGATTATAAAGCAGCGATAATCAGATGAATCAAGGAATGTGCAGCAGGAATTTGTGTAAATAGTAAGTAGCAAGGTGATCCAGATGAACGAATGAGTTTCGTATAAGAATGTTTCCAAAGTTTAATGTAAAGGTCGTAGCAGAACAGTTAAAGAATAGTGAGTAGATTAAGAGGTGGCAAAGAAAAACAGAAAGGATAAGGAAAGGCATGATCAGTTTAGCAGCAAGGAATTCTGAATAAGATGACATCGAGTAAGTTTTGTCTTGATAACAGCGTGGCAACAGTGAGAATAGAAATTGTAAAAAGATATGGGTTTGGTTTGCTGAGTTAGTCAGAAAATATTGTCTGAAGTGAGGAAAGCATATAAAAGGTAAAGTATGTTAGTAGTGATATGGTAAAATTCAGAATTTAGTGTGGCACAAAAATAGTTAAAAACAGAATCCGAGTAGGGTTAGTTACGCAGTGTAATTATGAGATAAGAAAAATGCAACGTCAGCCTGGGAATACGAATTAAGGTAAGATGTGTTGACAGTGGTATGCCAGAATTCAGAGTTTAAGCAGATGGTTCGATCAGAATAAGAAAAGCAGACCGGAAACATTAGTGTTTTCTTCCAGTGGCAGGTAAATAAATAAGATGATTTGGGAAGGTAATAAATGTGAAATTGAGGTCAGAGTTATGGTTTTGCCCAGTGTTTGGTGTGATCAGAGTAGCGCAGCGGAAGCGTGGTGGGTCCATAACCCACAAGTCAGATAGTTAAGTATGTGAATGCAGATAAAGCAGAGTAATGGCTAACGGTGACAAGTGGATAATAGAATGGCACCGAGGAATTCGAGAACTTAAGAAAGGTTTAGCATGACAGAACATCCAAAGGTAGCGGAATAAAGTGAAAGGTTTTGAGCAAGGAAAATGGCCCAGAAAGAAATGTTGCAAACACAGCCCAAAAAATGTGGAAGCAGGTTGAGTCCAAGGAGATAAAGCGCCACCGGCAAGGTAGAATCACCTACGGTCAAAGGGTAAGGAATGTCAGATTGAATCTATGGAATGGAGCAGTAATGAAATAAATTGAAAAGAGAATAGAAGGCAGAACAAGTGTGAAAATGAAAAAAAATGGGTTAGTTAGTACAGATGGTTTGAAAGAAAGATACAGAGGAAGTGTATCCTACTTGTTCTGTATATGGTTTTATATCTTTTTAGATGATAATCTGGCTTATTATGGTTTATTTTGAATGTCGAGGATGACATTCCTTTTTAGGTGATAATAATGTAACGTCGTGCGTTTTTCGGATCCTCGTGGATCCTTCTTTAGCGGTTTGGTAGCCAATGTGTGGCCCATTAGCTTGTGTTTCAGGTGTCCGCGTGGGTTGTGAGGCTTTGTGGGATGGTAGATTGGGCCCAAAGTTCTCAATGGTTCTCTGCCTGTGAACGCGACAGGGTTATGCATCGCATTCTGAACGCGACGGCCCTGGTGGTCGCATTCATGTTGCCGCTGTTTGGCAGTCTTCGTCTGCATGGCTGCCGCGTGTCGTGCGCTGGGCAGTCAGTTGACGTCGGCCTTGGGAAGGCAACGACCTCCTACGTCGCGTTCGGATCGCGACGTAGGGCTGCGTCGCGTTCCCAACCGCTGTGTGTTTTTAAAGAAGTTTTGGCCGGACAGAGCTGGGGCAAGCTTTGCTCGGCCAGGGGAGGAGCTGCTGTGGTTTTTGGCGCGCTCTCACCGCGAGGACGTCACATGGAGCGGGGGAGACGTCGTGCCGTGGGTGGTTTGCGTGTTCTTCACGAAGGTAGGGAGGTTCTACCCTTTTACGTTGTGAAATTGCATGGAATGCATGTGTGGATGTTTTCTGGCTTTGAGAACAGTAGATACCATGCTAGGGTATCCATTAAAGCATGAAAAATGAGAATTAACCATGGTTTGTGTGTCTTGGGGTGGTGATCCGGGAAGAGGATCCCGGATTAGGGTTCCTGCCTATGAAGGCGACGGAGCCCCCTGTCGCATTCTGAACGCGACAGGCCGACCTGTCGCATTCATGTTGGGAATGTGACATGTCGGGGTGTCACGTTCTGGAGGCGACAGTACCCCACGTCGCGACCTCAGCCGTGAGGTCCTATTGTGCATGGTTTTAATGGCGGGATTATCCAAATATCGTTATTCCTTGTGCATGGCACCGGCAGGTGGTGCATTGGTGTTTGTAGCGCTCATGAAGCATGTTACTCATGTGGTGAGCAGGTTTTTACGTGGTTAGCTTGTTATTTATGTAGATGGTGTGGTGTATGTGTGTGCATTGTGCACACTCTATGGTGGTTTAACCATTAAGGTTGGTTTGTGGTGACGGGGCAGTGAGGTTCCAGTGTGAACCTAGCCTTGGTCCTTTAATGTATATTATCGATTGTGTATCTAAGATGGTTTAACTAGTAAGTTATGAGTATGAATATTAAGTGATTATCATGTAACGAGTTTGGTGCGGCCGTGGAGGTCACTTCGTGATCAATGACAGGCCAGGATATCATTGGTTAAGGTAATGTATGTGTAGCACCCTTGATTTTTAAAATCAAGAAAAATAAAAATTTATTATTTAATAAATGAGATAAATCAATTAATTATAATAAAGGGAGAATACATGGAATAAAAGGGAATTAATGCAATACCCATTAAGCTAAATTATTAATGAGTTACTCTAATAACACAAACCAAATGAAATGGGCCCAAATAGGGATAGCCCATCATAGGATGAGAGTTAAATTAATGAAATTCGTATCTAATTAGTTAATAAATATAAAGGGTTAAGATAAATGTTAATAACCCTTATATATCTAAAAGAAGAGTCCTTAACCCATCCTAACTCTTTAACCCCGAAATTAAGCTCTCTCCCCCTCCCATTAGATGGATAAATGAGAGAAAAGGGGAAGATAAATATGCAAATTCGGAAGTTACTAAAAAAGGGGAGTTTTAGAAGGAGTAAACTCTAATAGCAACACAATACACCCCCCAAACTCGTCCCTACCACCCATAGTTCGTGGCTGGAGACCTAGGAGACGAAGGGAAGGCTGGAGAACCAAGGAGCAAGGAAGGAAAGGCTTGGAGCAAGAAGGGTTCTCTTATTTTCGTCATTCAAACTAGGGCTTTCTTACTTCACGAAAAGGTAGGCAATCTCTCAAGCAAAATCGTGAAATACATACCCTAGGTATCCTTCATGTACCTATTCAAAAGCTCTATGGTTTCGTTGTATTCCGTTCATCCATTTGGGCAAATTTAATTCGTGAAATCCTGCTATCACCATGAACCCGAATCTCATATTTTCTCTAATACCTTGCACGTACTTGTTCCCATGTTTGAGAAAATTCTCATTGATACTACCATGTAATAGCTTTCAAACGCCTCTGGTTCGTGCTATTTCGATCTCCATGAGGGAGAATTAATTCATTGAATCCCTGTTAGATACATGCACCCTACCCTTCATGATTGCTTGTGAACCCCGTTCATGCTTGACTTCAGATCATAATAAAATTACCATAAATACTACTCCTTCTTAGCTTTTAAACGCCTCTGTTTCATAATTTTTCGTCATGTATCCTCTCTATTTAATTCATTGAACCCTGACTGCGTCGGTTTAGGTCACTGAAAAGTAACCTGATCAATGCATGTCTAAACCTTGTCTATTTTCAAATTAATCATGCATGTTGATAGATATACATGTCTACTTCTGTTTAGAACTGATTTCATGCTTTTTGGATCACCGTGCGATTTTATATTGAATTTAGAATAACCCTATGTCAAGAAGGGTCTACCCAGAGAAAAAAAGGAAAAACTGGACCGCCCCTATTATCGCGACGGCGCGATGCGCCGCGATAACGGGAGTGTCGCGGTCGACTTTGAGGCTGCGTCGTGAACGCGACGGCCCTAGCCGCCGCGTTTCCAATCCCGAACCGAGCCAGGCCGGCCGGTTCGCCTGTCGCGCCAGGCCGCACCACCGCGACCTGAACCGCGACAGGATAGCCCGTCGCGATATGTTTCTTAACGCGACCTAGCGCCCCGTCGCGACTTGATCGCGACAGGTCACCTCGTCGCCTTCATTAAATTTCGGCCAGAACAGATAATTGTGCTTATATCCCTACTGATTAGTCTATATACTTCTTAATTAGCCATGATTAACCCATGTTATAATTGTTTCGACTTGGTAAATTAATAATTGCATTAATGATATCCATTTAATTATTTAAAATGACATTTGCACGACTTGTCATATCCTCAAGATTTCTTTACACTTGCACACACATAACATTTTAAATTGCCATTTGACCTTGATAAATTATGCAATAATATATTCGGTAAATTATCGAAATAAATGACTAAATTACCCTATTTTGTTAAATACAATTGTTTCTGTTTTTACTCGTGCGTTTTATCTACCGTTACCGTTTTCCCTCGGCCTTCGAGCACTCGAGGCACGACGGACCCGTTTTTACACACTTTCCCTTGACTTGGACCACCTCTCCACCGGGAATACTCTCGATTGGACCAGGGACTCCTTGTCAAGACCTCCGTAAGTCTTCTTGGCTTTGGCGCACGTCCTTAGTCAACGAGCTGGTTGTACCTCAAAACCTGTTACACCTTAGGGATCAGTACGATCCATACCTTAGTATATTCCTTCTCGTCTTGGGTTCACACCGGACCACCTGACCCGTGTACACAGCACGGCTAAGGGGTGGTTGTGACTTCTACCAGATTGCCGGCACCCGACTTGGTGCTGTGCAACCGTTACTATCGTGTTTATCGTCGTTTTACGATTGTACCCCTCTCATCTACAGTCTCTTTACTCTCATCTGTTCACGTTCTCTCTACACTCTCATCTATCTCGTCTAGTACTCTCTTATCTCTTCTTGGTACTCTACTGGCCATTCGTGTGATGTCTAAGATAAAAGAAATGACTAATGCCAGCGCAATAGGGCCCGATCAGGTCCTGGGAGGAGCGCCCGAAAAGTGCCAATACCCATGGGAGTTAAAATGATCATAGGATGTGTTACGGCATGCATCCAGCGCCATTTTACTATCTAGATTAATCTATGACAGTCAAAGTGCTATCTCTACAAGTGCAAGCGTGATCGTTACTAGTGCACCGTTGTGCAATTACATGTTGTATCGTTACATGGCCATTCTATTATCATTCTCGTTGTACTATTTTCCTGTGCCAGTTGCAACTTTTCTCTCGTTATCGTGACGTGCTCTACATGACTTTACTCTCTAGTTATCCTGCCTTTAATATTAACTATTTAAAGCATGCTTTGTTCATGAGATATTAAGTCCTACTGGGCGTTATTCGCTCATCCTGCGTATTTATTTTATGTTGTTCAGGTGAGTCGGATGGAGACGACCACCATACGAGGACGGGACTGAGGGAGATGCTCAAGAGTGACTATTCAGCCACCAGTGCTATCTAGTAGTAGTTAATGTAGTTATGAGTTAGTGAATCAGGTAGTCATAATGTAATAATTTGATTTTGAATAAAGTACTCTGGGCCCTAGTTCTGGCTCTGATACGTTGATGTAATGATGACTGGTGGATTATTAATGAAATTGGAGTTTATTTGATATTATTCCATTGTGCAATGGTTTGCATTTATTTCTCGCTCTGTACTATTTAATAACTGTAATCCCGCTCCGATATTCCGTGTCGGGGAGTTACAGTATGTGTGTGTTTGTATAGGCTAGCTTGTAGGTCACAGGGTGACCGCAACAAGCTACTCCTCGCATGTGTACCGTGGTTTGTAATAAAGATGATATATGTATGTATTGCAAGTGATATGGGGGATCGGTTTAGGATAGGGTATTCTTTAGATTTACTATTTTTACAGATTTTTAAACCATGGAAATAACGTGCGGGAAAGGGTATAAGTTCTGTTATTTTATGTGAAGTTTCTGTGTTTTCTGGGCGCAAGAACTTAACGTCCAGATCATCTGCCGTTTACTTTGTGTAACGACAGTATCGATCGCCGTCCATTTCTTGTAAATGACATGTTTTGTGACCGTTACTGTATGTTAATGGCGCTATGTGCCACCGTCTACTGATATTAACGATGGGATATGTGGTCGTTGACTTAGTGTAAATGCCACATATTTGGCCGTTGAGTTTATCAGTGCTGTAAATTCTTGAAATCTGATTTTATTTCCTTAACTGTGATTCATGCATGTATGAAACTTCGGCCAGGTTATATTTTGTGTGTTTCAGTGCTGTTATACTATGGACAGGATGTTACAAAGATGAATAGGCTATGTGTATATATGTATGGTTATTCTCTTAGATTTTAATTGAATTAGCAAAAGAAATATGAAAAGATGTAAACATGATCCATGTTATATTGTTGAAATTGAAGATTGTACTACTGTTAGTTGGAGCTATAGACTTACTGTATTCGATTCTTGTATATAAATTGCATGATTTAATCACTGTTATATCATGATAAGTAATTCAGATTTAAGATAAATAATCATGAAAAATATTTACAGAGCTCAGAAAATTATGAAATTTTGCAAGTGCATGGTATGATCTGAATCAGATTTACTATCAAAATTTCGAGATTTTTAGATCATTGTACATATTGTTATGATTTTCTGAATGGCAGAATGCAAATAGAATTTGAATAAACATGAGAGTATATGTGCATGAATGGATGTGATATAAATAGTACCATGATAGGTTTTTGTTATACAGTAAAATTAAATTTCAGAACTGAGAAAGACATGCTATGCGATATTTCATTATCATCTTGATAAGTTATGCATGAATGTATGAAAGCATGATAGAATTGTATGAGAATGTAGGTTGTATGATTGCATACATGTTAATGCATTTGAAATGAATTGGCTAATAAGACATTGCTATGATAGAGATAACTACAAGGAACTACACCATAGAATGCCCCTATGGTAATGGTTCACCTACATGAAATGACCTACATGAATCCGTGGGCAACGGATTGAAATCCTGGAGGTAGACATGTTCTACTGGCCAAGGTGGGAAGGACTTTCCCCGGTATTGCGCAATGACCATGAATTCATCACTACTTTGCCTAGGTGATAAGTGAATGACTACATGCTACATGATCTTTATTCATAGTGTGGGCTATGTCTTGGCAACTACATGATAAATGACTACATGAACTACATGTCTACATGATATATGTCTACATGATACATGAGCTACATGTTACATGCCACATGAACTACAGATCATTTGTTTTACATGCTACATGATACTTAAATTGCATGTTACATAATATAGGTTAAAAGAACTTGAAATTGTTTACATGTTTCATGACATTAAGCATATACCATGAGAATTTGATTACATGCTATGCCATAGGTACATGTTTAGATCAATTGTTATATTATGAGATGTAAGTTATATGTAGTACCTGAATTGTTTTATTTCCATGATAAATAACCATGATATATAAAGAATGATTGCTAAATGACTTAGAACATGTTGATAGGAAGAACTATATGATATCAAGAATGTGAAAGAAATATGTTATTATGATTTTAAGCCTAGTATATGTTATATCTTAAACTGTCTTTCATGTGACTTGCTGGGTCTTTTAGACTCACACTTGATTAACATTTCAGGAGAGGCAGATGATACTCAGGAGTTAGTACATTCTGACTCAGAGCGTGAGGACGTGGAGGCTTAGAGCTTTGCTTGAGAGTGTTAGAGTGATTATGTATGTGAGGAAAATATGTACCTTTGGATTTTATGCATTTTGGACTTATGGATTGCAATAAGTTTGGACTTTTGTTATCCTTCTTTTATGCTTTAGACTTAGTATTTGAATATGATGTTGATTGATAGATTTGGTTCCATATTCCGTTGCATATTGTTGGAATTAAATTGCCATTTATGTATGTCTCAATCTATACTGTCTATTGTTGGATATGTTCCACTGTAATACCTCTATTGGATCCAATGTGAGTGGGAATAACTGTACTGGGTCTAAGAGAGGCGTTACATGAAGACTCACCAAACAAACACAAACAAAACCATGGAATGGAAAACAACACTAAACAAAATGTACCTGATATCGCGTCCTCATGGTCCACCACGACAACATCGCGCCCACCTGATCCGTGGCGACAAGGCTCGAAAACAACAGATGAATAAAAAAAAAGGAAAACCCGAGTCCTAGTAGGATTCTAACACTGAAGATCGCGGGCATCCATGATGAAACAACATGGAGATGACATCAGAAGGCATCAAATGAGAACTCAATATGAATAATAAGATAATGGTGTGCACCTGATGTCGTGTTCGCCTTTATGGACCCGACAATGTCGCGGCTCCACGATCCGACGCAACAAGGATAGGACGCAGAAATGAAAATAAACAAAGAAACAACCCTAATAGGATTCTAATGGAGGAACAAACAAACAAACATGGCAGGGAAAAGGCAAAGATGAAGAGGTTGGCAGTGGAGGTCCCACGTGATCGCCAAAAGTGTAATCACGAGGATGTGACCCTCAAAAACACAAAAGCGAATATCACTATATGATGATGAAAAGGATGTGATCACCACCTAGCATGTTGTCCATGATATAACAAAAGTAAAGGCTAACTTATTAGGAAAGGGAGGGTGAGAAGGCCACTTACTGGTTTCGCGATGGGGAGACCCGTCGTGATAAGAAGTTTGTCGCGACCTCACGACCAGTCGCGATATTGAGTTCAAGACTTGGGTGGCCGACGCCTTCTCAGCAACAATGCGGAAGTGTGAGTGAACCTCCTTCCCTTCCTCTATCGGCCAGAGGAGGAGAGCTCATTGTTTACTCTTCTTGGGGAACCTTCCAAAGCAAGGAAACAAAGAAAGAAAACCCTAGATGACTTTTTAAGCGAAGTATCTACACAAAGTGAAAGAGAAAAGGGAAAACATGGAGGGAACGAACCTAGGGTGTTTTGGAAACCCCTTAGGTTGTGGAAAACGTGGGTGTGTAGTCGTGCAACTATTTAAAAGAAATAAACAAAATACATGGAAGGAAAATGAGAGGGAAAGAGGGAAGAAGAGCCCCCAAAGGGGTGAATCCCTGGCTAAAGATGTTGTCCTCCGGATGTGCAGCAACTTTGTGAATCGTGGGAGATCATCTCCTGGCCGCCAAGCTCTAGATGTAGAAGAAAATGGGGTGACTTCATGAGGAAAATGAGAGGAAATGGGTGGAAATGAGAGGACTATGAGCTAAGGGGATGCTCTGGAGGGATTTGGGCAACACTTCGTGGTTCTCTTGGGGCTCTTCCTCATTCAGAAGAGGGTGGGTTGGTTTTATAAGCAGGAGAGAGGGTACCTCGTCCATAAGGGATAATGACCCATGAAAATGATAAAAATCCAAGTAAATCTATATGGGAAGAGTCCTAGGAGAGTTCCAAGGGTGGATAGAATGTCAATCCGTGGCTGGGGTTGTTCCAAGGCTATTGGAGATGGAGATAAAGTCAAAGAGAGTAGAAGAGAGGTGGTTGCAGAGCCAGACCATGCAGAAGCATGTCGTGATGGATCGTAGGGGCGCGACAAGGGTGTCGCGATGGCTCTGGTGATCGCGACTCTGAAGACACGTGGATGGATATGCATGAGCTATCGCGACGGCCTGGTAGGTCGCAACAAGGTTCAACAATCGATTCAAACAGGCATAATCGATGCTAACGCGACGCCACGGTCTGTCACGTTAAGGGCAATCGATAGCCATGGTCATCAATCATTACTAACGCGTCGCCCTTAGCCGTCGCGTTAAGGGCAATCGATGGTGGATCGATTCAAAGGATCAATAATCGATGTGAACGCATCGGCCATGGCCGTCGCGTTAAGGCTTGATGTCTAAAACCCTAAAAACAAAGACCCTAAAGTGATATTTGGATGAGGTAAGTTGGGAATTGGGCTTAATGGGCTCAAGAGAGGGCTAACAAATGGGCTCAAAAGAGTGACCAACTTGGGGCACATTAAGAGAGGAAGAAATATGGTTCGACTCATGTGTCAGAATTGGGTGTCTACAGGCATGGTTTGATAAATTCAGCTAGATAGCGCCTTACTTGTTAGTCTTATTCGTACTCAGGTTTTATTAGGAAAAGTTCTACAAGAGTTGCTGTTATGCTATCTTTATTGATGATAGGATCATGACTAACAGTGACGAGGATGGTATTACAACTGTAAAGGAATGTTTGCAAAAATATGTTGTTACGAAAGATCTTAGTTGGAGATGATATTTTCTCGGCATAGAGGTGGCATACAATAAAGAGTGTATCTCTCTTTCTTAAAGAAAATGTGTATTGGATTTTACTTCAGGAAATAATCTTTTGATTGCAAACCTATAGATACCTCCATGGTCACTCGACTCGAGTTCTGGGATCAGTCTTGAGAAGATTTTTTAGACATTGGTCTCTATAGATGCCTAGTTGGTAAGCTTATTTATTTGACTAATATCATATTAGATATCACATTTGTAGTTGGCCTAGTTAGTTAGTACATACAAAATCTAAAGCAATGTCACTGGGAGGCTATTGTGAGAACTCTAAAATATGTAAAGAAGAGTTCGTGGAAAGGACCTACTATACAAAAACTATAGTCACATATACGTGAAAGTGTTTTCTGATGCAGACTACTGTCTTTGACAAGAAATCCACCTCAGATTATTGCTCTTATGTTAGTGGTAATCTTGTTTCTTGGTATAGGAAGAAGTAGAGTGTGGTGGCTCACTCAAGTGCAAAAGCCAAGTATTCGATAATGGTGCATACTACTTGTGAGATATTGTGGCTACCATCTCTACTTTGAGACTTAAATTTTTCATACTCTGAGTCGATGTTGATGTATTGTGATAATCAAACAACAATATACATTACAAGTAATATCGTGTTCCACGATTGAATCAAATATGTTGAGGTAGACTATCATTTTGCTTAGAAAGTGGTGACGTCGAAGAAAATTGTTACTCCACTTACTTCCTCTGAGGAACAATTAGCTAATTTATTTACTAAAACTCTTATCTCTAAGTTTTCTATTTTTGTATAATTAACAAGCCGGACATATGAGATATATATATGTTCTACCTTGAGGGGGGGAGTGTTAGAGTAAGTTAATGTAAGATTGTCCAGCATGACAAATTATCATATATAGTTTCTATATAAGGAGTTTTTGCTCCAAGAAATAATATACCTTTTGCGCTTTCCTTTCAACATTCATATAAAAAACATCCTAAAATTAACTTGCATCACGTTCACTGAGAACAACATCCACTCGCTAGTGCAAACAAAGATATCTCGGGTGTATTACTCAATTTTTCTAGATGATGCGATGTTATTAGAAAGTATATTAACTTATTAAATATAAATATAAATATATAATATATATTTGATAGAAAGTTTTGTGGTAGCCGGATCCAAATAATGAAATAAGGTTTTGGTGATAATGATCAAGATGATTACTCTACTTCTCTCTCATTTGTTCCCTTCCAACCCTTTTAAAAATATAATGTGTAAAATTCACCTACTCCAAATCAAGCGCAAGTGTCAATTGCCCGACTCATATACAGGTCAAATCGATCTGGAATCGTAGGTCCTTCCCCTCCAGCTGTCTTATTTTTACCGATGAGATAAAAGGAAAAGGACAAGGAGGAAGCCTTTTCTAGTCAAATTGTGCGATGTTTGAAGCCAGAAGAGTATCCGCCGGTACTACCGGCTGGCTCTTCGTGCATTCTTTTGGCCGGAGACCGGGAACTCTTTCAGTCTTCAGACAAGGGTCCTACAATAGAAACCTGAAAGAGTGTAGCATATTAAAAACCGTCACAAAATGCAGAACCATTTGGTCATTCAGAAAGAAGAAGATATTGAGTACGACAAATACAGAGGTTGAAGTGCATGGCCAGACAAGGCTGAAAAGTGCACAAAGAAGAACTAATGTAAAGGTTATGGCTGATCATAATCAGAGATGGCTGGTAGCTAGCGGATTAATGGAGGAAGTTCCCTGTGGCGTCGGAATACTATGCATGTCTGTCAGTATAGACGGACACAATTTATAATTAGTGGGGTCACATAATCTCACTGAATTAAAAAAAAAAAATTATACATGTTAAATTTTATCATAAGTGATTTTATTAGATTAAGAAGATAAATTGATAAATATCACTATTAATGATCTCACTAAATAAAATTTTTATCAAGGAGTTCTTTCAAAAGTTTCTTATACGTTTTAGAAATAACGATCGAGGTCGTCGAGCAAGAGAAAAACCAAGTTAAAACAGATATGCCGGAATGTTTTGCTTTCTTAATGAAGAAATTAGTGCAAGGGAGAGTGTGAGCTGGAGAGTTTTGAAGACGTAGGGCTTTGTTGAACTAGGCAAATTAAACTTTTCCACGTGTACATTTGTGGCCTATTCCGATATCACTACCACCAAACGGTGACAACATGATTACAAAGAAAGGATTTAGCTCAAGTCACGATCGCCTGGTTCTCCGTCGACCACCAACATTACAGCATTAATGGTTTGAGACCGTCCCTGCTGCCTGCCGCAAGTCATAGTTTCGTTTATAAATTAAGGAAATGAGGGGAGCTGAGCCTAATTTTTGTCGGAGGGACACCAAAAATTTTGGGTCTCAATTATTTTTTCATCATATATAGAATTGGGATTCAAGCTCGAGCGCAATGGCCGACATCCTGATGAGACCAAGTCAGTCCCTTCCCAGCAACCACAAGAGAGTTAAGTTATTCATAGAGCTAGCCTTATTCCGGTACTGTTAAGTAATCAGTGCATGGTCCAAATCCTTTAGCTTCAGTTTAGTAACGAATTAATTTAAAATTAATTCAAAATTAACTCCGAATTAACTTAAAATGTAGTTTCGAGAGAAACAGGTCCAAGTTTACAAGGGGAGAGGGCAGGCAGCCAAAATCCAATATCATAATGGGCCGAACAATTTAGAAACACTAATGTGCGCCCGAGAAAGCCCGTGCTCCATTAAAAAAAAATGAAACACGTACGGAGGTGGAGGCAGGTGATGGAGTACCCTTTCATGCGTCGATACGCATCCACGATCGAGAACTTTGCAATTATCTTTTGCTCCTTGAAAAGTATTTGCTTCTGAAAGAATCAAGTTTCTTGGATTTGTACGTGGATTAAAATTTAATTAAAAAAAAGTAGAGAGATTAAAAACTAAAAGATCATTTTTTTAGAACCTTTTTTTTTCACCCTGTTCTGGGCTTTTGGAATCTAAGAGGGTAGTAATCATGCGGCACATCTGCACACTCGGCCGCTAGCCGTATGAATCAGACGTGTGTGGTCTTACACTTTTTCGTCCCCATTCGACCCTTTCTTCCTCTTGCGAAGAAAACAAAATACGTGTATCGCATCATTTCTGCCTGAGGAAAAGGAGGAGGAGGAGGTGGGTCGTCGCCGGCATGCATGCCGACCGATAGGAGAAAGGAAAGGACTTTGAGATAAGTGTTCCGACCTGAGAAGGGAAGAAAGGTTATATATGGAGAATGCGTCGGCCGTGTCCTACCACGAGAGCATCTAT
Organism: Colocasia esculenta; assembly: GCA_014218235.1. NCBI lineage: Eukaryota > Viridiplantae > Streptophyta > Magnoliopsida > Alismatales > Araceae > Colocasia > Colocasia esculenta. The sequence goes on along the minus strand of CM024761.1, from coordinate 28,733,336 downwards.
GCTACTTGCTCCTTGCTTCTTGGGCTAACACTTTGACAAGGAGCCTCTCTCTCTCAACAGGACTTGGGGGGGCGGAAAATGGGATTGTAGTGGGCCGTTTACTGTTAAACGTCCGGGAGACGTGAGAGATGAACCATGCCTGTTCTTCTTATTGAAATGCTGTTTTGGTGAGAAAGATGACGATGGTTACGTATTGATCTTCATGTGAAAGATGATTAACTAAAGAGTATCAGAAAAGAATTCAATGAATAAACTTTCTATTGGTGAATATCTATGCATTCAAAAGGGGAGAACAAATGGAGTGATTCTACTCTGACCATGTTCTCTCTGCCAATCTAGTTGTACTTGTCGCCATCTGTATATAATTTTATTCCCACCGTATCCAAGTCAAACATATCATAGCTGACTGTGATCAGCTTTGGCATTGGCTCACAAATTTCTCTTTCCCTATTTTTTTTTTTTTTGACTATTATCGGTCAAAGATGCCCAACACAGTTTAATGTATTTATGTTGAAACTGTCTATTGATAATAGAGAAACAGTTTTGTAACATCATTTGGTAACTTCACCATTAAAATTATGTCACATTAGTAATAAAATAAAAAAAATTAAAAATACCTCATAAAATGATAAGATTGTGGTGCACTTTGATTGGTGTGTTATTTTAATGTATTACCAAATAATGTTACTAAACTATTTTCCTTGATAATATTGTCAAAGTTGAGCCACAGCCCTTGCCACATTATTCAGCCGTCCAAATGGAGGCGAATCATCTCGCCCTTGCGATTTAGGTGGAAGATAAACATGCCATAATGTGATAATTCTAGGATACAAATGTGCATGTGTAACCTTTCAAGGGTAATCCATGCAAGATCCGTTCTGTCAATTTCGCACCTAGTTATTCGATGCCAATCTAATTATTAACTAGTTTCCCCATCAAGGCAACTTAATTGGGGAGTTGCAGTAGGGCGAAGCCACCAAAAACTCTGTTGCACCTCACTGATCTGATAAGATAGGCTATACTCTTGGGACAATATTGATGTCCCTCGAGGCCAAACAAAGGGTGCATGAAGTTTCATGTCGATCGAGTGCATATTTCTGCTCTTCTTTAATCAGGAGACAAATCTTAATTAATTAGTTGGGTATGTTCCCTCATCCCTGGGGGCCGGGAAGTGGAGACAAAGTAAAAGTTTGTACCGGGATTCCAAGAGCCGGACCAGCTGTGGGACTTTGGGAACCTGGCCTGTTGACAGTACTGATGGGGGAGGGAACGCAAGAGGACGAGGTATACGTATAACTTCGACTTCTTATGTTCAGATGTGGGAGATGCTAGCTGTCTCTTTCTTTGTTTCTTCAAACCAAATCCCCCTTTGGACTTGGCTGGCCATTCCGGGAGAACACCTCCAATTAGAACTCAGTGTTTGCTCTTAATTTGCATGTACATGTGTAAAGGAGTCCGTCTCCTGCCGATGCCGCCCCGCGCGTCTGCCGCCGGGTCCGCATGCGGTCTTCGTACCTTGAGTCTTCAAAGGAGAAAAATACAGCTAATTAGGAGGAGAAGTGGAATGGCCTATAGACAATGATTCCTGATCAGGCCTATGTCATTCAAACTAGATCAATAGTCAACAGAAGAGGAGAACCAGCTGAAACGCGCGGACACATCTTAATGCACGATGTGTTTGATAAGACTTCTGATGGTTTGATTTGTTTATATATATATTTTTAAATACAGCTATTTAAAATGCGAACTTGCGATGATATATATTTTAATTCAGTCTTCCTTTCATGTTTTGATTTTGATGACATTTATGCATCCGTAATACTTACAAGAATACTTCAAACGTCCTTAACATAATGCTGAAACATCTTCTTAATTGGACCAGGGAGGGTAATTACTCTTAGCCAGATGCAGACAAAATCTAAGATATATACTTCCAATATCTTTCCAATACTCTCTCTATTCCCCTCCACGCCCGCCCCCCGCTTGAATTGTGACTGTTAAATATATATATACATGAACCAATGTAGTACATTATACAAACACTTACCTGAATCATCACATGCTATCTAAGAGCATATTGATATATATCGTAAGAAGATTTTGTGCTAAGATTAACATGCTAGTGATATTTTTGCAGAACATTAATATTATATATATAACAATCCTCTCGACTTCAGTTAACGTTAAGGGCAATTTGCAGTTTTAGACATAAGTTCAAGTTAGTTGCATTCACCTCACACAGGTAATGGATGGATACTTTTGCACTTATTTAGGTACCGATGTGCGTTCAAAAGGGACAATTTTGATAATTATACGTACGGTAGAATCATTTTTTAGACATAATTGCACTATAATCCTCTTAAACGCATAATTGCGAACTTATCACTATTAGATACATATTAATTGACATAAGTTTATTGTGTAAGTACATGTATAAATGAGAAATACTTATGACCCTCCATTGTAATATAAAAGTCATGTATTTGATAGATAATTCTATTAATTGAAAAAAAGAGAAAATTTGTGTCGGACGTTCAACAAATAAAATTAGTTTTTAAACAATTCATATATATCACCTTTATTATCCTATGTGAAAGACAATAAAAATTTATCCGTACAAAGATGTTCGACCCTATAAGTAGTACATACTCTTCCTCTCTTCTGTTGGGTAAAAAGGGGTTTGAGGGGAACAATTTTAAGAAAAGGAGAAAATAAACACAATGTTTGATAAAGTAAAAAGGTGTATAAAAAGATATGTAAATTTTGTCCCTTATGTGAGGGCTTTAGTCTCACATGAGAAATCTCTAAAGAGATGTAGAATTTTATAACCCTAAGTGTCCATGAGACTATATCTTATAGACAATGGTGGGATTATGCTAGACTATATCACAAACGCGCTCCGCCGGACTGGGCTGGCGTGCGCGTGTGATGGCGTGGTTCTGCCGGCTTGTCTTGGTACTTTTTGTGTTTTTTCCCTTTTCTTGGAGAGATTAGGTTTGTTTGGGCCGATTCCTTTAACTGACCCATTGTCTTGGCTTTTGCGGGTGTGAGACGTTTCATATAGTGATTAGGTCTCCCTAATCGCAGTTACCAATATGGAAGCACCTTTTGACTCTCCTGTGGGGAACCACTCACTGTACCGCTGCTATCTTTCTCATCCCCCCTTTGCCAAGCTATTCACCGACGAGGTCACCGTCGGACCCTCTTTCGTTTGGGTTCACGGTCGCTCTCCGATGTTCGAACCAATGAGGTTTCCGTCGAACGCTCTCTCCGGTGTTCGGTGCATATTTTTCTGTCTATACTTTCGATTTAAGAGGATTAGGTTTCCATATAGCTTTCGTTTTACAAAATCAATCTTGTGCGAAACCGATTTTGTGGTTTTGTAGTTGTCCCCTAGGAGAAGGTCGCCAGACCCCAATCACACCGTACAGTGGGGGCGATATTTTCTCTAAGACGAATTTCATTATGGAACGCCTCCACCATTTTCTTTCGTATGTTAATTATCATGTAATCATCATGTTTACTTTCAATAAACTCATGTTGTATTTTTGTTGCTCGGGTATACTTGTTATCATATCATTTCTTATTATGATTGTCATATAATTTTCACTGTATCACCTGTGGATGAATTATCACGGTTCATACCCATATCTCACAACATCTTCTTCATCTCACCTGATCCCTCCACTTTGCTTGCGCCACAACCTCCAAGATAATTTATTAAATAACACCGTGCCTGAGAGCTGTGATCATATAGCGTCTCCTTTCACTCTCATTCTCCATATGATCCCTAGTTCTTTCCCTTTCCATCTCTCCTTCTTTAATAGATGCGTTGTTTGATCTGCATGCCGACTGGGTTGAGAGGCGTTGAAACGTAGAGAAAGGGCTTTGAAAAAGATGGTGTGACTTGCTCTTGCTGTGTGGTGGGGGAAGAGACGTCAGAAAAGATGAAAGGAGTAGGTAGTGCACGAGGGGTGTTATAAAATGCCTTGCTTGCAGTGGACGACTTTGACGAGGGGCAGAGGACTTTGATTTGATGAGCTTTCATGGGTTTGGAAGCTACTACCTGTAACGACACGTCAAGTGTGAGATTTTAGTCAAGATAGTTGGTTCTCTCATCAAGCATTATTAACATAGGGGTACTCACCTAGCTAGCTAGCTACCCATAGGTAATATCAGCTTATGATAACTTAAATCATATATGAATGAATGATGTCAGCTTACGATACCTCATAATCTTACAACACTTAAATGTACATATGGTGAATAAAAGGATGTTATATGATCAGTTCCTTAAATGTTAGTTTTTGATCAGGAATTAAGAGCCTTTTTGATAGCCTGATAATTTATCTAATTATCTATATAAGATATCTCAATTTTTGAGATTTTGATTTGATAGATAAAATTATGAAAGTTGATAAATTTATTACATTTGAGAGGGCCGGTGAGATAAAATTATCAAGATTTATCTGCATTTATGATGACAAAATTCTGATAAGCTATACATGTTATAATATCAAATTATTTATTGAATTAGCAGGGCTAATAACTATAGTAGTTGTCAGGACTTAACATTTCTAACATTTGTTTCATTGGACTCTAACAATTTTGTCTATCATTAACAGCAATATGCTTTCTATTCACGAAAAGGAAAAACGAATTCTGAAGTGAACTCTCTATTTAATTAGATTCACGTCATCTCGAGGTCAGAACAGGAGGTGAAGCGGATGAAGTTTAAAAGTCTCTTTCATAGCCGAGACGGGGCTTTGGTATAGCCATGCTTGTCCACGTGCATTCTTTAATACGGAGGAACTAATTGTTATTTCTCTCGTGATGTGGTCCAAGTTGGGTAATATTCTGGCTGTTCATGTCCACCCAAATCTCAGTCAAACCAAGAAGAAGGCAGGTGTTGGGCTTTCGCGAATTGGTCCCCCTCACCAAATCTTATTGCTCTTCGATCGGGCATATATATGTATGGGACCACCTACGTGTGTACGGGGAGCCTTATTATATTATATATATAGTAGGTGATCATAAGATTTATCATCTTTCTATTCAATCTCTAATCGATAGATTTATAGTTTGAGAGCAGGGTAATTAACCTCGAATAGGTAATTTGCGAATTACTTAACCCTAATTCTTTGTTTTTCGAGTTGCGTACTATTTAATTAGGTGTAGTGATATAATTTAGTCTCATATTTAATATAGTGAAAATAAATATGTATTTATAAATAAGATCATCTATTTCTCTTCTATATAAAAAAATTAAAAATATAAAATCTTTAAATGAGAATAACATCTCTTGAGGATATATTAAAATTTCAGGCACCAACATTAACGTTAGGATATGGGAAACAAAAAAGAGGTTATATATATGTCTTGTCCGAACGTTTGTTGTATTAAGATAATTATGTAAAGATATAATTCAATCTTATATCGGATATAGTGAAAATATATATGTGTTAATTTTTTAATAAGACCCGTCCCTTTTTTTTTTCCTAAGAAGGCTTTTTTCCAGAAAAAATAAAATTTCAAAAGGGTCAAGACCTAGTCTTGGGGACATGCTACAATTTTACACGTCGTCAACATTAGAATACCAAATGAACTAATCGGTGAGAATAAGGACTTTTTCTCAGATAATTAGTCTTCTGGTATAACTAACGAATCCATCTTCCCAAACCTTTAATTGGTCTATCCAGTGAGTAAATGGCAAGGTATCCTTATACAACACGGTCTAGTCGGAAAAGATGTGTCAGAATTTGTTTATCGATTCAACGTATTCGATCCCCCAGCCAACGAATCCTCCCCCTTCAAATGTCTCGTCCACTTCAAAGATGTTGCAGGCTAATATTGCAGCAAGGCAACCCAATGTTATGTCGGTTGCATAGCGTGCTAGAGTTGAAAACATATTCATACTTGGAGTTCAATTATTTCCAAATTCATCTGACCAAGACACGGAAGAAGATGATGCGAAACGTTGTGAACGACGACCGGATCTACGTCCTCGTGCTGTGCTTCGTCTGTTTAGTTAGTTTTCCCTCTCGCCTGATGCCACCTGCTTGTTGGTCCTTTGGATTATTGTACGGTTTCAAAACTTTTTATTAATAAATGGGTAAATGTTACCCTTTGAAGAAAAAAAATGTCAAGGTATCCACCTTTCTTTTGTTTCAAGACCAGGCCGCCCGTACATGGCAGTCATCTATGAAGTTACGTTCGTTCATGAGAGAAGTACCCTATAATCTGACCAGTACCATCTCTCTTATACCATTCGGAGGACAGTTCTTGTCCAAATCATGAGGAGGGCACATCCGGAGTAGCTTAGCTGCTGGCAGGGATCTCCTTTCCCTGCGGAGGTTCCCTGTCCTGATCAAATTAAACTAAGTCACTTGGACGCCGTCGTCAAACCGGGCTGTGGCGGCCGCCCGCCCTTAAGAGAATCGCCCACCATGCACATGCACATGCACATGCAGAAACCAACCCATCCGGCCGTGGAACTAGCGCGCGAGCGGATGGGATTTCCACGCGCGGTCCACACTCGATCCTGCATGCCTGATCCCGTGCTCATTGGCCACTGCGGCACGCATCTCTCCGCCGTGCATGTGGCCCAACGGGTGTGGACTACTAATATACGGTCGGCACAAGGGACAAAGAGCATCTCTCTTTTAATTTGGAAGATTACGATAGCTAGCTAGTCTCTCAATCCGTAGTTGGTGTCTGAAGGGGACAGCGAGGGAGATAGATCGCCTGCGGTTTCAATTTGGATTCTCCTCACGGCCTCTTCTAAATCTCTCCCAAGTTAAGAGAATTTAAACCCCTTAAATTTCCTTCTGATGATGAAAGAGTTTGGTTTATGTATGGTCAAGTTCGAGCAGACAAGCAAGCTGGGCGGCATGGGCATCTTCTTTTTATTACTTAGATCTACCTAATTATCAACTAAGCACACACACAGTAGTAATGGTTGAACATGGACTCCTCGAATTAATTGGTCACCGAGTGGCCGGGTCTCGACGACTGTACTATATACCCTTGTCATCTATAACGTCAAAATATAAGCGCCAGATGTCATGATCATTTTATCACAAAGCTGCCGTGTATGCGGACTACTTATTATTTATATAGTACGTAGAGTGTGACATAATTTACCGTAGACCTCCTTTCATTGGTTCATGTGGATCAACAAAAAACTACTGGATGAGAACAAAATGTGAAGTTACCATTTTTTTTTCTCTGTTGGTTCCCAATACTTTTGATCCTATACATGTAAAATGTACACACTGTTATGAGCCAAGTACGACTCATCCTATATATATTGCTTATGTAACTTTGCGTAAGAGAGGTAACCTTGACATTTTTTCAATTAATGGAGAAGACTGGAAAACAGTTTCTTTCGAAAATAAAACGAAGCTAGGAGATAATTTTCCAGAAGAGTAGTTGGAAATATCAAAATCGAAACAATGGGTGACAAGCATGTTTTTCATCACGGAAAATGAGTCACATCTTGAGCCCTATTTTAATCATTTGAGATGAATAGTGAACGGGCCAAGGATTATAGCTAGCTTTTCCTTCTTTGAGATTTGCACCTCTTTGATTAATTATCACTTTCTCTAAATCCTGGAGGAAAGTATAATGAGACATTCCTCGAGGTCTGAAGGCTGAGATAACATGACACTACGTACATTAATTCTCGAGAACTTATTACGCGATTTTTTATTTTTATTTTTTATTTTTCATAAGTTTTATTTTATTATGTAAAGAAAACAAAAATAGGAGAACACGGGACTTAGGCCATGCGAAGGTTCTGAAAACGTCTTGGAGACCAATTATTAGTACGAAAAGCACTGGCCTATAAGAGTTTTTGACAACAAAATCGAACTAGACCATCAAGAATGCTGTTAATCAACACTGTATTTAGCTGGGTCTATACAAGGGTACGTACTTATCTCTTAAACTAAACTAATTACGAAGCACAAATATATTTGAAGGCGCTCAAACTTGTGTGGACAATCAGGTCTAATTATATGCCTGCAGTACCCGAAACCTATCGATACAGCACCTTTGAATTTGATGATCCTTCGTAGTCGTCAGATGTACTGCAAAGGCATCCCTATTATATATAGAGCCTATGCTGTACGGACATATTAGGGGGAGGCAAGTCATCTCCCATGATAACAAAAAGGTCTTCTTTAGTTGCTTATTAAAACTCTATTTCACAGTTGTATTCAGACCTCCAGTGGGAACATGAAGTTAAATCTTAATTATTCGGCGCATAGAGGGAGATGCATGCCCATTCGTTGGCATCAACCAACAGCTGAACACAAGGAAAAGAAGTGGAGAATCGTAAGAAGCATTGGGTGGATCAATGTGGAGAACAGTTGAATGTAGAGGATGATAGATCTACAGCTGTAATTTGGAGATCGAGTTCCAAATTCCAAGAGCTGTTCTTTCTGGGTGTCTTCAAGCTGTTCTCCTGATACACTATGTTCATTGGAGAGAGAGTCTTACATTTATGCATTATATATGGTGCAACTTGGTATTTGGATAGATTATGAGGAGAATAGGTATAACATATCCCAATTTTTAATATTCTTATTCCTTATCCTAGCTAATTAGGCTTGATATACGCGAGAATATTCTCATTTTGATTTTACTCTTTGTTTGATAAAAACCGGAATAGTAATGGGAATAAGGCACATTTTAGACTATTCTACCCTCCTTAACTTAAGTTTGAGAATATTTGTCAATCATTATTTGGTTAAAAAAAGGTGAAGAACAAGGATAATGATCTTATTAACTAAGGACTTTATTACAATATTATATATACTATTGTGTCAATACTAATCTTAATTCACTATGAGATATATTTTACTATGTAATCATGTTATTATACTATAGTTATATGTATATATTTAATTAACATATTAATTATTAAGTTCTTCACTCATGTAATGTAGTAATATTATTTCTGTTAATATGTCATTACATTAAGTATAATCATAATTTAGTGTGGCATTATAATAATTTGACCATGTTAGTATATATGTTATTACCATAGTTATACAAACTATAGTATATAGTAATTGTATTATGTCTATTACTATATGTTAATTGCTATAACAATATGAAAATACTATTGTGTTATTATGTTACTACATTAAGATTAATCATAATTTTCTGTGATGTTAATCATAATTTGACTATATTTCTATGTTAGTTACTATCGTAATAACAAACGTAGTAATATGTTAATTAAACCATTGTAATATGATAATAATTACTAATCATCATTTACTATAATGTGATTAATTAATAATTTGACTAAGTTACTATGCTCATTATTATATCAATATTATTGTGTTCATTACTTTGATAATTACTAAAGCAATGTAGTGATATTGTTGTGTTAATATATTATTATATTAAGTCTAAACATAATGTAGTGAGTAATCAATAATTTGACTATGTTACTACGTTTATTACCATAGTCATATAAAATATAGTAATATAATAGTATTACTATATTGATTAACTATATTAGTATCAATTATTGTAATAATAATATAATAATTAACTATGTTAATTAGTATAATAACATAGTTATACTATTTTGTTAATATTTTATTATCTTAAGTCTAACTATATATATACACTACAAGTCAAAAAGAGAAGGGCATTAATGGAAATAATTGTTTTGAAATTTGTGAAATAGGAATAGAAAAAATTAGAATAATTCATCTTAGAAGTCTCGTGAAATTAGTTATCCTTATTACTATTGTCATTTTTGGAGTTATTCCTATTTCTCTTAACGGTCTTATCCTTGTGAATATAAGCATTTCAAATAGATAACGAGGACACGAAACGAGACCTATAAGAGTTGGAGGAGATACTCTTGCATTTGCACAACTTTCATTGGAGGCCTCTACTTCAACATGAAAAGTACCCAACGGGAGAGAGGTCTCTCTCTCTCTCCGGCCTCCTCAATTACTTACATTATCTATAAAAAAAGTCCTATAACAAAACTCTTATAAATCATAAACATAATTTTATTAACTCATATTCATATATTTTCTAAATAGAAGATAGCTAAGAGACTCTGACATTAATCAACTTTGAATAGCTTTTGGAAAAATGTATCAATAACAACATAACATCTAAAATAATCCATACAAAAATAGTTATATACATAAATCTCTCCATTAATAATCTAATTAATGTATTTCAGCAAAAGTACTTTACAATGCACACTTATAAATTTTTATGAATATGTGCAATATGTTTCTATATAAATTTTTATGTTCCCACAACTTAGTTTTTATATTGAGACCGTACATATCCTTGTCGACATGACATCAACATCCAATTTTAGGAGTCTAGGCACAATTGATGACAGTGGGAGGGCCGGGGTTGATGGTGCATATCATTATAAGATTCCAGTCCAATTAATTGAACATCCTCTTATATAGTTGGAGATTTTATTTTATTTTTTCATGTCCCAAAAAAGGATTTTCAAATCGGTTATGAGATTTGAACATCAGTCGTATTAAAATGTATACAGAGGACTCAAGCACTGAATTACTTCTAATATTTAAAATTTTAATTAATGAAGAAAGGGAAAATTAAGAATAAATAATTTGATAAAATCATGTTAACTCGATCTCATCTAACCTAGAAGACTCACAATGTGAACAGGAAGAGCAAGACATCCGGCGGGCAGGCTGGTCAAAGGGAACAACCACGGGGTGGGGTCGAGAGAGAGAGAGAGAGAGAGAGAGAGAGAGAGAGAGAGAGAGAGAGAGAGAGAGAGAGAGAGAGAGAGAGAGAGAGAGAGAGAGAGGCCGCGGGGCGCTGTAAAGTGCGCGAGATCATCTGGATGTGGCGGCACTGCAGTTCGGAGGGACGGAGTCCAGATCTTGCCCCACCAGCCTCCGCAGCATCTGGGTCAAACTCTTCGTCCGAAGAGAGAGAGAGAGAGCCCGAGCAGATGATTCGTCGCGGGGCGCCGTAAAGTGCGCGCGAGGTCGTCTGGAGTGGCGGCGCTACAGTTTCTGAGGGACAGAGTCCAGATCCTACCCCACCAGCCTCCGCAGCATCTGGGTCAAACTCTTCGTCCGAAGAAAACACCTAGGCAGGTGCAGGGCCCTCCAACCCCCCCCCCCCTCTCTTTTGAAAGTAAAAATTCGCCTGATAATGTAATATTATTTTATAATTAAATAAATTAATTAATAATTTCTGACTGCAATATAGGAGGTTCTTACTATAACAAAACTTAACATATACTGAAACAGAAGATAATATTTATTGTAATGAGTTACAATTCGTATGCGAAGACGTGCCTGAATGGCTATGCCGCTGCACATCTAGATGTAAGGGTTCGAAACTTGCATTGGATGCGCCTTGTGCGCTTTTGACATTTCTCCTGGATAGATTTAAGGCGGGGCATAGGACGGGAGGGAGGGGCCCCGAGTATCGAACATAGGGCAGGCTGCATGCACCCAATAATGTTTTTCATTGGACTACAACAACAAAAATGAGTTACAATTCTTCTAAAGACAAAAATTAGTCAAATATTTGATAGAGACTTCTAATTAATTTGTCCTTCACAATTTTATGACAGAGTCGACTATTCCCTACTTTCCTACTTTGTAATTGGAACTTAATTTTAGTACATATTATATTTCAAATACCAATTATGTCACATATCGTTATTTAATTTACTTGAATATATATTATATTTACCAATACATCCTTTCTAATTTCCTTGTCAGCACCATGCTATAATAAAACTAAGCATTCGAAACTAATTCTTTCAGAATCCAATGATTTTTTCACCGCTTAAGAGTTTGGACAGTGGATGAAAGATGACAATTTCTGGATTCACAAATTAAGGCGACGGGCAAGACATTGGGAGCATTCACGTCTTACTTTTTTTTTATGTTAAGCCGATTGATCTATAGTCTTAATATATAAGAAATCTCAGATTCAAGATCTAAGACCTGCACTTAATCTCTATATTCACAAATCATCGAACTCCTAATTAAGTTTTGGGAGAATTAATTGCAGGTCCCTGGCATGGATCTGACATTAATTTCAGGTCCCTGTCAGATTTTGCCTTCATATCTGTCCCCTGTTTTATATGGGGGACTTTTTTTTCAGTCCCTGGAGCCCTGTAAGTGTGTACACAGTTACAGTTACGCAGTTATACATTACATAATTTTATAAAAAATAATATAAAGATATTAATGTTATCTCAATGCTAAGATGATGAAAAATATTTAAAGAATATTTCCAAAACGATAACTACCATCCGCACTAACTAACACATTTACATGTATAATTGGGTAACTGTAACTGTGTAACAGTTACACAGTTACACACTTACACACTTACAGGGCTCCAGGGACTGGAAAAAAAGTCCCCCATAAAACAGGGGGCGGATATGAAGGTAAAATCTGACAGGGACCGGAAAAAAAACCCCCATAAAATAGGGGCGGTATTCTTCTCCCTTAAGTTTTTGATGTACGAGGTAGCGTCCTATTAATGGGACACTCTTTGTGCATATATTGATGTCTTATTGATATTAGGCACAAACGATGGCTGGCAATTTACCTTCTAGAAATTTTCCCTTAATAAAAATTGATGTTAATTTTTTTGAATATGTCGTATAAAAAAGCAGAAAAGAAAGAAAACACCTATTTTTGCTTTAACCCGTTTACAACCATACATATCACAGTCCTCTTCTCTCTCCTATCTCTCTCTCTCTTTCCCTTTTCTTTCTCTGAGACTGTGTGAAAAGGGAAGACGAACGTGTAAACAGTTGTTACAGCTCAGCTCCGGAGAGCGGAAACTCTCCAGCTTTGACGCACCACCTGGCGTCACTCCCCTCCTTTCAGATCCTTATTCTTCGTTCCAACCCCATCCGCTCCTCCTCCTCCTCTCTCTCCTCTGCCTAGACTGTGTCCATCTCTCTCTAGACTTCTCCCCACTCTCTCTTCTGGTTCTGCCCCCTTTTTAATACCCACCTCCTAGCCCCCGTGGAAAAGCTTCCAGTTTCTTCCTCCAGAGCAAAAGCCGTCCCTCTCTCTCCTGCTCTCCCCGCGCGCTCTGGTCTGGCCTTTGCGTGCTTCTCCTACAGGCCCCCTCTGACGGTACTGTAATTTTATGGACCAAGGTGTTGGGGGTGGAGGTGGGCTCAGCTTGGACACTGCCGCCGACCCCTCGGGCTTCCTGGGCATCAAGCCCAACATCCTCGAGTCCTTCCTCGGCCCCAGGCACCGCCACGCCCAGCTCCTCAAGAACGGCCGCGAGGCCTCTCGCGGCGGACACCGGGACATGGGCTTCTCCTCAGGTATCGAGTTCCCCATCGGCCTCGGTCGCCAGGTGAGCGGCGGCCCACCAGCAGCCTCATCTCCTGGGGGGTCGTCGAAGGGAGGTGAGCGGGATAAGCTGCGGCTGGAGGAGGTGGACTTCTTCTCCGACGAGAAGCGGAAGAAAACCGGGTCGGCGGCGGGGTCGCAGACGCGGAGGGATCAGGAGCTCGACCACGAGGTACCCGCCATGAGCATCAAGAAGGAGCTCGCCATGGACGTCAACGTGAGTGGCCAGCAGCCGAATTCTCGCAAGGGAGCATCAGATTATTGCTATCTGTCCTTGGAAATTTGCGATCGACTCTCATAATTGTTTAAACCATTCTTGCTGCAGACGGGATTGCACCTGCTTACTCGGACGACGGGGAGCGACCAGTCGACGGTGGAAGACGGGGGCTCGCCGACCCAGGATGACAAGGAAGGGAAGAGCGAGGTGAGCTGATTGGAAACACCCCGATTGTGGTTGTGTTGTTACACAGGGGGGATGCAAGACCATGCGGAACTGATCGATCGATCCTCTTTTCTGTAAATTTCTAGCTGGCTACGATGCAGGCGGCGCTGGCGAGGATGAACGAGGAGAACCAGCGTCTACGTGGGATGCTGAACCAGGTCGCCACCAACTACGACGCCCTGCAGCTGCACCTCGTCCAGCTGATGCAACAGCGAAACCAGCGGAACGAGGACCCTCAAAACCATGAGGTGGGTGATTAATTTGACCTCCCCAGATGCTAATTATCTGCACAGTGCATATATATGCATCCTTGAACACATGCAGTCTCAGATTACATCAGCGATAGATACAATTGCCGGGGAATCAATATTGGAGATCTTGTTCTTGCTTCATCAACTTAATTAGTTTCATTTGATCCTTAGATATATTTCTAATCAGTTACAGTTTCTAAGACACAATCTTGTAGTACTCCACCATCTGAACCAAAAGATGTGTCCGATTCTTTATTACATCGCCAATTGCCGTGTTCATAATTAGGTAGAGGTTAAGTTAATTAGTATCTGGCAGGTGATGTTATAATTAAGCACTTAAAGAGCGAACTGGATCTAGTCCTACATGCAGGTATAGGTTCATGTACTCCTACATGCGGTACTGATTTGTATTATTGTATATTGTTTACAGTCAGTGAGATCAATCAGAAGCCTGACATCTCCAGATAGCAATTGCCTATACCTGCAGCCTGTAAGATTTAATCATTTAACTAGACCCTAATTGAGTTAGGAATCTTGCGATGCTTCAGAAACGTATGTGGTGGGACCTAATTATTAATGGAATCTTAATCTGTCTTAGCTCTGGACAAAGCTGACTGTTAAACAAAGTTAGTTCCTAGATATGGATCATATCTATCTTCTCATGATCATGTCTGGTTCCAGGCAGTGGATCAGAAGATGGACGCAAACAAACTCGACAACGAACGTCCGGCCATGGTGCCGAGACAATTCATCGACCTCGGTCCGAGAGCGGCGGCCGACGGGGACGAGGCATCCGACTCTTCCACGGAGGTTGGCAGCCCGGCGCACACCGGGTCTCCATCCAACAATGCCGAGGTTGCATCCAGTGATTACCGCCAGCGGGGAAGCACCGGCGAGATCGTCCCCGTCGATCAAGACAAGCCAGGAGATCATGGCGACGACGGCGGGGAGGACAACGTGGACAGGGAGACGCAGGGCTGGGCGTCCAACAAGTTGCCCAGGCTGAACCCCAGCAAGAGCGGCGCTACCGAGCAGTCGCCAGAGGCGACTATGAGGAAAGCTCGCGTCTCAGTCCGAGCTCGATCGGAGGCTCCCATGGTAATAAACGAGTCTTTAATTACCGGCGGCAACCTCCAGCCTTTCACTGGTGTTAACATGATCCTTGTATACTTGGAGCCCTAAAACCCATGCCGGCCCACTGTTCTGTGCAGATCACTGACGGATGTCAATGGAGGAAGTATGGCCAGAAAATGGCCAAGGGCAACCCGTGCCCCCGTGCCTACTACCGCTGCACCATGGCTGCTGGGTGCCCAGTTCGCAAGCAAGTAATGCTTCCCTTCAGTTACCCAACTCCAATTTCAATTGAAACCCTAATCACCCTATCAGGCCTTGCAAGCTTTGATACGAACAAAAATAAAGCTTAATTTTTGTCGAGTTGTCATGGTCTAATATATGTGTAAATGTTCCTGTTCGTGTTGTGTCTTTGCGGCTATGTATGAGCAGGTCCAGAGGTGCGCCGAGGACCGGTCGATACTGATAACCACGTACGAGGGGACGCACAACCACCCGCTCCCCCCGGCGGCCATGGCGATGGCCTCAACGACGTCGGCGGCGGCGTCGATGCTGCTTTCTGGGTCGATGCCGAGCGCCGACGGAATGATGGGCTCCAACTTCCTGGCTCGAACGCTGCTGCCGTGCTCCTCCAGCATGGCCACCATCTCCGCCTCCGCTCCCTTCCCGACCGTTACCCTCGACCTCACCCATACACCCTCCCCGCTCCAGTTCCAGCGCCCGCAGCCTCACGCCGCCGCCCAGTTCCCGCTCCCCTTTGCCAACAACGGCGCCGCCGCCGCTGCCATCCCTGCGGGCTGCGCCTCGCCGGTGCCGGTGCCGGCTGGGTTGCCGCACATCTTTGGACAGGCACTCTACAACCAGTCCAAGTTCTCCGGGCTGCAAGGAACCGGCCAGCACGCCGACCCGTCGCAGTTCGCCAAGCCGGCATCGCAGGTGCAGCAACCGCCGTCGTTTGCAGACACGGTGAGCGCGGCCACAGCTGCCATCACGTCGGACCCTAACTTCACCGCTGCGCTCGCCGCGGCGCTCACCTCCATCATCGGCGGCGCCACCCAGCACACCAACAACCACGCCAGCACCTTCAACATCCTCAACACCCTCAACACCAACACCAGCAGCAGCAATAACAGTGGGGGCGGCAGCATGCCCGGAAACTCCAACCTGTCACAGAGCTGATGCCCCCCCTCCCGCACTGGCGGCCGACGACACTAACCGATCAGATCAATACACGCCTTCACCATTATTTTCCATTTTTCCATCAAACTGTTCGTGAAATTTTCTTTCTTTGTTCTCCTTTTTTTTTCCCTTATTGATTAAATTTCTCTTTCTTCCAAAACCTTAGTCAGCTGCATGTTTTTCTTGGGTTTTATTAATCCTTCTCTTTTCATGTTCCATATTTTTTTTTTTTTGGTTTTCACGATGGAGGGGGGGTGGGGAAAGCGAGGGCAAGTGAGACAGGAGCTGCATATCTTCTCCCCTCTTACTCTTGTTCCTTGTCTTGTTCAAAGATTTCAATAAGAGGTTAAGTTGAAACACGCCATAGACTTATGAAATTTCTGCTCTTCTTTGCATCTCATCCACCAATCTTCGTAATGCGGCTATATATATATATACATATGTGGTGTCGTGTGGGTGGTCGAGGGCGGGTGGAGCAGGTGGTTCTCTCTCTCTCTGCCATATGTATAGACAGAAGAGAAATCCAAAGGAAGAGGAGTTATCAGAAGAAACCTGTCTGCAGGTTGAACTCTTCTTCTGGTGGGGACTGTCGCGTCCGCACACATGAAGAACGAGCTGTAGAAGACATATCTAGGGTTGTCCATTATTGGGTTGGGTTCAAATCGAAATTATACATATTATAAATAATTAAAAATAATTATGTACATAAATTTAACTACAAATACCCATATGTTTTAATTTAATCATCATTCTATATACATAAATATTAATAAAAATATTCACATTTAAATTAATATAATTTTGATTTGACTCAATTGAATCAAAATAATTTTGATTCTGTTTAGTTCATATGGGATTCAATTCAGATCGGTTCCTTTTTTTGTTTTTTTTTAATTTTATTTTTTAAAACATGCAACCAGTTCAGCACCGGTCGAGTGCACTCCACCCCCAACAGGGTGAAGTGTGCTCACTCCCCCAGTCGAGACCTGCCCAGAACCTTTTTATTAATGATGCAAAACATACATAACTACGGGGCAAACCCCTTAGAGTTACAATAGTGCTAAGAAACTCTAAAATTCCCAGACCCAGTCGATCCCCAAAGATAGCAGGAAAACAGGACCGAGGAAGCTGGGTGGAAGAAATAAAAACCCCATCACATCGAGTGTTCAAGCATAATGGCCAAAGCATCCGCCACCTGATTTGCTTCCCTATAAACATGAGAGACTTGGGCTCTATTATACTGCACAAAATCAAAGGTAAATTTCCACCACCGATAGCATGTCCAAGATGGAGCGATTCCAGTGCGTAGAGAATCACCAAAATCATGGAGTCCGAACAGATTGATCAACATGAATCCCTTTCTCCACAGCCAACTTCACACCATCATACATCGCTCTGACCTCTGCAAGAATGCTATAACCGGATAAAATTGACCTGGCAAGAGATATTCAACAGATGATTCCATGAATTCGGCGATGGGAATTTTTTTTTGAACAGGGAACGATAGGATCATATCATTCACACTAAGAGGAATAGAGAACACAGAAAATCCTGGCAAAGGGCACACACGCCCAACTGCAAGCAACACCCATAGACCTTGTACAACAGGGGTTGGCTAACTCGAAAGTGCCATGAAAATAGGGACCAAAGGTTCCTTACATGGAGAGGAAAACCCACAGGAACACTGGATGGAAGACCCATCCCGGCCATCCCACAAAGCATTGGAAGGAGATGTCAATAGACACCGTAAACTTCACTGCAGGGAAGACGCATCTCCGGACCCCTCGATCGCCGGAGGTGAGTTCGACAGAGGGAGAGAGGCCTCCAATAAACATTGTTGGACGTATATTAGATGAAACTCTTGGAAACAGAAGACGTCGACGATGGGAAATGCGGTTTGGTTCTGATATCGAAACCTTGCCAGAACATAGAAGACCAAATACAGAGGAAACATAAACACTAGGTAAGAGTTAGAATACTTACAATATACTATGTCACTTCGAATCTCTGAGTGACCAGTGGAACACCCACCAGCAACGGAGAAGAGCCCTCCAACGAGAAAGGGGCCAAACCCTTCTCAGAGGAGACAAAAACTCCTACCAAAGTAGGAAGACAAAATATGATCCACCGGAGGGGGACCACTTGCTACTGACAACGTGTAGACATAAAAAAAATAGAAACAAACAAAACAATAAAAGAAGAGCAAATTGGGCCCAAAAGAAAACATGGGGCCATAAAGAAGCCCACATCGGATGGCCCAAGAAGCAGAAAGGGCCAGGGACATTTCTAGATGGCCAAAGGCAGAAAGGGAAAAAAGCTTTTAAGACCCATGAAGGGAATGCTTGCTACGCAAGCAAGCCAAGGGGATAGAGGCCAAAAAAGGCACGAAAAATGGGGCTTTTGTTCCTGGGGGGCCTTCCTGCACAGGGGGGAACTTAGGCCAAAAGAAAAGAAAGGAGGGGGTCTTCTGGGTTCTCTAGGGTTCTCTCAAGGCAAAAAAGAAAGAGAGAGAGACCAGGAGGAAGAGGAGGGGGAAAAGAAGGAGTCTGGAAGCTGGGCCTTCTTCTCCAAGCAACCTGGTACGAGGAAGCAAGAAAAAGGGGTGACTGCAGAAGCTGAGAAGAGAAGAAGAGGGGAGAGAAGACCAGAAAAAGGAAGAGAGAGAGAGAGAGAGAGAGAGAGAGAGAGAGAGCTTCCTCGATCCATCCCACTGTCTCCCTCCTCCCCTTCTCTCTTTCTTTTATGTTCTTCTCTTCCTCTCATGTCTCTTGTCCCATCAATGTACTTATATATGCTTCATGTCCTCCCCCTTCCCCATGTGAGGAGAAGGCATTAATGCCTCCTCTCCTTTTGAATAGAATACAATAGATAAGATGCATGTGATGTCTTTTTTTAATGTAGCATAGAATGCTCTCTTTATGCTTGCTTACATTGTGCAAGGGCAGGACCCCTTCCCCACCCTTTTTTTTTAAACGATTCGACCCTCCTCCCAGCAAGAAACTCCCTTTTCCATTGTTGTGTTTCTGCTCTTTTCTCTTGAATGTCCCCTGCCGACACACCTAGGTGTGAGGTTGGGGGCGCCCAAGGATGAGCAAATCTGCCCATTCCTTGTGACGCCCCTAAGTGGAACCAACAGCCCTCTAATCCAGCGTGGAGGCGCTGCCTCCCCCTGTGGCAGTAAGGATTTCACCATTCTATAAGTTTTTTAGCTTGAGCAATGCTTGCCGAATCACTGCATTCCAATTCCAACAAAGGGTTGGGTAAGGTGATACCTATGCCCCGCTTAGGACTTGAATGGGATGGATTCGGCCCCAACATCATCTCTATACTGCGTTTCTTCCATTTTTCGGGGTAGAAACCATGTAAACAACCCCTTCTTTGTTGAAGGTTTGCTGCCGACTCACCTGGACAGTGAGCTTTGGACGCTTTAAGATGGGTTAGCATGGTATTCCGGCCCGTATAAGAGCTTGAAACCGACTGGGGGATGCCTCATTCCTCCCATAAATTTTTCGCGCCGTTCCGCCGTGAGGTTAAGTGTCGCCCCTTTGCAAATGGGTGCTGCCGACTCATTCTGGTAGAAATATTGGCTGCCGACTCACCTGGGCAGTGAGCTTTCAGGTTTTGAGACTGATCGGCACGATATTTCGTCCCCAAAAGACTAAAATTGATCGGGACATGCCTCAGTCCTCCAATAAATTTTTCGCGCCCTTCCGCCGTGAGTTGAAACCCGTTCCTTTGAAAATGAGCGCTGCCGACTTACGTAGGCAGAACTGCTTGCTGCTGATTCACGCATGCATAGCAGTTTCCTATCGACTCACATAGAAATGAGACTCTATGAGGCCTCGGGTTAGATAAATGATATCTATGCCTGAGTTCGTAGACTCAAACATCGTTGGATCGTCCGTCGGACTGTTTTGGGTCTCGGTACTCATTGGCTCTCTCGTAGCCACGTCTCGGGAATCGGTACCTTATGCCGTTTGGGTAGCGCCGTATACGGCCAACACTCCCTTTTGGTGCCATCTCCTTTGTGGTCGATGGATACTGCAAACTCGCGGGCGCTCCTTTTGAGGCCAAAAAAGGTGAAATTCTGCCAAGTCGCAGGAAAAAGGAGGCAGCCGACTCACACGGCTGCTGACTAACGTGAGTGCCGACTCGCGCTGGGCTGCCACCTCCCTACCGCACCAAGGCGCTGCCGACTCAAGGCGGCCGCCAACTCACAGAAGCTTGCCGACTACCGCTACGAGGCTGCCAACTGCGAAGCCTGGCCGACTCACGCCAAGGCAGAAAAAAGGAGGTTGTCGACTCACACGGCTGCCAACTCACGTGAGTGCCGACTCGCGCTGGGCTGCCACCTCCCTACCACAACAAGGCGCTGCCGACTCAAGGCGGCCGCCAACTCACAGAAGCTTGCCGACTAGCGCTAGGAGGCTGCAGACTCGCAGGGCACCTGCCAACTGACGAAGCCCGGCCAACTCATCCAGGGGTAGGAAAAAGAAGAAGTCCAGCCAACTCACGCTAGGTTGCACCGTACTGATTCACGCGATCGCCGACTCACACGGCTGCCGACTCAGGTCTCCGCCAACTCGTAGAAGCCCGCCAACTCACGGAGCTATCCGATTAAGGGGCCTGCCAACTCGCGCTGCCACGCTAAGAGGGCGCCGAATCACGGCGCTAGCGACTCATGAGGCCTGCCGAATCGCTGGGTCATTGAACAGAAGGGCTGCCGATCAAGGAGTCTACCCACCCAAAAGGCCACTAAATAGAAAGTCTATCGACTCACAAGAGCCAATAATTGATCCCACTGTCAAACAAAAGCTCGTCTATCAAGCGAGGGCCCAGGGGCCTCCGACTCACATCAACATCAACTGTCTCGAGCTAAGCACAAAGAAAACACAAACACAATAGACTAAAGCAGAGAGGTCGTCAGAATATTGACGAATCACGAGGCTGTCAGCACAACAACAAGTCAACGACTGTCTGTGCTGACAAATTGACCGCATCAAATTTCAAATGAGACCTAATTGACGTCGTGCAAGTTCACCACGGGCGTCGCTCCGCTCGTCCCTCGCTTGCACCACCCTTGGGTGGGGGTCATTTGTAGACATCAAAAAAAAAAATAGAACAAACACAATAATAAAAGAAGAGCAAATTGGGCTCAAAAGAAAACATGGGGCCATAAAGAAGCCCACATCAGATGGCCCAAGAAGCAGGAAAAGGCCAGGGACTTTCTAGATGGCCAAAAGGCAGAAAGGGAAAAAAGTTTTTAAGACCCATGAAGGGGAATGCTTGCTACGCAAGCAAGCCAAGGGGATAGAGGCCAAAAAAGGCAAGAAAAAGGAGGCTTTTGTTCCTGGGGGGCTTCCTGCGCAGGGGGGAACTGAGGCCCAAAGGAAAAGAAAGGAGGGGTCTTCTGGGTTCTCTCGGGTTCTCTCAAAGCAAAAAAGGAAGAGAGGAAGAGACCAAGAGGAAGAGGAGGGGGAAAAGAAGGAGTCTGGAAGCTGGGCCTTCTTCTCCAAGCAACCGGTACGAGGAAGCAAGAAAAAGGGGGGACTGCAGAAGCTGAGAAGAGAAGAAGAGGGTGAGAAGACCAAGAAAAAGGGAAGAGAGAGAGAGAGCTTCCTCCATCCCACGTCTCCCTCCTCCCCTTCTCTCTTTTTTTATGTTCTTCTCTTCCTCCCATGTCTCTTGTCCCATCAATGTACCTATCTATGCTTCATGTCCTTCCCCCTTCCCCATGTGAGGAGAAAGACATTTAATGCCTCTTCTCTTTTTGAATAGAATACAATAGATAAGATGCATGTGATGTCTTTTTTTTAATATAGCATAGAATGCTCTCTTTATGCTTGCTTACATTGTGTAAGGGCATGTCCCCTTCCCCACCTTAAAAAAAAAAAAAACGATTCGACCCTCCTCCCGGCAAGAAACTCCCTTTTCCATTGTTGCGTTTCTGCTCTTTCTCTTGAATGTCCCCTGCCGACTCACCTGGGTGTGAGTTTGGGGGCGCCCAAGGATGAGCAAATCGATGCCCATTCCTTGTGACGCCCCTAAGTGGAACCAACAGCCCTCTAATCAAGCGTGGAGGCGCTGCCTCCCCCTTGGCAATAAGGATTTCACCATTCTATAAGTTTTTTTAGCTTGAGCAATGCTTGCCGAATCACTGCATTTCCAATTCCAAGCACAAAGGGTTGGGTAAGATGATACCCATGCCCCGCTTAGGACTTGAATGGGATGGATTCGGCCCCAACATCATCTCTATACTGCGTTTCTTCTGTTTCCCGGGGCAGAAACCATGTAAACAACCCCTTCTTTATTGAAGGTTTGCTGCCGACTCACCTGGGCAGTGAGCTTTGGACGCTTTAAGATGGGTTAGCATGGTATTCCAGCCCGTATAAGAGCTTGAAACCGACCGGGGGATGCCTCAGTCCCTCCCATAAATTTTTCATGTCATTCCGCCGTGAGTTGAGTGCCGCCCCTTTGAAAATGGGCGTTGTCGACTCATGCTGGAAGAAATATTGGCTGCCGACTCACCTGGGCAGTGAGCTTTCAGCATTTTGAGACCGATCGGCATGGTTTTTTGCCCCCCCAAAAGACTGAAATCGACCGGGACATGCCTCAGTCCCTCCAATAAATTTTGCGCTTTGTTCCGCCGTGAGTTGAATGTCGTTCCTTTGAAAATGAGCGCTGCCGACTCGTAGGCAAAACTGCTTGCTGCCGATTCACGCATGCATAGTAGTTTCCTGCCGACTACATAGAAATGAGACTCTATGAGGCCTCGGGTTAGATAATATGATATCTATGCCCTAGTTCCTAGAGTCAAACATCATTGGATCGTCCGCCAGACTGTTTTGGGTCTCGGTACTCATTGGTTCCCTCGTAGCACGTCTCGGGAATCGGTACCGTGTGCTATTTAGGTAGCGTCGTATACGACCAACACCTCATTTTGGTGCCATCCTTTATGGTGGATGGATACTGCGAACTCCCCCATATCTCATGAGCTCGGGGGAGATGCTGACGAATTTTTCCCGTGAGTTTTGAACCGTTTAAGCGTTTCTGGCTGGTGAATCGGCAAGGATTCAGCAGGCTGCCGACTCACTGAATCAGTGAAGAGACTTGAACCAGTGAGGTCGGCAGGCCTCATATATGATGAGTCGCAAGCCTAGTTTATGAGAATACTTGTTTTCGGTCCCGGTACTCATCGGTTCCCTCGTAGGTAAGCCTCGGGAATGGTACCGTGTGGTTCAGGTGACGCCGTATGCGGCTAACACCTCGTTTTGGTGTCGTCTCCATCGTGGTGGAAGAGTACCGTGCCATCCCCTTTTGCTATGAGTAAGGGGAGGTGCTGCCGAATTTTCTCGCACATCCTTATGAGATTAAAAGACTTTATATGATTAAAAGACTCTAAAAACGATGCTGGCTGGGTGATTCGGCAGCACTACGACAGCCTGCGACTCACTGATTCAGCAGGAATCTGCCGAATCAGCAGTCTGCCGACTCATGGTTGCAGCAGGGTTCTGCCAACTCACTTGACTTAGCAGTCTGCTGACCAGTAGTCTGCGACTCATGATTGCAGCAGGGTTCTGCCAACTCACTTGACTTAGCAGTCTGCCGACTCAGCAGTCTACCGACTCATGGTTGCAGCAAGGTTCTGCCAACTCACTTGACTTAGCAGTCTGCCGACTCAGCAGTCTGTCGATTCATGGTTGTAGCAGGGTTCTCCAATCACTTGACTCAGCAGTCTGCCGACTCAGCTGGGCTTGCCGACTCAGCTGCTGCTGACTCACCAGCATAAATACAACTATCATGTTTCAAATGTAATCAAGAAAACACAATTGGCATTAATTGACAAACATCCAATGAATAAATAAATAAATAAAAACTCCATAATTGTATATGAAGATGATAATGATCACAAAGTGTCAAATGCTTTTCAATAGACATTTCTCTTGTTGCTATTCCAGCTTCACTTCAACACGTACTTCACACCTTATCGGATGTTTCCGTTTAAGGCCATGAGACTCTAATCTGACGATTAATCAAGAGTTTCTCTTTTAAAGTGATGTAATTAACGTAGTGTGTTAGGCAACGGCGAGATCTTGGTCTCGACCCGATCTCCACTTTCGTTGACGAAGTCAAACGAGCGTACAATAGACTAAAGTCCTTCGACTCTCGGAGGCAGAACACGTTGTCACTCCGGTGACTGGGACGCCGCGCTATGCGATTGCCGATTCATCTCTCGTCACCATCGCTCGAGTAGTACTCGACGGGACTTGAATATGCAATATGCATCCATGAGAACATGCGAAACATAATAAACAGAAAAATTTTAAAATAATAAAATTTTCATTTCACACGACGACAAAGAGAGGGGGGGGGGGGGCAGGAAACACACTCCCCTCCGGACAAAAACGTCGGTGACGAGCTTAGGGCACCACGACGGAGGTGAATTAAGAGAGAAATCTCAGACTCTAGAAAATCCAGAGAGAGAGAGAGAGAGATTGTGCACGGGGGACGTGGACATTCCGGCGGCAATTGACAATTGTATAAACTTTTGGGAGAATTAATACCCACCCCTGCTTTATTGGGGGGGTTTTTTTCCGGTCCCTGTCAGATTTACCTTCATGTCCGCCCCCTGCTTTATGGGGGACTTTTTTCCAGTCCCTGGAGCCCTGTAAGTGTGTAACTGTGTAACTATTACACAGTTACAGTTACCCAGTTATACATGTAAATGTGTTAGTTAGTGGGATGGTAGTTATCGTTTGGAAATATTCTTTAAATATTTTTTCATCATCTTAGCATTGAGATAACATTAATATCTTTATATTATTTTTTAATAAAATTATGTAACTGTATAACTGCGTAACTGTAACTGTGTAACTGTGTAACATTACACAGTTACACAGTTACACACTTACAGGGCTCCAGAGGTGTAAGTGTGTAACTGTGTAACTGTTACACAGTTACAGTTACCCAGTTATACATGTAAATGTGTTGGTTAGTGCGGATGGTAGTTATCGTTTGGAATATTCTTTAAATATTTTTTCATCATCTTAGCATTGAGATAACATTAATATCTTTATATTATTTTTTAATAAAATTATGTAACTGTATAACTGCGTAACTATTACACACTTACAGGCTCCAGAGACTGGAAAAAAAGTCCCCCATAAAGCAGGGGGCGGACATGAAGACAAAATCTGACAGGGACCTGAAATTAATGTCAGATCCCTGTCAGGGACCTGCAATTAATTCTCCCTAAACTTTTTGAAGCTACGATCCAAATGAGTGAGTGATTATTAATCTAGCAGCTACCTGGTGGTCCATATGGAAAGCCAGAAATCAAAGGCTAGGGGATATAGATGCGATTATAATGCAGTCTATGATATTTTGAAGAGGGCTGTGAAATGGGCAATTGATTGGCACAGTGCTGCAGGAGGTCTATTGCGGTGGCCAGAGAAGCCAAGAGAATCTAGACTAGCTATATAAGCTGGCGTCTTGGAACTGTTTGACCCTCTCAAATCTCAGTATATATAGGATGCCTGTAGGGATCCTATCCTATATCTTTTGCTTGTTCGTCATTTAGCGATGTACACAATATTTATTATAACCTGCAGCTTAATTTTATCCCCATTCAATGAAGCGTAACCTACTTAGTTCAAGAAAAAGCCCTCCTGCATCGTCATCAAAGGCTAAAGAAAACTTTTGTACTTGGCTCGTCTTCTTCCTCGAAGTTGCTGGGACCAACCCGAAACTCTCCTTAATTACCAGTACCTGTCGCTATAAGTGAATGCGTATAATAATACCTCTGACGGCATTAAAATTTCCTCGACAACTGTTAGACGTGGGAAGGTTCGAAGCCAATGTTTTGGACCTCAGGAGATTCGCCATTGACGCCAGTACGGTTTGTTTACACCTCCATTAATGATGGTCGCAGAGATAGAGGAGTTGTTTAGGCTGGGAGAGACGGGAGGATGACGTTAATCTCCGATCATCCTTCCCCAAGCTTCAATTTTTTTATGATGGAAAACAACTACAATACTGATCAACCTGTTAATAAACAAGTTTCTTCTTGGACTGTGATCTTCTTGACCGGCTTCCATGGGATCTTTCTCGGCCATCTTATCCTCTTCATCATTAACCCACATGGTCTTACTGCTTAGATAGGAAGATAAGATGTAGCCCTGCATGCTAACTATAATGGAACATTAGAGTGTGGTTAGGATTCTTATCCTTCTCTGAGCACCAAACCATCACCATTTCTTCTGCAAGAATTACTAATTCCTTTAGAGGTCAAAAAGCGGTCTGTAAATTGAATCGACTGATCTACTTATTTTTTAGATTTATAGTAGCAGAAAATACAATGAAGGACCTAGAAAATAGAATAACGAGTACAGGGTTCTAGATATTGTTTTTGAAAAAAAAAATCTTTCAATACTTAAATCAAGAACCAGTGAGAAAATAATAGTAGAAAGATTAGTAGATAATTAAATGCTCGAGTATGTGAGTGCATGTGTCTAAAGTGCATACTTTATTATGCACATCTTGATAGATTCTCTTACAAGTATGCAATCATAGTTCCAATTTTTTGGTACGCCGTGTAGTGGTTTAGATCACCACCCGATCGATCAACCGGAGAAACTTGTGTTCGACTCCTAAAAAAACTACTGGAAAAACCGGGGGGCGCCGCTCCTCTGCGTAAGTTCTTTTTTTTTTTTTAATTTCTTGAATATATCTCATGCGTCGAAGTGCAACCTAGAAAATCTACCCGCGCTGCACTCATAGTTCCAATTGTTCCCTATATCTCCTCCATTTCTACGTCGCATGTCCTTGGGGACAGTTCAAAGATTTTATGTAGGTGGACTGTTTATGGTTATCGCTGACTAAGTCTATGGGTCGGACGTGAGATTTGTCTTGCCATTATCACCATACTTTGAAGTCTCAAGAATGTGTCTAGTAATTGTCACAGATTCTAGAGTCTCAACGATGTACTTTGCAACGGACACCACACAATATTTCGGAGTCTCAAATACATGTCTCACCAATGCCACCACAGTCTCACAATCATGTAGTTCTAAGGACTCACACCTTAATTTGTTAGATGGCCCTAATAGTTGATGGGCTGGTTGGTAAACATCTAGTTCATTCGAGATTGAACCATTGAACCAATTAATAAAAGTTTTAATGAGAATGGGTGAGAAATTAGATTCTAGTGGGTAATAAACACTTGTTCCCTTGTCACTATTATTATCTAGAACAGGATTGACCAATGTAGAGGTAGACTCATATTGCGCTTATCCCTAAGAAACCTCATCCGGCCTCTTTCAATGATTATAGACCGGTCAGCTATGCAATTTCACTTATAAAATTGTGTCCAGGATTATGAATGACAGACTTACTGATATTCTTCCTTTTATCATCTCTGAGGAGCAAGGAGCCTTTGTGAAGGGTAGATCTATCCTGGACAATGTGTCCATGGCTAGACAAATGGTCAAAGACATTGGCAGGAAAATTAGAGGAAATAATGTCATCTTTAAACT
Organism: Colocasia esculenta; assembly: GCA_014218235.1. NCBI lineage: Eukaryota > Viridiplantae > Streptophyta > Magnoliopsida > Alismatales > Araceae > Colocasia > Colocasia esculenta. The sequence continues at coordinate 28,705,489 of CM024761.1, read as the reverse complement.
GGACATTAGGAAGGCTTATGACAGTGTTGAATGGGATTTTCTTTTTGCTGTTCTCAAGAGATTTGGCTTCTCCTCAGATTATCTATATTGGCATGGCATGATGGTGTCTAACTGTTGGTTCTCGTTCTCTTAATGGTTCTCCGGCTGGCTTCTTCCATTCTTCCAGGGGTCTTCGCCAAGGTGATCCTATAGCTCGGCTCTTTTTATTATCATGGAAGAAGCTTTAAGCAGAGGTATCAAGCACATGGTGGAAACTGGGTATCTCAAACCTTACGCTGGCCCCAGGGGGCTGCGCACCTCCCTCTCATTTACTCTATGCGGATGATACCTTGGTTTTCCTCAATGGTCACATTAGATATGTGAGGCGTCTGAAGGATTTTCTTAATGTTTATGTGCAATCATCTGGTCAAATTATTAATTCTCAAAAAAGTTGCTTTATGATATCTCCGAAGGCTCATGCAAGTGTTGCAACCAGAATTAGAGAGATTACCGGCTACTCAAAGCAAATGCATTCCATAAATTATCTTGGCGTCCCTCTTAAACCTGGCAGGCTGACCACTGCGGATTACTCTTCTCTTGTTGATAAGGTGAATGGAAAAATTCATGCTTGGAAATCTAAGCTTCTATCTCAGGCGGGCAGAATCACTTTGATCAACTCAGTCATTTCCTCCTTACCTATTTATATTGCTACTGCTTCTTATATTCCAAAAGCTATCCTAGCTTACATTGAGAAAACCTCTGCTGCATTTTTCTGGGCTGGTTCTAATGGCGCCCAACGTCGTCACTGGGTTGCATGGCGGTCCATTCAGAAGCCTCTTCAAGAAGGTGGGCTGGGTGTTCGTAGTTTGTGGTATGTTCAGATTTCTATGGCAGTTAAGCAGTTTTGGAATCTTAAACATGGGTCTTCTCTGTGGGCAATTTATGCCAGAAGGCGATACCCTTTGGACAGCATTACTCATATTCCAGGTATACCTAAAGTGGCTTACATGAGTGCCAGGAAGATCCTCAATGAAAATTCTAGATGGGTCCATGGCAATGGGAGAAGTATTAAAATCCTACAGGATATTTGGGTTGGGGACTATCCCCTTGCTGATACTGTCCAGGTTACCAATGATAATGAGAATGCCACCTTGAGCGATGTGATTTCAAATGCGGCTCATCCTCTTAGATTGAGTATTCCCCACTCGCTTATTGCAGGTCTTAAGCTCTCAACTAATGATGATAAATGCCTTTGGTCTGCATCCAATAATGGTCTTTTCACCACTAAATCTGTCTACAATCTGATTAGGCCTAAAGGTGTCTATCGCCTAGCTCTGAGTAAGCTTTGGCATAATTCTTTCTACAGAAGAGCTTCCTTATTTTCGTGGAAAATCTTGCATCGTGCTATTTCTGTGGATAGCCGCATCACTGATGTTGGCATCCCGTTAGTGTCTGCTGCTCTTGCTGCGTTTCCCCTTCTATTGAGGATATGGATCATCTCTTCATCAATAGTGATCTTGCTATTAGTTTATGGCGTTGGCTCTCCCCTCTTATTTCACCCAAGGTGAACCTGCACAATCACATCACTGTTAGGCTGTGGAGTTTTATGCAAAACTCGAATCTCAGGTCTCCTCACGGTTATGTTTCCCTTTACTCAGTTATTCTTATATTGTGGCACATTTGGAAAGAAAGATGCTCTAGAAGATTTGAATCAACCTTCTCCTCAACTGGGGTCATTATAAAAAATATTCAATCCAGTATTGCCCATCCCTTTCTACCATGAATTTTAAAGATGATCTCAGCTCCAATGATCAGCACCTACTTCGCTGGTTTGGTTATGTTCCCCAATGCTCCGCCAAGATGCTAAAACTTGTTAGATGGATCCCTCCCATAAGTGATTTTAGTCTCAATGTGATGGCGCTTGTAAGGTAATCCTGGAGAGTGTGGAGGTGGAGGATGTATTCGGGACCCTCATGGAAATGTCCATATGGCTTTTTCTCATTTCTATGGTACAGGAAATAGCATGATCGCTGAAGTAAGGGCGCTTTGTGATGGGCTACGAATGGCGTCTTTTTCTGGATATCGCTTATCTTGTATTTACTCAGATTCCCAGGTCCTTGTCAACTCCATCTGCAAGGGAAACATGCTTTCTTGGCGCACTTTTAGATGGTGGAGCGAGATCATCTCCTACATCAACCGGAACACTTGGTTCTATCCCATGTTTACAGGGAGACAAATCATGTGCTGATGCGCTTGCAAATTATGCTCTGCAAGTGAAGTGTAATGGGGTTTTTACGGGGGCTAAGAATATTCCACATCCTTGTAAAGGCCCGATGGTTATTGATAAATCGGGTCTCATGCATGTCAGGTTGATTTAATGGGGTTTTCTTTCTGCTCATGATCGTTGTAACTCTTTTTTATATATTCCAGGCCCAGGTCGCCCTCACTGGTGGAGTGAGACACACTTTCCCTTTGGGGGAGGGTGCACTTTCCTAGTTTGAGGCCCTGAGGATCTTTTTAATTAAAAAAAAAAAAAGTAAGAGGTAGACAAACCTAACTCTACATATGCACGTCATTCTGTCTTGTTTTTCAAGTATGTACGTACTCGTTCCCCTTAAAGCCTACTTGTCCATGTTATTAACTAAGGTAGACAAATAACCAATAACATATAACATGGATGATTATGTAAATTTTATGGGAAATGGTATGAGAATTAATGACGTTACTAGCTAGGCGGGTCCTCTCACCTAGCCAATTCTGTTCTAGACAAGTAGCTAGCTAGTAGACATGATCATTTAATTAAAATTTATTTGGTATATGATAAATAGGGGATAAGAGTTAAATTAATCACATCTTAAATTTGATGTCTCAAAAAATAGAGATAATATGGTTTAAATATTTTAGAGATATTTTTAAAAATAAGGTAAATTGGGATAGTTTATCTCACTTTTCGGTGGGATAACTTATCTCCATTTTCTACGCTCATATTTTCTCCCAAAAGTAAAAATTAAAATTATATCCTTACACTTACACCGTTTCCTACCTATAATAAAGAATTGAGTTATTTTCAAAAATTTAATCTTAAAAATATCAAATAAAAGGTGGATTAAGAATGAGTATAATATGTCTCCAAATTAATTTATCCTCATATCTATTTTTTTAATCCCATACCAACCAAACATGCACTTAGAGTCTCTGTGACCACTTCTATTGCAATCGCGACTGCAAATTATTCTCAACGAGCTAAATAGTTTTACATGAGTACATGTCTTGCCAAATTTTTGCTTGGAAGTTATTTTTTACTTGTATTGTAAAATAAAAATAGAATTTATCATAATTAATTTTAAATACTTACAAATGTCGTTGTTTTTTAACAAATTTCATTTTTGCTCTCGAGCGCTAGGTTAATTGGAAGACAAAAATACTTCCAAAACTACATAAATGGATTCTAAAATACTGTTATATCACTCTCTAAAATAACTATGCCGGAGTTTCTAAAATTCCAAAAAAATGCTTTCAACCAGAAGCTTTTAAAAACAGCCCTAACGTTACCTTTTACTCAACTGGAGTCATTACAGTTTCCCAGGTTACTAACGTCAAAAGTAATAATCATTTGTTTATTTAAAAGAAGAGTGGTAGAGCCAGGAAATGCGCGCTGTAGGAGGGAAAGGTAACAGTGTGTTGGCTATACAACCGAAGAGAAAGATTTATTGCACTTGTAAATTATACTTTAAATGTAATATGATTAGGTAATAATTTATGTGGCACCCTCACATGAGAATGATAAAGTGACAATCCAATTGTTAGATACCACATAGACTTGTTACTAATCATATTACACTTAAGTGCAATGTAAAAGTACAATAAACCTTTCTCCAACCAGAAAAATATGTAAGTAACATAAAATTTCTAGGATAATGATCACAATGTAAAAGTTCCTAAAAACATAAACGACGAAATAGAAGTTTAGGGTGTTAATCAAAGTGGCCTAATGTACAACCGTAAGTATGATGCATTTTAAAATATGATGTTAGTGATAAAAGTTTGGATTCATAATATCAACTCAAATCCTTCTACCACTATTCAGTATCAAAATGTGTACTTCAAAGACCAGATATTCTCATATCAACTCTTAAAATTTCCTCAGACCCATCTTGCAGTCAGCCCTTAAGTTTGCTGAAGCCAACCGGGCTGTCCTTGTTAAGGCCAATAACCTTCTTTGAAGGGGGTCAGCTCCAACGTAGTTGACCACCTGGGCCTTTCTTATTTAGCACCCTTGCAAAGAGGCATCAGAAGTTTGTGGAAAAAACCAGAAAGCAGATGGTTAAAAGGGAATTTTGATGGAGCTAGAAAGGAGGGCAGCAAATGGTCCACTCCGGAGCTGGGTTTATAATTAGAAATGACAAAGGAGAAACTCTGTTTGCAGGAGAATCCTACTAAAACAGTCTACTATCCTCAAAGCAGAGATCTTAGCTGCAAAACTTCTAGTGGATTGCGCAGGTAAGTTTAGAGATCACAACTTTGAAGGGCTAATTATGAAGGAGATCTACAATGCAGAAGTGATTAAAGCGATTATGGAACCAGGAAAAGCACCTTGGGAGATTAGAGACATTGCATTAGAAATAATTTAAAACTGAATACTTGGGAACTAAATGCAGTAAAGCTGATTGATAGAGGAGCAAACAAGGCTGCGGATTGGCTGGCGAAACAAGCGAGAATTGCTAAATTTGACATAACTGTCGGAGGCACTACCAGAAGAGTTGGCCTGCATCTGCAAGGAGGAACAATCGAGGGCCTATTTCTCACAAGAGAAACCACCTTAATGCTCTGTTTATTTTTGGCCTTGTGGCCGTGGGTTAGGGGGACAGAGGAGGAGAACTTGGGTTTGTTTAGGTCTTTTGTTCTCGGAGCCATTTTGTGCTCCACCCATCTACCAAAAAAAAAAAAAACTCTTAAAATTTCCTCCTCTAAAGACCTTACCCCATTTTGATTTTAGAATCAATTGTTCGGACCATACATAACTTATTTCGAAATCACAATTACATGGGCTTTCAAATTATCATGACTGTGAAATTAATGGGTATAAAAAAATCACTCGCAACTTATTAACTCACCCTTAAGATTTCTATAAATAAAAGCCTAAGTTATACAAAAATTAATATGTACTTTTGTTAGCTATATATAAGAGGTCGTTCAACATATGTTTTTTTTTGGTGTGGCTACATATGTGACGCGTCGTTGAACAGGGTTGGGGAGTCTTCAAATAGAGTTGGGGGCCTCGCAATTCCCACGCTTTTCTCCTTTTGGTTGACCATCATATGTCCATGTTTATTTAGTATATTTTTATTTTTTAATTAATATGTGGTCCTTTTATTCAATAATTGCATGTGCAAATATGGGTGGGCAAAATCCAAAAAGAGATCACGCCCAAAACACCTATGTATCAAGAGCACACCAAGATAGTGTAAAAGGTCTAATCCTCCAAACAAACAAAAAGATGAGATATAGATGAATTGACATGGGAAAGAGTGGTTGTCCACTCCTTCACTCTATCTCAAACAAAATGTAGCAAAACATCCTCCACGTACGTAGACTATGATTTAGGATTTGGCGGTGGTATTTAGATTAGGTTCATATGTCATTAATCTATCAGTGGGGGGAGGGGGGGGGGCACATAGGTTCCAAAATTTGAATTAAGAGTTTATTTATATTGCAAATAGTTTCAACATAGTTGGAGAGTTAAATAGGACTCGTGGGATCTGACGGAGTCTAAATCGGACTCTTAATTTTGATTTGATAGAGATATTTGTATTTAAGTTATAGTTAATGTAAATTGATCTCTTACTACTTCCTCTGATTCATATGTTTGATATTTATTTTTTGTTTGCAGGTTGGTGACGACATTGAGACTTATCTTGCAGACATTAGGAGTTTCGTCATTTGATTTTTCCATTTCTATCTTCTTCATTGCCTATGTAAATACTATTGTGACTTTGGTGGTAAATATTTAAGAAATATTTGAATTAATGTGGAATATTAATTTTCACGACGACTAGGAGCACGTCATCATTGTCTTTTTATATTTTTAGTAAGCAATCTTACGTTTGTTGTGAACATTCTAATGAGATAGTAATTGTAATTATGGATTATATTGTATTTGTGTGATGTGTGATATATGTATATATGTGTGTGGTTGTATGTTTCTATTGAATGAATGAGCAGGTTTACAGATCTATGTAAAAAAATCATGAGAAAATTATTTTTAATTTTTTTTAATTTTCGATTTAGCTACGGATTTGCTACGAATATTGGCTACGAAAGCAGCCAAAATTGCTTTTCTGAAAAAAAGATAATTATAAAGAGAATGTTATGTTGGTACCTTTCTACCAGCACTACAAAAAATAGTGCATTTGTTAACGCCCAAATGTCAACGGCTTTAAAAAGTCGCTGACAAAAGTACTTTATGTCAGCAAGTAGGGACGACCGTTGACATAACTAGAATATTGTCAACGACTTAAAAACGTCGTTGACAAATATACATTTCATCAACGGCTACGCAATCTGTTGACAATCCGCTGATAAAGGACACTTTCGTCAACAACTTCTTTTATCGGCTGACATATTCTTGATATATGTCAACGGTTTTGTCCGGTCGTTGACAATATTTATAATTATAATTTATATTTTAATATTTATGATTAATATATTATTTATAATTGCTATTTTCATATTTATTATTAATAAATAATAATTAATATTAAATATAATCTAATATTAATAAATAATAGGGAGAATTAATACCCGCCCCCTACTTTATTGGGGGGTTGTTTTCTGGTCCCTGTCAGATTTTACCTTCATGTCCGCCCCCTGCTTTATGGGAGACTTTTTTTCCAGTCCCTGGAGCCCTGTAAGTGTGTAACTGTGTAACTGTTACACAGTTACAGTTACCCAGTTATACATGTAAATGTGTTAGTTAGTGCAGATGGTAGTTATCGTTTTGGAAATATTCTTTAAATATTTTTTCATCATCTTAGCATTGAGATAACATTAATATCTTTATATTATTTTTTAATAAAATTATGTAACTGTATAACTGCGTAACTGTAACTGTGTAACAGTTACAGAGTTACACACTTACAGGGCTCCAGAGACTGAAAAAAAGTCCCCCATAAAGCAGGGGGCGGACATGAAGACAAAATCTGACAGGGACCTGAAATTAATGTCAGATCCTGCCAGGGACCTGCAATTAATTCTCCCTAAATAATATTAATAAATTTATAATAAATAAAAATTTAATAATTATATCATTATTTAATTTAAACTAATGTCAGCGGCAAACTAGCCGCTGACATATACTTCTTTTTAACCCCCCCCCTCCCCCCCCCCCCGCGGCCCCAAACTTGGCTTCCCCACACAGGCAATGATCTCCACTGCCCTAACTCGCGAGCTCCTTCGATCTCTCCACCCACGCCGCCTCTGCCGGCGGCGGCCTCCGCTCGTTCTCTAGTCGCCCCCGCGCCGGCCGCCTCCTCCTCCGGTGAGGGATCCAGTCCCCTTCACCAGCTGCCTCCTCCTCCGGCGAGGGATCCAGTCCGATCTCCTTCGCACCGGCTGCCTCCTCCTCTGGCGAGGGATCCGGTCCCCTTCGCGCCGGCCTCCTCCACCTCTGGCTAGCTCCAAGCTGATCTCTCTCTCTCTCTCTCTCTCTCTCTCTCTCTCTCTCTCCTCTTCCTGCGATGGCGGATCTGTAGACCTGATTTCCAGTCTGGTATTGAGTCAAGATCCCTAACTCTCTCTCGCAATGCCGGGGTGAGGAGCACACGTGAGGACCCTGTTAGAAGCTTTGAGCTCCTATCAATTGGTGCTGATAAGCGGAAGTAATGAGAATTTTGGGGTAGACGTATTGATGGGAGCTGATGAGAATCTGATGGTCAGATATCCTGCTCTGTGGATGGTTGGAAAATGTGCTTTGGCATTCCCAGGGTTTTCACGAATGCTTGCATCTTTCTTAATATTCTGTGGGCATATCGGTAAGATCTGTTTATAAAAAACCATCTTTATCTGGCAGCGATCTTTGGGGTTCCCAGGCCTACTTGGAAACAATTACTTCCTTTTTTCTGGATTTGCATTCTTTTCTCTTTTTTTTGTGGGGGCTCAAGAGCATCCGTTTCTGAGGCTTCTATAATCAATCTACCATTCTAGAACCGTTGATTTGAGGGGAAAAATTTCCCCAGTTATTGTTTAGTACAGAACTCCTTGTCTCTTCCAATAAATACCGCTGTAAACCAGCTAAACCCTTCATAGATAAGATAATTACATGTAGATTAAGAGGGGCTAACAATTTTTTTTTTTGGTTTTGACATCGTGATAAGATAACCCCTGTAAATTTTAGCAGAGGGTTCTCCCTTTGTTAAACTTACCAAGGATATATGTACTTTCTGATAATTCACAGATAAGTTAACAGAATTTTCAAAATGAACAAGTATTTAATGGTATTGCTAAATCTAACTTAGCAGGCTTTGCCTAGTTACAAACAGGTCTAGTGTGACAAACTCTCTTGAAACTTGTAACCCACTAAAATGAAAATTTTGTAGCAAAATAAAAAAGTAAAGATCTTGAGTTATATTCCATGTGGACCTTACACTGACCACCTTATTAAAATGGTTACATCCCATCTGAAAGATACCCATTCAACACGAAATTGAATCAGTTTAGTGGGCATGGAGCCTCACACTAGATCTTGTAGAACTTTTTTTGTCACCCTTATCGATATATATTTGTCGTAAGAGTTACCTATATATAGCCATGTTGAACCTATTTCTCACTCTTATCTATGGTTGAAGCTAAAACATTTACCATTCAGGGAGCTTTTCATCCTTGAGGATAGGATTTTGCCATTTCTGAATCTCTTCTTCCCACCACTTATAACCTAAGAATTTTAGGCAACATAGATTATTTTTATCAGAAGAAAGCACAGTATCATCAAGACAATATGATCTATTTACTCAGTTCAGAAAAAACAGGATGAATGATGTCCCATCACTGTTCCAAGAAATAGTAAGAAATATATGTGACTACGTACCTAAGGTACGTACTCATCAAAGCATCGTGTGCAATGTCAGCAGCTGATCTTTCAGAGGTTCCATAAAAGTATATCTCTGCACACATATGGGGAAGGGAGTCAATTTATGATGGCCTAGCTCAAGCAACATTATTCATTTATTATGGAGTTTCAGAATGCTGCAACTTGCAATAATGTTTCTGTTTCATCTTTGAGGACAACAGAATGCATGAGCAAACATACAAGAGAAACATGAACATATTCTCCAAGAAATGTTTTACCTCGGTAAGTATATGAATATGAATGTGTGATTTTTTGCAGGATGTGATTGTCTTCATATATTTTAATACAGGATGCGAGCGTATAGATATGAATGCGTGGATGTGGTGTGTGAATGTATGGACCTTTTTTTTTTCTTTTTCGCCCGTTCAAGACTTTTGTTAGGATATATTTTTACTGTCTTTTGATGGTAATCACATATATCGAGCATAAAGTCTTGAATTGTCCTATTGGACAGTCTGTGGATATTTTGATCAGCTATTGTTCTCCATTATATGTGCTATGATTGTCTTAAAATTTTCGACGGCATCTCCCTACTCTTCTCCAATATACCTACTAATTTTAACTACTCAATTTTTCACTTGTAGTTTATACGAGTGATTTTTTGAGCAAAGTTAAATTTAGCAAATGACAGTGGTATACTGGAGAAATGTGGGGAGATGATGCCGAAATTTTAAGACAATCATAAGCACATATAATGGAGAACATCAGATGATCAAAATATCTATGGATGGGCAAGATTTGATGTAGGTACCCCATTTTATTTGACAATGTATGTATACAGTGGATGTACACATGTGGATTTGCTCTTGATACAAGGGAGGTGTTGCCGAATTTTTTACTGAATTCTTTGTTTATGGTTATAAGATATATAGAAATGGCTGGACCTGATAAGACTTGGATGGAACTTGTTAATAATCGACGAGATCCTAGATATCTGAAGGGGGTAGAGTTTTTTTTTTGGAGTATGCTTTTCATACAGATCGAACAAGATACAGGCATGGTCAATACAGTGAGCTGATCAGTGTCCATGTCGGAATTGTCGTAATAGAGTAAAGTTGACCTGAACAGAAGTTGAAACTCATCTTATAGTAGATGGAGTGTGCACTACAAGAAAAAGCGGCATTTCCGACGGACACAATCCGTCGAAAATCCGACGGCAATCCGTCGGAAACAGTGCCTTTCGAAAACTTTCCGTCCAATGGTCGTCGGAAGACGTCTGTCGAAAAAATTTTGGTTAGAAATTAACGACGACTATCTAATCCGTCGATATTCCGTCGGAAATTCCGACAAAATATTCTGTCGAAAAATAGTCGGTAACTTCTGACGAAAATTAGTCGAAAACCCTTGTCGGAAAATTGGTCAGTGAATTCCGACCGAAAATCGTCAGAAAATAGGTCGAAAAATCCGTCGGAAACTGCCGACAGAATGAATCCGTCGGAAATTATTCCATCGGAACTTCCGACAGAAATACCGATGGATAAGTTCCGTCGGCCAACTACAAGTTTCCGACGGACACCATCTGTCGAAAAACCCGTCGGAAATGTGTAATATTTTTTTAAAAAAAATTATAGAAATTAATAATAATAAATTACAAAACTGCTAAAATATTCATGCATTCCCCAATAGAAGGTACTCACAATGAAACATAAAATCATAAAACATAACTAATACAAAATCATACACAATCATAAATGCTAAAAATCAAGACAAGTCTGCTGGATCATCTGCCGTCCCCGTCTCCTGATCGTCAGGTGCCGGAGGATCCTATTAAAAAAAAATTAATATGAGAACCTAATAAAAATTAATATACAAACATTATTTTCAAAAATTAAATTTAAAACATGTGATTATTCCTCAAGTTTAATTAGAAAATATTTGGATCCTTTAGACTTGGGTTTTTTTTAGATCCGTCATTTGAACGCCCAACCCAATCCGGAATCCAAATCGGATTCCGTCAGTTCGCATACGTTACTTTCACCCATCCGGTCGTGTCGAAGTAAACGACATACCGATCAAATCCCTATTTGGGATTTTGGACCCCAGGTTGCGTGTTTTGATCCTTTAGATTCGATTTTTTTTAGATCCGTCATTTGAACGCTCAACCCAATTCGGGAATCAATCATCGGATTTCAGTTCACACAAGTCAATTTAACCCACCCGGTCATGTCGGAGCGAACGACACGCCGATCAGATCCCTATTGGGATTTTGGACCCCCGAGTTGCGTGTTTTGATCCTTTAGATTTGGGTTTTTTTTAGATCCGTCATTTGAACGCCCAACCTAATCCGGGAATCCAAATCGGATTCCGTAAGTTCGCACACGTCACTTTCACCCACCCGGTGGTGTCGGAGTGAACGACATCGATCGGATCCCATTTGGGGATTTTGGACCCCCGGGTTGCGTGTTTTGATCATTTAGACTCGGGTTTTTTTTAGATCCGTCATTTGAATGCCCAACCCAATCTGGGTATCCAAATTGGATTCCGTCAGTTCGCACAAGTCACTTTCACCCACCCGGTCGTGTCAAAGTGAACGACACGCCGATCAGATCCCTATTTGGGATTTTGGACCCGCGGGTTGCGTGTTTTGATCTTTTAGACTCGATTTTTTTTAGATCCGTCATTTGAACGCCCAACCCAATCCGGGAATCCAAATTGGATTCCGTCCGTTCGCACACGTCAATTTCACCTACCAGGTCGTGTCAGAGTGAACGGCACGCCGATCAGAACCCTATTTGGGATTTTGGACCACCGGGTTGTGTGTTTTGATCTTTTAGACTTGGTTTTTTTTAGATCCGTCATTTGAATGCCCAACCCAATCTGGAAATCCAATTCGGATTCCGTCAGTTCACACACGTCAATTTAACCCACCCGGTCGTGTCAGAGTGAACTGCACACCGATCAGATCCCTATTTGGGATTTTGGACCACCGGGTTGTGTGTTTTGATCTTTTAGACTTGGGTTTTTTTAGATCCATCATTTGAACGCCCAACCCAATCTGGGAATCCAATTCAGATTTCGTTAGTTCACATACGTCAATTTAACCCACCCGATCGTGTCGGAGTGAACGGCACGCCTGTAAGGCCCTCGAATTTTTGTTGTATTATTTATTTCGTGTAAATAATTCATGTTTGTGTATGCATAGGTGTACATATCTACATATGTGTTAATTAGTTATACTTATTTGTGCATGTGTATAATTAGTTGTAATAACGTATGAATTGCATGGTGGTAGTGTGTACATGATAGCATATGTATGGCATGTGTATATGTATAAGTTAAGCATGGTTTCTGCATGTTTTGAGTTCTGGCCGAAGGACCCAATTGTCGTCAACAAGGATGGACGCCCATGCTGAGTCAGCGTCCACCTCGATGGACGCCAATACTTAATCCAACGTCCATGGATGTGGACGTTAAGATCTCTGACTGCATGCGTTGCAGACCTCGAAACTCCGGGGGCAAGCAAGCCCAGCAATTGGGGAGATGTCCCCAACGGCTAGCAAGCCTTCACATCATCTCTCCGGGGTTCCTCAAACCCCTCTCCTTTAAAACCAAACTCCTTCTGCACCAGAAAGAGCTCTCTTTGGCTCTTTGCAAGAGGAGAGAAACCCTGGCTCTGTGAGAAGAAAAAAAACTGAACTTTGCATGCTCTGATCCGGCAACTCGGAGCTTCACCCGGTGGTTCCTTGCAACTGGAGGCCAGAGTGGACCAAGGAGAAGGCTTTCCTGACCCCAACTTGCTATGGAGATCGACTGAGAACATGAGGAGGAAGGAATTTTTGGAGACTTCTTGGGACTGCCCAAGGAGAGCTTCATCAACCTCTTTGATCCCTTTGAAGATTTATTTAGAGGCAAGTACCCCATACATTTCGTCCATGTAGATGTCTAGTAGGGTTTTGTGATTTTTACAGATTTTAAATCGAGTCTTGGATCCCCCATTCTCTTGTATTTGGAGCTCAGTCTGTGCTCCTGCACAGACAGGAACTTGGCGTCAAGGCCTCTTGCCGCCAAGATCTCCGGTCTGCGTCTAGCGATCTTGCCGTCTAACTCCTGAACGGCCAGAGATTGCCGTTAAGTTCTTCAGGACAGAACAGTGAGCTGTTCTTCCTGGTGTATGACTATTTTCGATGGGTTTTCGCATGAGGATATAATGTAACTTCTATTATTATGTATACTAGTTAATGTGGTGTGTGGGAAAATTATTGTGCTTTTTTTATGGATGGTAGAATTTATTAGCTTATTGAAATGCATGTGGGAGATGTGGCTATGTATGTTCACCCACTATTCTCATGATCTGTGGAGAATTTGGGTGTAGCAACCTGAATTTTTGCGAAAAATAAAAAATTAAATAAAGAATTAAAACCTAGCTAAATGGATATTTAAATGAAAAGAGCATTAAATAAAACCATTACATGGAAAAGAGTAATGGGCTTTGCTTAATGGATCCCCTAGAATTTATTGGGTCAAAAATATGAATTGCAAGGGGAGAATAATAAGAAAATACCCTAAATTCGGAATTTAATTATATCATAATTGGAAAGGGGTTATTAAAGCAATAAAAGTGGCAATTAGAGTAAAAATTGGATTCCTAAACTACCCCATATAGTCTAGCACGAATTTATATACTATCCTACCCTAATTAGAGATGGAAAGCAAGAGAGGAAAGGTAGAGTTAGGAAATCTCAGAATTAAGAGGAATTGAGTAGTAGTAGGAATATGAACTTGTATTTATATAAATACATCTCTTAAACCCTCTTGGCCAACCCAAGCTCGTGCCAAGGGATTCCTGGACCAGGAGGAGAGGCCAAGGAGGAGGAGATTTCGTGGGAAGAAGAACTTTTCAAGCTCTCAACCCCGTTCTTCAAGTTCTAGCCCTAGAAGAGGAAATCGAGTCAAGGTAGGCATTCTCACAAGCATAAACCATGAAACTTTTTCTATAGGATGTATCGTCTATCAGGAACGAAACCCTCAAGTTTCATAATTTTTCATCGAGTATATCTTTAGTTCTTGATTTTCATGTTCTGCAACTTACATGACCCCGAACCCTCTTCTTAACTCTTGATCTCCTTGTATACTCAACCCCATGCTACGAGATTTTTACTGTAGGAACTGATGCATGTTAGGCATCTTTTGCCCCTAAAAGCCCTAAATTTCATCGAGCATGTTGATCGAATTTAATCGATCTTTCTCTCTATGTCATGTTCTGAATAACTCATTCTTGTCATGTTCAAACTTGTATGAACCATGCTCTCTCTCTAATTCCTAATTACTGGAAGTACCCTTGCATGTCTGGATCAATTCAAAACTAGTTTCATGATTTTCATCGTGTATACAAATAGTTATGATTTTCTGAACAACCTGTATCAATTTGATGCAAGTTGGCCCGCAATCCAAGCCTGGTCTGATTCCTGTCAGAGTCAGGCGCAGACCACCAGATTGCGACAGGCTGATATGCCACCTTCTGGGTCTGATTCCGACCGTCCACCTGTTGCGTTCTCAATCCGTCGCGACGCCTTCCTTGTCGCTTTCTGAATATGACAGTACCTACGTCGCGTTCTGGCCTTCTATCCTAGCAGCCCTGTCGCAACCCTTTGCAGGCCCTGTCGCTACCTGCCCTACCCCTGTCGCAATCCTTACTGGCCTATGTCGCCTTCACAGGATTTTGCATGAAAGTCCATAAAAATTATTTCTCTCACTTTCTGAAATATTCTTACGCCTTTTTAACAGTCATACACGCAGTAAAAACACCTGTTTTACATGGAGTTATTGAAGCTTAAAATACATATTCACGACATCTTTTCTATCTACAATTTCATGACACATGCACACACTTGGAACCATTCAATATGGCTTAATTGGCATGAACATGTGACATAATATATCTGGTAATTTATGCAATTAAATTGCCCTACTTGTAAATGAACTTGTCCTCAATTCCGTGTTATTTTGAAGCACCGATCTCGACGCTCCACTGTTCTAGAATTCCTCTAGAACGTCGAGCACCTGTTTTATATACACACTTTACTTGGCTTGTGGTGAACTCTCCGTCGGATATTCCTTTCGCCGGACTAGTGAACCCTTGCACAAGGCCTCCGTAAGTCTCCTCTGATCATGGATTCCCACATGGTCGACAAGCCGGTTGTACCCGAACACCCATTACACCTTTAGGGATCGATATGATCCAAACGGCTATTAGAAGTTCGCTCTTACCTTGAATCACGTCGGACCTCTGGACTTGTGCATAACATGGCCAACAGGAAGATCGTGAGTTCCACCTGACTGCCAACACCATGTGCGCGTGTTGTGCAACTGTTACTATCGCCTGTTACTCGGAAGGTTACGTGCATTGTCCCTTAGCTCTCATCTATACTCTACTCGCTCATCTATTCACGTTCACTCTACTTTCTCGTCTATTCATCTAGTACTCTCATCTACTTCTTGGTACTCTACTTGGCCATTAAATTGATTGTCTACGATAAAAAAAAATGACTATGCTAGGCAATATTATAAGGGCCCGGTCTGGTCCTTGGGAGGAGCACCTGAAAGGCTATAACTCGCGAGGGTCTAATGATATGGGTGATGGCATACACCTAACGCATGAACACGCAAGATTTGATCTATGGCAATCAATAAATCAAACAGTCAATTATTGGTTACTTGAAACTCGTGGTTGAAAGAATATCGACCAACACTTGCTATCGTGACTTGTGCACTGTTGTGCAACTTTACTTGTTATCTTGTTATACGGCCAATCCGACATCAACACTTGTTGTGCTATACTCTCGTGCATTGTGCTATTATTTCTCGTAATCATGTACCAGTACTTTCTATACATTCTTGTTATTCTCTCTAGTTATCCTGCTTTATAAGACATTAATCACTTAAAGCATGCTTGATCCTGAGATTTAAGTCCTACTGGGCGTTATCGCTCACCCTGCGTTATTTGTCGTTGTGTTCTCAGGTGAGACCGAGGATGAACCATACACTCAAGAGGATGGGAACAACCTGGAGTGATGTCTTGAGTACCCTAGCGTCCTATTGCTATAGTAGCGTTGTAGTAGTTAGGTTTGAAGTTCAGTCTTTTATTTTCTTTCAATGTAATGGGGCCTATAGACTGGATCTGATATTAGTGGTTGTAACTAGGCATTTGAAGGATTATAAATGAATGAAATTGTTTTAGTATTTATTCTTGTTCAATGGTTTGATGTCTAGTACTCGCTCTATACCCGTTCACTTGCAACTGCCTTCGCGCTCCGATATTCCGCGTCGGGACGTGACAGTTTTGTGGTATCAGAGCCTAGGTTATTCTTAAGTATAGGATGATCTAGGTTAACCTGCCTTGACTAGAGTCAATTATCCACCTATGTGAGTTGAGGTTAGAGCCAAGGGTAACTAGCTAAAAAAACTCACACACACACCAACTTAGTGCAATCATGATATCTCACATTAAAATTCTCTTTTTGAAGGAACTTAAAATAGCAATGGCAGCAGAGCGTGCACAACTCCGTGACATGCAAAAACTATCCAGCAGCTCACTCAAGCTCTACTTCAGGCTGCTGGAGCTCGTGGAAACCAAGGAGCCGGAGATCTGCATAGGAATTTCCGCAACTTGAACCCGCCCGTTTTAGTGGGACTACTGATCCCGACGAGGTAGAAAAACTGGATGAAGGAGGTAGAACGCATCTTCTGCGTCATGCAGTGCGCGGATGGTGATAAGTTACTACTGGCAACTTTTCAATTAGAAAGGGATGCCTGTGCATGGTGGGAGTCTGTGGAGGCCACCAGGGCCGATGCACAGTTCACCTGGGCAGAATTCAAGGAGCATTTTAACTCCAAATATTCTCTGAAAGGATCCAGAAGAGGAAGGCCTCCGAGTTTGCTGCACTGAAATAGAGGCACCTTACGATCGCGAGTATGAAGCGCATTCTCCCGATTGGCACGTGTCAATCATCTGGTCAACACAGAAAAGATGAAGGCGAGGAGATTTCTTAATGGACTCAAGCCTTCATATATTACACAACTTGCTCCACTCGACATCCAGACTTATGCCGAGATGGTAAAGAAGGCACAGCTGCTCGAAGATGCAACCGACCTTACCGATCGCATTAAGGGTAGACTAGTCAAGAAGAACCAACATCGGGTTCCTCAAAACCCACAAATGACAAGAAGCGGCCGTTCAACATCAGGGAGGGCCGAACCAAGAATGGAAGTTCAAGATACCTACTACCCCAAACACCGACAAGACCAAGTGCGAGCATTGTGACAAACCTGGTCATACTGCCGCTGAGTGCTGGAGGAAGCAGGCGCTTGCCTGCGCTGCGGGAATCGCAATCATCGCATTTCCGAGTGCCCTGTGAATGAAATTGTTTTAGTATTTATTCTTGTTCAATGGTTTGATGTCTAGTACTCGCTCTATACCCGTTCACTTGCAACTGCCTTCGCGCTCCGATATTCCACGTCGGGGCGTGACATTGGGTGCCTAAAGTTTATATACCATGTGTGTAGGGGTCAGTCTGTGCCTGCAATTCTGCAATTACTCCATGAACGTATGATTTACTGTAAATTTCTGTTCTGAAAATAGAAAACATGCGTATGGTTTGTGAAATTTCCAGTAAATTGTGTGTTGTGTAATAAATCCGGGGAAAATTCCTGTGATAAGGTATATGTTGGGTTCAGGGTTGAGGTCTGTCGAATCTGCTATTCATGTTGTGTTCGGTGTGGAATTGAATTATGGATAATATGAGGCTGAATGTTTCAATTTCTGAAAATATATGTTAACTCTGAAAAATCTGGAAATTTCATGTAAGATTATAAACCTGAAATGAGTATGTGGTTAAATTTTCATGCTATTCTGATGACTGCAAAGTGTGTTATGAAAATTTCATGTGAAAAATGTGATAAATACATGTTAACATGAATATGACTTAATGATGTGTTTTCCAACCTGATTAATGCAAGTTAGTGATTGTTAATCCCTATTATCAGTAGCATCATGCTAGGAAAAACAGAGCCATGTGTGTGAGAGAGAGAATGTAAAGGCATGAGGATGTCTTGTGTAAAAATGTGTAAAAATCGGTATGTGTAATGTGTAAGACTGTGCCAAGTGTGATACTGCTTCCATAGAGGGCCGTGGAACCGTACATAGAAAAGTCCCCATGGGAAGGTTCAATGTGTTAAGATCCTAAGGGCATTAGGATGAAATCCTGGAGGTGGACAAGTACCATTGTTAGGGTGGAGACTTGTTCTCCCGGTCTACGCAGTGCAAGAGTCATCACTATATTGCCTAGGTGACGTCTATGTGTATGTGATGTGTATGTGTCCTTTTATGGTGGTTTGGACTATGTGTCATGGCACTAAGTGTAAAGTGTAAAATGTGAATGTGATCATGTGAAATTGTGTAGTGTGAACATGTGTAAAGTGCAATGTGTAAAAAGTGAACTATGTCAATGAGGAAATTGTGCAAACATGTGAAACTAATGTGTTAGATGATGAATGGTGATCCATGATATGTTAATATTAAACTTGTGTCATAACAGCAACCTAATTGTAGTTAGGAAAATGTTTTACATGTGTACAAAAGCGTAGAATCCATGCTAGTAGCATTTCTTGCTATGTGTAAACGATTCAATGTTAAGTGCCACCATGATATAGTTAATGAGATTGTAGCTCTCATGTGACTGGTTGTGAGTTTCTAATTCATGTCAAAACAGCAAACTAAAAGTGTATAAAACGACAATGTGCAAGAATGTGTAGAAATCATGATAGGAAGGTTCCCTTCATGCATGTAAGCACACCATGTTTGGTTGCTCTCATGTTTTGCTTAATTGGAGGTAAAACCTTTATGTGATGAAATAAGTAGAAAGTATGTGATAGGGCGTTTATTTTGAAAATCTGAAATCATGAATCATGTGTTTAATTTGGTAGAATTACATGATAGGTTGTCTCTTATTGATGTCAAGCATGCTACATGTTTTGTCTTGTGACTTTGGATAAAAACCTGCTATGATGTATGCATGTATGATATGTGTGGTGTTATTTGCTGAGTCTTTTAGACTCATTCCTTGCTTCGGCGTACAGGTTTAGTAGGTGATACACCTTCGGAGGAGACCGTGGAGAGCGACTCCGAGCGCGGGGAGTAACTTGCCGGAGTTGTAGAGTGACTTTTGCTTACATTGTATGTAACAAGGCATTGTAATAGAAACATTATGTAATTTGTAGACAAACTATGTATTTGAGTTTAGTATTTCATTATGTGGACTTTAGATCTTTAAATTATTAGTTGAATCATGTACGTTAAATGTGGATGATGATGAAATGAAGACATTGGTTCTTTTACTTTCGCTACTCTGTGTCTATATTATGTGTATCTCAATCGTAGTTATTGTTTGGGTAAATACCCCACTGTGATACGTTCACTATATCGACATGGGTTGGTATAACCGTACCGGTATAATGAAGGTCGTCACAACGCCGATCAGATCCCTATTTGGATTTTGGACCCCCGGGTTGCGTGTTTTGATCCTTTAGACTTGCGTTTTTTTAGATCTGTCATTTGAACGCCCAACCCAATCCATAAGTCCAAATCAGATTCCGTCAGTTTACACACGTCACTTTCACCTACCCGGTGGTGTCGGAGTGAACGACACGTCGATCGGATCCCATTTTAGGATTTTGGACCATCGGGTTGCATGTTTTGATCATTTAGACTTGGGTTTTTTTTAGATCCGTCATTTGAATGCCCAACCCAATCCGAGAATCCAAATCGGATTCCGTCAGTTCGACACGTCAATTAACCCACCCGGTCGTATCGAGTGAACGGTACACCGATCAGATCCCTATTTGGGATTTTGGACCCCGGGTTGTGTGTTTTGATCCTTTAGACTTGGGTTTTTTTAGATCCGTCATTGAATGCCCAACACAATCTGGGAATCCAAATCGGATTCCGTCAGTTCGCACATGTCAATTTCACCCACCCGGTCGTACCAGAGTGAATGGTACGCGGATTAGAACCTATTTGGGATTTTGGACTACCGGGTTGTGTGTTTTGATCTTTTAGACTTGGGTTTTTTTGGATCCATCATTTGAACGCCCAACAAAATCCGGGAATCCAATTCAGATTTCGTTAGTTCGCACACGTCAATTTACCCACCCGGTCGTGTTGGAGTGAACGACACGCCTATCAGATCCCTATTTGGGATTTTGGACCACCGGGTTGCGTGTTTTGATCCTTTAGACTCGGTTTTTTTTAGATCCGTCATTTCAACGCCCAACCCAATCCGGGACTCCAATTAAGATTCCGTCAGTTCGCACACGTCACTTTCACCTACCCGGTCGTGTCGGAGTGAAGGGCACGCCGATCAGATCCCTATTTGGGATTTTGACCCCGGGTTGTGTGTTTTGATACTTTAGACGGGTTTTTTTTAGATCCGTCATTTGAACGCCCAACCAATCGGGAATCCAAATCGGATTCCGTTAGTTCGCACACGTCACTTTCACCCATCGGGTCGTGTCAGAGCGAACGGCACGTCGATTGGATCCCATTTTGGGATTTTGGACCCCCGGGTTGCGTGTTTTGCTCATTTAGACTCGGGTTTTTTTTAGATCCGTCATTTGAATGCCCAACCAAATCCGGGAATCCAAATCGGATTCCGTCAGTTCGCACATGTCAATTTAACCCACCGGTCGTGTCGGAGTGAACGACACGCCGATCAGATTCCTATTTGGGATTTTGGACCCCCGGGTTGTGTGTTTTGATCTTTTAGACTTGGGTTTTTTTAGATCCGTCATTGAACGCCCAACCCAATCCGGAATCCAATTTGGATTCCCTTAGTTCGCACACGTCAATTAAACCCACCCAGTCGTGTCGGAGTTAATGGCACGCCGATCAGATCCCTATTTGGGATTTTGGACCCCCCGGGTTGCGTGTTTTGATCCTTTAGACTTGGGTTTTATTTAGATCCATCATTTGAACGCCCACCCAATCCGGGAATCCAATCGGATTCTGTCAGTTTGAACACGTCACTTTCACCCACTCGATGGTGTCGGAGCGAACGACACGTCAATCGGATCCCATTTTGGGATTTTGGACCCCCCGGGTTGCGTGTTTTGATCCTTTAGACTCGTGTTTTTTTTAGATCCATCATTTGAACGCCCAACCCAATCCGAGAATCCAAATCGGATTCCGTTAGTTCGCACACGTCACTTTCACCCACCCGATCGTGTCGGAGCGATCGGCACGTCGATCGGATCCCATTTTGGGATTTTGGACCCCCGGGTTGCTTGTATTGATTATTTAGACTCGGGTTTTTTTTTAGATCCGTCATTTGAATGCCTAACCCAATCCGGAATTCAAATCGGATTCCGTCAGTTCGCACATGTCAATTAACCCACCCGGTCGTGTCAGAGCAAACGACACGCCTATCAGATCCCTATTTAGGATTTTCGACCCCCAGGGTTTGAATTTTGATCCTTTAGACTTGGGTTTTATTTAGATCCATCATTTGAACGCCCAATCCAATCCGGGAATCCAAATCGGATTCTGTCAGTTTGCACACGTCACTTTCACCCACCCGATGGTGTCAGAGCGAACGACACGTCAATCGGATCCCATTTTGGGATTTTGGACCCCCGGGTTGCGTGTTTTAATCATTTAGACTCGTGTTTTTTTTAGATCCATCATTTGAATGCCCAACCCAATCCGAGAATCCAAATCGGATTTTGTTAGTTCGCACACGTCACTTTCACCCACCGGTGTATCGGAGCGATCGGCACGCGATCGATCCATTTGGGATTTTGGACCCCCGGGTTGCTTGTATTGATATTTAGACTCGAGTTTTTTTAGATCCGTCATTTGAATGCCTAACCCAATCCGGTAATCCAAATCGGATTCCGTCAGTTCGCACATGTCAATTAACCACCGGTCGTGTCGGAGCAACGACACGCCTATCGATCCCTATTTGAGATTTTGGACCCCCGGGTTTGAATTTTGATCCTTTAGACTTGGGTTTTTTAGAGCCGTCATTAGAACGCCCAACCCAATCCGGGAATCAAAATCAGATTCCGTCAGTTCACACACGTCAATTTCACCACCCGGTCGTGTCGGAGTGAACAACACGCCGATCAGAACCCTATTTGGGATTTTGGACCACCAGTTTGTGTGTTTTGATCTTTTAGACTTGGGTTTTTTTAGATCCATCATTTGAACGCCCAACCAATCCGGGAATCCAATTTGGATTCCGTCAGTTCGCACTGTCTATTTAACCCACCCGGTCGTGTCAGAGTGAACGACACGTCCATCAGATCCCTATTTGGAATTTAGGACCCCTCGAGTTGCGGTTTTGATCCTTTAGACTTGGGTTTTTTTTAGATCCATCATTTGAACGCCCAACCCATCCGGGAATCCAAATCGGATTCCGTCAGTTTGCTATGTCACTTTCACCCACCCGGTGGTGTCGGAGTGAACGACACGTCGATCGGATCCCATTTTGGTATTTTGGACCGCGGGTTGCGTCTTTGATCATTTAGACTCGGGTTTTTTTTAGATTCCGTCATTTGAACGCCCAACCCAATCCGGGAATCCAAATCGGGTTTCGTCAGTTCGCACACATCAATTAACCACCGGTCGTGTTGGAAGTGAACGGTACGCCGATCAGATCCCTATTTGGATTTTGGACCCCCAGGTTGTGTGTTTTGATCCTTTAGACTCGGCTTTTTAGATCCGTCATTTGAATGCCAACCAATCTGGGATCCCAAATCGGTTCTGTCAGTTCGCACACGTCACTTTCACCCACCGGTCGTGTCAGAGTGAACGACACGCCGATCAGATCCCTATTTGGATTTTGGACCCGCGGGTTGCGTGTTTTGATCTTTTAGACTCGGTTTTTTTTAGATCCGTCATTTGAACGCCCAACCCAATCCGGGAATCCAAATAGATTCCGTCAGTTCGCACACGTCAATTTCAACCACCCGATCGTGTCAGAGTGAATGGCACGCCGATCAGAACCCTTTTTGGGATTTTGGACCACCGGGTTGTGTTTTGATCTTTTAGACTTGGTTTTTTTTAGATCCGTCATTGAACGCCCAACCCAATCTGGAATCTAATTCGGATTCCGTCAGTTCACACACATCAATTTAACCCACCGGTCGTGTCGGATGTGAACGACACACACGATCAGATCCCTATTTGGAGATTTTGGTTCACCGGGTTGTGTTTAATCTTTTAGAGAGGTTTTTTTAGATCCATCATTTGAACGCCCAACCCAATCCGGAATCCATTCAGATTCCATTAGTTCGCACACGTCAATTTAACCACCCGGTCTTGTCGGAGTGAACGGCACGCGATCGATCCCTATTGGGATTTTGGACTCCCGGGTTGCGTGTTTTGATCATTTAGACTTGGGTTTTTTTAGATCCGTCATTTGAACGCCCAACCCAATCGGGAATCAAATCGGATTCCGTCAGTTCATACACGTCACTTTCACCACCCGGTCCTGTCAGAATGAACGACACGCCGATCAGTCCCTATTGGGATTTTGGACCCGCGTGTTGTCTGTTTGATCTTTTAGACTCGATTTTTTTTAGATCGTCATTTGAACGCCCAACCCAATCCGGGAATCCAATTGGATTCCGTCAGTTCGCACGCGTCAATTTCACCCACACCTATCGTGTCAGAGTGAACGGAACGCCGATCAGAACCCTATTTGGGATTTTGGACCAGGGTTGTGTGTTTTGATCTTTTAGAATTGTTTTTTTTGATCCATCATTTGAACGCCCAACCCAATCTGGGAATCAAATTCGGATTCCGTCAGTTTACACACATCAATTAACCACCGGTCGTGTCGTCGGAGTGAACGACGCACCGATCAGATCCCTATTTAGGATTTGGATCACCGGTTGTGTGTTTTGATCTTTTAGACTTGGTTTTTTTTAGATCATCATTTCAACGCCCAACCCAATCAGGGAATCTAATTCGGATTCCGTCAGTTCGCATACGTCAATTTAACCCACCCGGTCGTGTCGGGTGAAGGCACGTCGATCAGATCGTATTTGGGATTATGGACCCCCGGGTTGCGTGTTTTGATCCTTTAGACTTCGGTTTTTTTTAGATCCGTCATTTGAACAGCCAACCAATCCGGGAGTCAAACGGGATCAGGATTTCGTCAGTTTGCACACGTCAATTTAACCCACCCAGTGGTGTCGGAGCGAACGACACATCAATCGGATCCCATTTTGGGATTTTGGACCCCTGGGTTGCGTGTTTTGATCATTTAGACTTGGGTTTTTTTAGATCCGTCATTTGAACGCCCAACCCAATCTGGGAATCCAAATCGGATTCCGTCAGTTCGCACACGTCACTTTCACCCACCCGGTCGTGTCAGAGTGAACGACCGCGATCAGATCCCTATTTGGATTTTGGACCCGCGTGTTGCGTGTTTTGATCTTTTAAACTCAGTTTTTTTAGATACATCATTGAACGCCCAACCCAATCCGAATCCAATGGATTCTGTCAGTTCGCACAACGTCAATTTCCCCCACCGATGTGTCAGAAGTGAACGGCACGCCTATCAGAACCCTATTTGGGATTTTGGACCACCGGGTTGTGTGTTTTGCATCTTTAGACTGGTTTTTTTTAGATCTGTCATTTGAACGCCCAAACCAATCTGGAATCTAATTCGGATTCCGTCAGTTCACACACATCAATTTAACCCACCCGGTCGTGTCGGAGTGAATGGCACAACGATCAGATCCCTATTTGGGATTTTGGATCATCGGGTTGTGTGTTTTAATCTTTTAGATGGGTTTTTTTAGATCCATCATTTAAACGCCCAACCCAATCCGGGAATCCAATTCAGATTCCATTAGTTCGCACACGTCAATTTAACCCACCCGGTCGTGTCGGTGTGAACGGCACGCCGATCAGATGCCTATTTGGGATTTTGGACCCCCGGGTTGCGTGTTTTGATCATTTAGACTTGGGTTTTTTTAGATCCGTCATTTGAACGCCCAACCCATTCTAGGAATCCAAATCGGATTCCGTCAGTTCGCACACGTCACTTTCACCCACCCGGTCGTGTCAGAGTGAACGACACGGCGATCAGATCCCTATCTGGGATTTTGGACCCGCGTGTTACGTGTTTTGATCTTTTAGACTCGGTTTTATTTTAGATCCGTCATTTGAACGCCCAACCCAATCCGGGAATCCAATTGGATTCCGTCAGTTCGCATACATCAGTTTTACCCACCCGATCGTGTTAGAGTGAACGGCATGCCGATCAGAACCCTATTTGGGATTTTGGACTACCGGGATGTGTGTTTTGATCTTTTAGACTTGGGTTTTTTTAGATCCATCATTTGAACGCCCAACCCAATCCGAGAATCCAATCGGATCCTGCAGTTTGCACACACGTCACTTTCACCCACCCTCTGGTGTCGGAGAGAACGACACGCGATCGAATCCCTTTGGATTTTGGACCCCCGGTTGTGTGTTTTGATCATTTAGACTCGTGTTTTTTTTAGATCCATCATTTCAACGCCCAACCCAATCCGAGAATCCAAATCGGATTCCGTCAGTTCGCACACGTCACTTTCACCCACCCGGTCGTGTCAGAGTGAACGACACGGCGATCAGATCCCTATCGGGGATTTTGGACCCACGTGTTACGTGTTTTGATCTTTTAGACTCGGTTTTCTTTTAGATCCGTCATTTGAACGCCCAACCCAATCCGGGAATCGAAATTGGATTCAGTCAGTTCGCATACATCAATTTTACCCACCCGATCGTGTTAGAGTGAACGACACGCCGATCAGAACCCTATTTGGGATTTTGGACACCGGGATGTGTTTTGATCTTTTAGACTTGGGTTTTTTTAGATCCATCATTTGAACGCCCAACCCAATCCGAGAATCCAAATCGGATCTGTTAGTTTGCATACGTCACTTTCACCCACCTGCTGGTGTCGGAGTGAACGACACGTCGATCGAATCCCATTGGAGATTGTGGACCCCCGGGTGCGTGTTTTGATCATTTAGACTCGTGTTTTTTAGATCCATCATTTCAACGCCCAACCTAATCCGAGAATCCAAATTGGATTCCGTTAGTTCGCATACGTCACTTTCACCCACCGGGTCGTGTCGGAGCGACCGACACGTCGATCGGATCCCATTTGGGATTTTGGAGCCCCGGGTTGCTTGTATTGATTATTTAGACTCAGGTTTTTTTTAGATCCGTCATTTGAATGCCTAACCCAATCCGGGAATCCAAATCGGATTCCGTCAGTTCGCACATGTCAATTTAACCCACCCAGTCGTGTCAGAGTGAACGGCACGCCGATTAGATTTGTATTTGGGATTTTGTACCCCCGGGTTGTGTGTTTTGATCCTTTAGACTTCGGTTTTTTTAGATCCGTCATTTGAACGCCCAACCCAATCCAGGAATCCAATTTGGATTCCCTTAGTTCGCACACGTCAATTAAACCCACCCAGTCGTGTCAGAGTGAATGGCACGCCGATCAGATCCCTATTTGGGATTTTGGACCCCCCGGGTTGCGTGTTTTGATCCTTTAGACTTGGGTTTTATTTAGATCCGTCATTTGAACGCCCAACCCAATCCGGGAATCCAAATCGGATTCTGTCAGTTTGCACACGTCACTTTCACCCACCCGATGGTGTCGGAGCGAACGACACGTCAATCGGATCCATTTTGGGATTTTGGACCCCCGGGTTGCGTGTTTGTTTTGATCATTTAGACTCGTGTTTTTTTTAGATCCATCATTTGAACGCCAAACCCAATCCGAGAATCCAAATCGGATTCCGTTAGTTCGCACACGTCACTTTCACCCACCCGGTCGTGTTGGAGTGATCGGCACG
This sequence comes from Colocasia esculenta, assembly GCA_014218235.1. NCBI lineage: Eukaryota > Viridiplantae > Streptophyta > Magnoliopsida > Alismatales > Araceae > Colocasia > Colocasia esculenta. The sequence continues at coordinate 28,678,524 of CM024761.1, read as the reverse complement.
TCGATGATCCCATTTTGGGATTTTGGACCCCCGGTGTTTGTATTGATTATTTAGACTCGGTTTTTTTTTTAGATCCGTCATTTGAATGCCTAACCCAATCCGAGAATCCAAATCAGATTCCGTTAGTTCGCACATGTCAATTAAACCCACCGGTCGTGTCGGAGAAAACGACACGCCTATTAGATCCCTATTTGCGATTTTGGACCCCCGGGGTTTGAATTTTGCTCCTTTAGACTTGGGTTTTTTAGATCCGTCATTTGAACACCCAACCCAATCCGGGAATCAAAATCAGATTCCGTCAGTTCACACACGTCAATTTCACCCACCCGGTCATGTCGGAGTGAACGACACGCCGATCAGAACCTATTTGGGATTTTGGACCACCGGGTTGTGTGTTTTGATCTTTTAGACTTGGGTTTTTTTAGATCCATCATTTGAACGCCCAACCCAATCGGGAATCCAATTCGGATTCCCTCAGTTCGCACAAGTCTATTTAACCCACCCGGTCGTGTCGGAGTGAACGACACGTCGATCAGATCCCTATTTCGATTTAGGACCCCGAGTTGCGTGTTTTGATCCTTTAGACTTGGGTTTTTTTAGATCCGTCATTTGAACGCCCAACCCAATCGGGAATCCAAATCAGATTCCGTCAGTTTGCATATGTCACTTTCACCCACCCGGTGGTGTCGGAGTGAACGACACGTCGATCGGATCATTTTGGTATTTTGGACCGCCGGGTTGCGTCTTTTGATCATTTAGACTCGAGTTTTTTTTAGATTTAGATCCGTCATTTGAACACCCAACCCAATCGGGAATCCAAATCGGATTCTGTCAGTTCGCACACATCAATTTAACCCACCCGGTCGTGTTGGAGTGAACGGTACGCCGATCAAATCCCTATTTGGGATTTTGGACCCCCAGGTTTTGTGTTTTGATCCTTTAGACTTGGGTTTTTTTAGATCCGTCATTTGAATGCCCAACCCAATTTGGGAATCCAAATCGGATTCTGTCAGTTCGCACACGTCACTTTCACCCACCCGGTCGTGTTAGAGTGAACGACACGCCGATCAGATCCCTATTTGGGATTTTGGACCCGAGGGTTGCGTGTTTTGATCTTTTAGACTTGTTTTTTTTTTAGATCCGTCATTTGAACGCCCAACCCAATCCGGGAATCCAAATTGGATTCCGTCAGTTCGCATACGTCAATTTCACCCACCCGATCGTGTCAGAGTGAACGGCACGCCGATCAGAACCCTATTTGGGATTTTGGGCCACCGAGTTGTGTGTTTTGATCTTTTAGACTTGGTTTTTTTTAGATCTGTCATTTGAACGCCCAACCCAATCTGGGAATCTAATTCGGATTCCGTCAGTTCACACACATCAATTTAACCCACCCGGTCGTGTCGGAGGTGAACGGCACAACGATCTGATCCCTATTTGGGATTTTGGATCATCGGGTTGTGTGTTTAATCTTTTAGACGGGTTTTTTTAGATCCATCATTTGAACGCCCAACCCAATCCGGGAATCCAATTCAGATTCCATTAGTTGGCACATGTCAATTTAACCACCCAGTCGGTGTCGGAGTGAACGACATGCCGATCAGATCCCTATTTGGATTTTGGACCCCCGGGTTGTGTGTTTTGATCATTTAGACTTGGGTTTTTTTTAGATCCGTCATTTGAACGCCCAACCAATCTGGGAATCCAAATCGGATTCCGTCAGTTCGCACACGTCACTTTCACCCACCCGGTCGTGTTAGAGTGAACGGCACGCCGATCAGAACCCTATTTGGGATTTTGGACTACGGGATGTGTGTTTTGATCTTTTAGACTTGGGTTTTTTAGATCCGTCATTTGAACGCCCAACCCAATCTGGGAATCCAAATTGGATTCCGTCAGTTCGCACACGTCACTTTCACCCACCCGGTCGTGTCAGAGTGAACGACACGCGATCAGATCCCTATTTGGGATTTTGGACCTGCGTGTTGCGTGTTTTGATCTTTTAACTCGGTTTTTTTAGATCCGTCATTTGAATGCCCAACCCAATCTGGAATCCAAATTGGATTCTGTCAGTTCGCACATGTCAATTTAACCCCCCCGGTCGTGTCGGAGCAAACGACACGCCTATTAGATCCCTATTTGGGATTTTGGACCCCCGGGGTTGAATTTTGATCCTTTAGACTTGGGTTTTTTTAGATCCTTCATTTGAACGCCCAACACAATCCGGGAATCAAAATCAGATTTCGTCAGTTCACACACGTCAATTTCACCCACCCGGTCATGTCGGAGTGAATGACACGCCGATCAGAACCCTATTTGGGATTTTGGACTCCAGGGTTGGTGTTTTGATCATTTAGACTAGGGTTTTTTTTAGATACGTCATTTGAATGTCCAACCCAATCCGAGAATCCAAATCGGATTCCATCAGTTCGCACATGTCAATTTAACCCACCGGTAGTGTCGGAGTGAACGGCACGCTGATCAGATCCCTATTTGGGATTTTGGACCCCCGAGTTGTGTGTTTCGATCCTTTAGATTTGGGTTTTTTTAGATCCGTCATTTGAACACCCAACCCAATCCGGAATCCAAACGGATTCGTCAGTTCGCACACATCAATTTAACCCACCCGGTCGTGTTGGAGTGAACGGACACGATCAGATCCCTATTGGGATTTTGGACCCCCAGGTTTTGTGTTTTGATCCTTTAGACTTGGTTTTTTTTAGATCCGTCATTTGAATGCCCAACCCAATCTGGGAATCCAAATCGGATTCCGTCAGTTCGCATACGTCACTTTCACCCACCCGGTCGTGTCAGAGTGAACGACACGCCGATCAGATCCCTATTTGGGATTTTGGACCCGCGGGTTGCGTGATTTGATCATTTAGACTTGTGTTTTTTTTAGATCCATCATTTGAACGCCCAACCCAATCCGAGAATCCAAATCGGATTCCGTTAGTTCGCACACGTCACTTTCACCCACCCGGTCGTGTTGGAGTGATCGGCACGTCGATCGGATCCCATTTTGGGATTTTGGACCCCCGGGTTGTTTGTATTGATTATTTAGACTCGGGTTTTTTTTAGATCCGTCATTTGAATGCCTAACCCAATCCGAGAATCCAAATCAGATTCGTTAGTTCGCACATGTCAATTTAACCCACCGGTCGTGTCGGAGCAAACGACACGCCTATTAGATCCCTATTTGCGATTTTGGAACCCCGGGTTTGAATTTTGATCCTTTAGACTTGGGTTTTTTTAGATCCGTCATTTGAACGCCCAACCCAATCCGGAATCTAAATCAGATTCCGTCAGTTCACACACGTAAATTTCACCCACCCGGTCATGTCGGAGTGAACGACAAGCCGATCAGAACCCTATTTGGGATTTTGGACCACCGGGTTGTGTGTTTTGATCTTTTAGACTTGGGTTTTTTTAGATCCATCATTTGAACGCCAACCCAATCTGGGAATCCAATTCGGATTCCCTCGTTCGCACAAGTCTATTTAACCCACCCGGTCATGTCGGAGTGAACGACACGTCGATCAGATCCCTATTTCGGATTTAGGACCCCCCGAGTTGCGTGTTTTGATCCTTTAGACTTGGGTTTTTTTAGATCCGTCATTTGAACGCCCAACCAATCGGGAATCCAAATCAGATTCGTCAGTTTGCATATGTCACTTCACCCACCCGGTGGTGTCGGATGTGAACGACACGGTCGATCGGATCCCATTTTGGTATTTTGGACCGCCGGGTTGCGTCTTTTGATCATTTAGACTCGAGTTTTTTTAGATCCGTCATTTGAACACCCAACCCAATCGGGAATCCAAATCGGATTCTGTCAGTTCGCACACATCAATTTAACCCACCCGGTCGTGTTGGAGTGAACGGTACGCGATCAGATCCCTATTGGGATTTTGGACCCCCAGGTTGTGTGTTTTGATCCTTTAGACTTGGGTTTTTTTAGATCCGTCATTTGAATGCCAAACCAATTTGGGAATCCAAATCGGATTCGGTCAGTTCGCACACGTCACTTTCACCCACCCGGTCGTGTTAGAGTGAACGACACGCCGATCAGATCCCTATTTGGGATTTTGGACCCGAGGGTTGCGTGTTTTGATCTTTTAGACTCGTTTTTTTTTAGATCCGTCATTTGAACGCCAACCCAATCCGGGAATCCAAATGGATCCGTCAGTTCGCATACGTCAATTTCACCCACCCGATCGTGTCAGAGTGAACGGCACGACGATCAGAACCCTATTTGAGATTTTGGACCACCGAGTTGTGTGTTTTGATCTTTAGACTTGGTTTTTTTTAGATCCGTCATTGAACGCCCAACCCAATCTGGGAATCTAATTCGGATTCGTCAGTTCACACACATCAATTTAACCCACCTGGTCGTGTCGGAGTGAACGGCACAACGATCTGATCCCTATTTGGGATTTTGGATCACGGGTTGTGTGTTTTAATCTTTTAGACGGGTTTTTTTTAGATCCATCATTTGAACGCCAACCCAATCCGGGAATCCAATTCAGATTCCATTAGTTGGCACATGTCAATTTAACCCACCGGTCGTGTCGGAGTGAACGACATGCCGATCAGATCCCTATTTGGGATTTTGGACCCCCGGGTTGCGTGTTTTGATCATTTAGACTTGGGTTTTTTTAGATCCGTCATTTGAACGCCCAACCCATCTGGGAATCCAAATCGGATTCCGTCAGTTCGCACACGTCACTTTCTCCCACCCGGTCGTGTTAGAGTGAACGACACGCCGATCAGAACCCTATTTGGGATTTTGGACTACCGGGATGTGTGTTTTGATCTTTTACACTTGGATTTTTTAGATCCGTCATTTGAACGCCCAACCCAATCTGGGAATCCAAATCGGATTCCGTCAGTTCGCACACGTCACTTTCACCCACCCGTCGGGTCAGAGTGAACAACACGCGATCAGATCCCTATTTGGGATTTTGGACCGCGTGTTGCGTGTTTTGATCTTTTAAACTCGGTTTTTTATAGATCCGTCATTTGAATGCCCAACCAATCTGAGAATCCAAATTGGATTCTGTCAGTTCGCACATGTCAATTTAACCCACCCGGTCGTGTCGGAGCAAACGACACGCCATATCAGATCCTATTTGGGATTTTGGACCCCCGGGGTTGAATTTTGATCCTTAGACTTGGGTTTTTTTAGATCCTTCATTTGAACGCCAACACAATCCGGGAATCAAAATCAGATTTCGTCAGTTCACACACGTCAATTTCACCCACCCGGTCAGTCGGATGAATGACACGCCGATCAGAACCCTATTTGGGATTTTGGACTCCCGGGTTGCGTGTTTTGATCATTTAGACTAGGGTCTTTTTAGATCCGTCATTTGAATGTCCAACCCAATCCGGAATCCAAATCGGATTCGTCAGTTCGCAATGTCAATTTAACCCACCCGGTAGTGTCGGAGAGTGAACGGCACGCTGATCAGATCCCTATTTGGGATTTTGGACCCCCGGGTTGTGTGTTTCGATCCTTTAGACTTGGTTTTTTTAGATCCGTCATTTGAAAACACCCAACCCAATCCGGGAATCCAAATCGGATTCTGTCAGTTCGCACACATCAATTTAACCCACCGGTCGTGTTGCAGTGAACGGTACGCCGATCAGATCCCTATTGGGATTTTGGACCCCCAGGTTTGTGTTTTGATCCTTTAGACTTGGTTTTTTTTAGATCCGTCATTTGAATGCCCAACCCAATCTGGGAATCCAAATCGGATTCCGTCAGTTCGCATACGTCACTTTCACCCACCCGGTCGTGTCAGAGTGAACGACACGCCGATCAGATCCCTATTTGGGATTTTGGACCCGCGGGTTGCGTGTTTTGATCTTTTAGACTCGTTTTTTTTTTAGATCCGTCATTTGAACACCCCAACCAATCGGGAATCCAAATTGGATTCCGTTAGTTCGCACACGTCAATTTCACCCACCCGATCGTGTCAGAGTGAACGGCACGCCGATCAGAACCCTATTGGGATTTTGGACCACCGAGTTGTGTTTTGATCTTTTAGACTTGTTTTTTTTAGATCCGTCATTTGAACTCCCAACACTATTCGGGAATCCAAATCGGATTCCGTCAGTTTGCATATGTCACTTTCACCAACCCATTGGTGTCGGAGCGAACGACACGTCGATCGGATCCCATTTTGGGATTTTGGACCCCCGGGTTGCGTGTTTTAATCATTTAGACTTGGGTTTTTTTTAGATCCGTCATTTAAATGCCCAACCCAATCCGGGAATCCAATTCAGATTCCATTAGTTCGCACATGTCAATTTAACCCACCCGGTCGTGTCGGAGTGAACGACATGCCGATCAGATCCCTATTTGGGATTTTGGACGCCCGGGTTGCGTGTTTTGATCATTTAGACTTAGGTTTTTTTAGATCAGTCATTTGAACGCCCAACCCAATCTGGGAATCCAAATCGGATTCCGTCAGTTCGCACACGTCACTTTCACCCACCCGGTCGTGTCAGAGTGAACGACACGCCGATCAGATCCCTATTTGGGATTTTGGACCCGCGTGTTGCGTGTTTTGATCTTTTAAACTCGGTTTTTTTAGATCCATCATTTGAACGCCCAACCCAATCCGGGAATTCAAATTGGATTCTGTCAGTTCGCACACGTCAATTTCACCCACCCGATCGTGTCAGAGTGAACGGCACGCCTATCAGAACCCTATTTGGGATTTTGGACCACCGGGTTGTGTGTTTTGATCTTTAGACTTGGTTTTTTTTAGATCTGTCATTTGAACGCCCAACCCAATCTGGGAATCTAATTCAGATTCCGTCAGTTCACACACATCAATTTAAACCACCCGGTCGTGTCGGAGTGAACGGCACAACGATCAGATCCCTATTTGGGATTTTGGATCATCGAGTTGTGTGTTTTAATCTTTTAGACGGGTTTTTTTTAGATCCATCATTTAAACGCCCACCCAATCCGGGAATCCAATTCAGATTCCATTAGTTCGCCACACGTCAATTTAACCCCCGGTCGTGTCGGAGTGAACGACACGCCGATCAGATGCCTTTGGGATTTTGGACCCCCGGGTTGCGTGTTTTAATCATTTAGACTTGGGTTTTTTTAGATCCGTCATTTGAACGCCCAACCCAATCTGGGAATCCAAATCGGATTCCGTCAGTTCGCAACGTCACTTTCACCCACCCGGTCGTGTCAGAAAAGTGAACGACACGCCGATCAGATCCCTATTTGGGATTTTGGACCTGCATGTTGCGTGTTTTGATCTTTTAAACTCGGTTTTTTTAGATCCGTCATTGAATGCCAACCAATCTGGGAATCCAAATTGGATCTGTCAGTTCGCACATGTCAATTAACCCACCGGTCGTGTCGGAGCAAACGACACGCCTATCAGATCCCTATTTGGGATTTTGGACCCCCGGGGTTTGAATTTTGATCCTTTAGACTTGGGTTTTTTTAGATCCTTCATTTGAACGCCCAACAAAATCGGGAATCAAAATCAGATTTCGTCAGTTCACACACGTCAATTTCACCACCCGGTCATGTCGGAGTGAATGACACGCCGATCAGAACCCTATTTGGGATTTTGGACTCCCGGGTTGCGTGTTTTGATCATTTAGACTAGGGTTTTTTTTAGATCCGTCATTTGAATGTCCAACCCAATCCGAGAATCCAAATCGGATTCCATCAGTTCGCACATGTCAATTTAACCCACCCGTAGTGTCGGAGTGAACGCACGCTGATAAGATCCCTATTGGGATTTTGGACCCCCGAGTTGTGTGTTTCGATCCTTTAGATTTGGGTTTTTTTAGATCCGTCATTTGAACACCCAACCCAATCCGGGAATCCAAATCGGATTCTGTCAGTTCGCACACATCAATTTAACCCACCCGGTCGTGTTGGAGTGAACGGTACGCCGATCAGATCCCTATTTGGGATTTTGGACCCCCAGGTTTTGTGTTTTGATCCTTTAGACTTGGTTTTTTTTAGATCCGTCATTTGAATGCCCAACCCAATCTGGGAATCCAAATCGGATTCCGTCAGTTCGCATACGTCACTTTCACCCACCCGTTCGTGTCAGAGTGAACGGACACCCGATCAGATCCCTATTTGGGATTTTGGACCCGCGGGTTGCGTGATTTGATCATTTAGACTCGTGTTTTTTTAGATCCTCATTTGAACGCCCAACCCAATCCGAGAATCCAAATCGGATTCCGTTAGTTCGCACACGTCACTTTTTCACCCACCCGGTCGTGTTGGAGTGATCGGCACGTCGATCGGATCCCATTTTGGGATTTTGGACCCCCGGGTGTTTGTATTGATTATTTAGACTCGGGTTTTTTTTAGATCCGTCATTTGAATGCCTAACCCAATCCGAGAATCCAAATCAGATTCCGTTAGTTCTCACATGTCAATTTAACCCACCCGGTCATGTCGGAGCAAACGACACGCCTATTAGATCCCTATTTGCGATTTTGGACCCCCGGTTTGAATTTTGATCCTTTAGACTTGAGTTTTTTTAGATCCGTCATTTGAACGCCCAACCCAATCCGGGAATCAAAATCAGATTCCGTCAGTTCACACACGTAAATTTCACCCACCCGGTCATGTCGGAGTGAACGACACGCCGATCAGAACCCTATTTGGGATTTTGGACCACCGGGTTGTGTGTTTTGATCTTTTAGACTTGGGTTTTTTTAGATCCATCATTTGAACGCCCAACCCAATCTGGGAATCCAATTCGGATTCCCTCAGTTCGCACAAGTCTATTAACCCACCGGTCGTGCGTGTCGGAGTGAACGACACGTCTCAGATCCCTATTTCGGATTTAGGACCCCCCGAGTTGCGTGTTTTGATCCTTTAGACTTGGGTTTTTTTAGATCCGTCATTTGAACGCCCAACCCAATCCGGGAATCCAAATCAGATTCCGTCAGTTTGCATATGTCACTTTCACCCACCCGGTGGTGTCGGAGTGAACGACACGTCGATCGGATCCCATTTTGGTATTTTGGACCGCCGGGTTGCGTCTTTTGATCATTTAGACTCGAGTTTTTTTTAGATCCGTCATTTGAACACCCAACCCAATCCGGGAATCCAAATCGAATTCTGTCAGTTCGCACACATCAATTTAACCCACCCGGTCGTGTTGGAGTGAACGGTACGCCGATCAGATCCCTATTTGGGATTTTGGACCCCCAGGTTTTGTGTTTTGATCCTTTAGACTTGGGTTTTTTTAGATCCGTCATTTGAATGCCCAACCCAATTTGGGAATCCAAATCGGATTCGGTCAGTTCGCACACGTCACTTTCACCCACCCGGTCGTGTTAGAGTGAACGACACGCCGATCAGATCCCTATTTGGGATTTTGGACCCGAGGGTTGCGTGTTTTGATCTTTTAGACTCGTTTTTTTTTTAGATCCATCATTTGAACGCCCAACCCAATCCGGGAATCCAAATTGGATTCCGTCAGTTCGCATACGTCAATTTCACCCACCCGATCGTGTCAGAGTGAACGGCACGCCGATCAGAACCCTATTTGAGATTTTGGACCACCGAGTTGTGTGTTTTGATCTTTTAGACTTGGTTTTTTTTAGATCCGTCATTTGAACGCCCAACCCAATCTGGGAATCTAATTCGGATTCCGTCAGTTCACACACATCAATTTAACCCACCTGGTCGTCTCGGAGTGAACGGCACAACGATCTGATCCCTATTTGGGATTTTGGATCATCGGGTTGTGTGTTTTAATCTTTTAGACGGGTTTTTTTAGATCCATCATTTGAACGCCCAACCCATCCGTCGGGAATCCAATTCAGATTCCATTAGTTGGCACATGTCAATTTAACCCACCCGGTCGTGTCGGAGTGAACGACATGCCGATCAGATCCCTATTTGGGATTTTGGACCCCCGGTTGCATGTTTTGATCATTTAGACTTGGGTTTTTTTAGATCCGTCATTTGAACGCCCAACCCAATCTGGGAATCCAAATCGGATTCCGTTAGTTCGCACACGTCACTTTCACCCACCCGGTCGTGTTAGAGTGAACGACAACCCGATCAGAACCCTATTTGGGATTTTGGACTACCGGGATGTGTGTTTTGATCTTTTAGACTTGGATTTTTTAGATCCATCATTTGAACGCCCAACCCAATCTGGGAATCCAAATCGGATTCCGTCAGTTCGCACACGTCACTTTCACCCACCCGGTCGGGTCAGAGTGAACAACACGCCGATCAGATCCCTATTTGGGATTTTGGACCCGCGTGTTGCGTGTTTTGATCTTTTCAACTCGGTTTTTTATAGATCCGTCATTTGAATGCCCAACCCAATCTGGGAATCCAAATTGGATTCTGTCAGTTCGCACATGTCAATTTAACCCACCCGGTCGTGTCGGAGCAAACGACACGCCTATCAGATCCCTATTTGGGATTTTGGACCCCCGGGGTTTGAATTTTGATCCTTTAGACTTGGGTTTTTTTAGATCCTTCATTTGAACGCCCAACACAATCCGGGAATCAAAATCAGATTTCGTCAGTTCACACACGTCAATTTCACCCACCCGGTCATGTCGGAGTGAATGACACGCCGATCAGAACCCTATTTGGGATTTTGGACTCCCGGGTTGCGTGTTTTGATCATTTAGACTAGGGTCTTTTTTAGATCCGTCATTTGAATGTCCAACCCAATCCGGGAATCCAAATCGGATTCCGTCAGTTCGCACATGTCAATTTAACCCACCCGGTAGTGTCGGAGTGAACGGCACGCTGATCAGATCCCTATTTGGGATTTTGGACCCCCGGTTTGTGTGTTTCGATCCTTTAGACTTGGGTTTTTTTAGATCCGTCATTTGAACACCCAACCCAATCCGGGAATCCAATCGGATTCTGTCAGTTCGCACACATCAATTTAACCCACCGGTCGTGTTGCAGTGAACGGTACGCCGATCAGCCCCTATTTGGGATTTTGGACCCCCAGGTTTTGTGTTTTGATCCATTAGACTTGGTTTTTTTTAGATCTGTCATTTGAATGCCCAACCCAATCTGGAATCCAAATCGGATTTCGTCAGTTCGCATACGTCACTTTCACACCCACCCGGTCGTGTCAGAGTGAACGACACGCCGATCAGATCCCTATTTGGGATTTTGGACCCGCGGGTTGCGTGTTTTGATCTTTTAGACTCGTTTTTTTTTAGATCCGTCATTTGAACGCCCAACCCAATCCAGGAATCCAAATTGGATTCCGTTAGTTCGCACACGTCAATTTCACCCACCCGATCGTGGTCGCGTGAACGGCACGCCGATCAGAACCCTATTGGGATTTTGGACCACCGAGGTGTGTGTTTTGATCTTTTAGACTTGGTTTTTTTTAGATCCGTCATTTGAACTCCCAACCCTATTCGGGAATCCAAATCGGATTCGTCAGTTTGCATATGTCACTTTCACCCACCCGTTGGTGCGGAGCGAACGACACGTCGATCGGATCCCATTTGGGATTTTGGACCCCCGGGTTGCGTGTTTTAATCATTTGGACTTGGGTTTTTTTAGATCCGTCATTTAAATGCCCAACCCAATCCGGGAATCCAATTCAGATTCCATTAGTTCGACATGTCAATTAACCCACCCGGTCGTGTCGGATGTGACGACATGCGATCAGATCCCTATTTGGGATTTTGGACCCCCGGGTTGCGTGTTTTGATCATTTAGACTTAGGTTTTTAGATCAGTCATTTTGAACGCCCAACCCAATCTGGGAATCCAAATCGGATTCGTCAGTTCGCACACGTCACTTTCACCCACCCGGTCGTGTCAGAGTGAACGACACGCCGATCAGATCCCTATTTGGGATTTTGGACCGCGTGTTGTTGAGTGTTTGATCTTTTAAACTCGGTTTTTTTAGATCCGTCATTTGAACGCCCAACCCAATCCGGGAATCCAAATTGGATTCTGTCAGTTCGCACACGTCAATTTCACCCACCCGATCGTGTCAGAGTGAACGGCCGACTATAGAAACCCTATTTGGGATTTTGGACCACCGAGTTGTGTGTTTTGATCTTTAGACTTGGTTTTTTTAGATCTGTCATTTGAACGCCCAACCCAATCTGGGAATCTAATTCAGATTCCGTCAGTTCACACAACATCAATTTAACCCACCCGGTCGTGTCGGGTGAACGGCATAACGATCAGATCCCATTTGGGATTTTGGATCATCGAGTTGTGTGTTATCTTTTAGACGGTTTTTTTAGATCCATCATTTAAACGCCCAACCAATCCGGGAATCCAATTCAGATTCCATTAGTTCGCACACGTCAATTTAACCCACCCGGTCGTGTCGGAGTGTGAACGATACGCCGATCAGATGCCTATTTGGGATTTTGGACCCCCGGGTGCGTGTTTTAATCATTTAGACTTGGGTTTTTTAGATCCGTCATTTGAACGCCCAACCCATTCTAGGAATCAAATCGGATTCCGTCAGTTCGCACACGTCACTTTCACCCACCCGGTCGTGTCAGAGTGAACGACACGGCGATCAGATCCTATCTGGGATTTGGACCCGCGTTACGTGTTTTGATCTTTTAGACTTGGTTTTCTTTAGATCCGTCATTTGAACGCCCAACCCAATCCGGGAATCCAAATTTGATTCCGTTAGTTCGCACACGTCAATTTTACCCACCCGATCGTGTTAGAGTGAACGGCACGCCGATCAGAACCCTATTTGGATTTGGACTACCGGGATGTGTGTTTTGATCTTTTAGACTTGGGTTTTTTTAGATCCATCTTGAACGCCCAACCCAATCCGAGAATCCAAATCGGATTCCGTTAGTTCGCACACGTCACTTTCCCCACCCCCGGTCGGTCGGAGTGTCGGAGCGATCGGCACGTCGATCGGATCCCATTTAGGGATTTTGGACCCCAGGATTGCTTGTATTGATTATTTAGGCTCGGGGTTTTTTTAGATCCGTCATTTGAATGCCTAACCCAATCCGAGAATCCAAATCGGATCCGTTAGTTCGCACATGTCAATTAACCCACCCAGTCGTGTCGGAGCAAACGACACGCCTATCAGATCCTATTTGGGATTTGGACCCCCGGGGTTTGAATTTTGATCCTTTAGACTTGGGTGTTTTTTAGACGTCATTTGAACGCCCAACACAATCGGGAATCAAAATCAGATTCGTCAGTTCACACACGTCAATTTCACCCACCCGGTCATGTCGGATTGAACGACACGCCGATCAGAACCCTATTTGGGATTTTGGACTCCAGGGTTGCGTGTCTTGATCAGTTAGACTAGGGGTTTTTTTTAGATCCGTCATTGAAGTCCAACCCAATCTGGGAATCCAAATCGAAATTCCGTCAGTTCGCACATGTCAATTGACCCCACCCGGTAGTGTCGGAGGTGAACGGCACGCCGATCAGATCCCTATTTGGGATTTTGGACCCCCGGGTTGTGTGTTTTGATCCTTTAAACTTGGGTTTTTTTTAGATCCGTCATTTGAACGCCCAACCCAATCCGGGAATCCAATTGGATTCCTTAGTTCGCACACGTCAATTAAACCACCCAGTCGTGTCGGAGTGAACGGCACGCCGATCAGATCCCTATTTGGGATTTTGGACCCCCCGAGTTGGTGTTTTGATCCTTTAGACTTGGGTTTTATTTAGATCCATCATTTGAATGCCCAACCCAATCCGGGATCCAAATCGGATTCTGTCAGTTTGCACTTGTCACTTTCACCCACCTGCTGGTGTCGGAGCGAACGACACGTCGATCGGATCCCATTTTGGGATTTTGGACCCCCGGGTTGCGTGTTTTGATCATTTAGACTCGTGTTTTTTTAGATCCATCATTTGAACGCCCAACCAATCCGAGAATCCAAATTCGATTCCGTTAGTTGCAACGTCACTTTCACCCACCCGGTCGTGTCGGAGCGACTGGCACGTCGATCGGATCCCATTTTGGGATTTTGGACCCCCGAGTTGCTTGTATTGATTATTTAAACTCAGGTTTTTTTTAGATCCGTCATTTGAATGCCTAACCCAATCCGGGAATCCAAATCGGATTCCGTCAGTTCGCACATGTCAATTTAACCCACCCGGTCGTATCGGAGCAATGACACATCTATCAGATCCCTATTGGGATTTTGGACCCCGGGGTTTGTGTTTTGATCCTTTAGACTTGTGTTTTTTTAGATCCGTCATTTGAACGCCCAACCCAATCCGGGAATCAAAATCAGATTCCGTCAGTTCACACACGTCAATTTCACCCACCCGGTCGTGTCAGAGTGAAGGAGACGCGATCAGAACCCTATTGGGATTTTGGACCACCGGGTTGTGTGTTTTGATCTTTTAGAGTTGGGTTTTTTTAGATCCGTCATTTGAATGCCCAACCCAATCCAGGAATCCAATTCGGATTCCGTCAGTTCGCACACGTCTATTTAACCCACCTGGTCGTGTCGGAGTGAACGACACATCGATCAGATCCCCATTTGGATTTAGGACCCCCCGAGTTGCGTGTTTTGATCTTTTAGACTTGGGTTTTTTTAGATCCGTCATTTGAATGCCCAACCCTATCGGGAATCCAAATCGGATTCCGTCAGTTTGCATATGTCACTTTCACCACCCGGTGGTGTCGGAGCGAATGACACGTCGATCGGATCCCATTTTGGGATTTTGGACCCCGGTGTGTGTGTTTTGATCATTTAGACTTCGGTTTTTTTTAGATCCGTGTTTTAAATGCCCAACCAATCCGGGAATCCAAATCGGATTCTCCAGTTCGCATACGTCAATTTAACCCACCGGTCGTGTGTTGGGGTGAACGGTACGCCGATCAGATCCCTATTTGGATTTGGGACCCCAGGTTGTTTGTTTTGATCCTTTAGACTTGGGTTTTTTTAGATCCGTCATTTGAACGCCCAACCCAATATGGGAATCCAAATCGGATTCTGTCAGTTCGCATACGTCACTTTCACCCACCCGGTCGTGTGAGAGTGAACGACACGCCGATCAGATCCCTATTTGGGATTTTGGACCCGCGGGTTGCGTGTTTTGATCTTTTAGACTCGGTTTTTTTTAGATCCGTCATTTGAACGCCCAACCCAATCCGGGAATCCAAATTGGATTCGTCAGTTCGCACACGTCAATTTCACCCACCTGGTCGTGTCAGAGTGAACGACACGCGATCAGAACCCTATTGGGATTTGGGACAACCGGGTTGTGTGTTTTGTTTTCTTTTAGACTTGGTTTTTTTAGATCTGTCATTTGAATGCCCAACCCAATCTGGGAATCTAATTCGGATACCGTCAGTTCACACACATCAATTTAACCGACCCGGTCGTGTCGGAGTGAACGACACACCGATCAGATCCCTATTTGGGATTTTGGACCACCGGGTTGTGTGTTTTGATCTTTTAGACTTGGGTTTTTTTAGATCCATCATTTGAACGCCCAACCTAATCTGGGAATCCAATTCAAATTCCGTTAGTTCGCACACGTCAATTTAACCCACCCGGTAATGGCCAGATTATTTGTGCAAGATGGCCGTGACTTATCCTTCCCTAGATTCGTCTTTAGGCAGTATCTTCAAAAGCATATCAAGGCATATGTTCTGGCCCCCATTCTCTCTGAATGCGAGCGGTTGTCTCCTGAAGAATGGCAGAAGCTTTATCCGTTGTCTGCTCAGAGCTCAGCGATCTAAATGCCTCTCAGGCCAGTTCAAATCAACCTCTCTTGTCTCCTGGTGAATTTTTGGATGCCAACTCCCTTCACCTCATCAGAGACTCCTATCTATCCTGGATCGAAAGATACAAGTTTTCTTTGCTTTAAAGCAAGAACTTAGGTCGCTTAAGATTGACTATCCCTCAAGGTTGAAGCTTTCCTTCGGTTTGCCAGCTTTGGGTCCTTCCTAACTTACAAGTTAGCCCTGGGCGTGTTAAGTATGGGGACTTCATTTCAGATCAAAGACAACTTCATATCAAAAGGATGGCTCCCACTATGGGACCCTCCTATCAAATGACTTTGGGGCCTTCAAGCCTTCTTTGAAGAGCAGGAATGCCAGACAATCCCTGTACTCAAGCGTTTTGTCTCCTTGTTATCCCCTGCTTATTACTTATCTGTAAATCCTCAAAACAATAAATATATGTTGGTTGTCTACCCTTCCATCTTTTCTCTTCATTCTTTGTCTCAGAGTATCTTTTTGTTTAATGACAAAAGGGGGAGAAAATTAGCATGTCTGAAATACATTCCGGAAATATACATGCTTATTGTTAAATTTGTCATCACAAAAAAGGGGGAGATTGATGATCAGTCTGTCCCCATGTAATTTTAATTACCTATTTATTTTATATTATTATTTTTTTTTGTAATTAACAAAATCCTTCAATGATTTCTAACATATATTTCATAAGTCTTAAGTACAGGAAATATACCAAGGTCACACAAACCAATGTTGGTAAGTATTACCTCTCTGAAGCTTTTATCTTGACAAGATCATATTTCTCTAAGTCCACATCGACTTCTGTTGAAAGTCATAACGATTTCTGTTGAAAGTCATAACGATTTCAATAGAGCTATAACGATTTCTTTATAAGACTAAATGGTGTTTCAATCAAGTCGTTCCCGTAACGATTTCTTTAGAATTCGTAATGACTTCGTAAGTTATCGCATCGATTTCTTTAGAATTCGCAACGACTTGCTCGCCGTAACGACTTCGTAAGTTATCATAATGATTTCTTTAGAATTCACAATGACTTGCTCGCTGTAACGACTTCGTAAGTTATCATAACGATTTCTTTAGAATACGCAACGACTTGCTCGCCGTAATGATTTCTTAAGTTATCATAACGATTTTTTTTAGAATTCGTAACGACTTGCTCGCCGTAACGATTTCTTAAGTTATCATAACGATTTCCTTAGAATTCGCAACGACTTGCTCGCCGTAACGACTTCGTAAGTTATCATAACGATTTCTTTAGAATTCGTAACGATTTGCTTGCGCAACGATTTCTTTAGAACTCATAACGATTTGCTTTGCGCAACGATTTCTTTAGAACTCATAACGACTTGCTCGCCGTAACGATTTCTTAAGTTATCATAACGATTTCTTTAGAATTCGTAACGATTTTCTTTGCGTAACGATTTCTTTAGAACTCATAACAATTTGTTATACGCAACGATTTCTTTAGAGCTCATAACGACTTGATAAGTGTTCATAACGATTTCCCTGTTGAACACGTAAACTTGCTTTAACGATTTGCTCTCTATAATGACTTGTTAGTATTCATAACGATTTCATAAGTCATATAGACAACGACTTTATGGTTTATATCGACTTGACATTTATCTTATCTCTTAAAGCGTTGAATAGTCAAAGTTTTCTCTTATCTATCTGACTGCTGCGCATTTAATGAAGACAGAACGTATCTCTGCATGCATGCAGATGATATCCCTTTTTCTATTGTGCATATTCTGTCAACATCTTTTAGAACAAGCTATTTGGCATTACTATTTTGGTGAATACTTACATCAACATTTACTGACAACAAGAGACAGCCTAGCTGTCTACTGTTCAAACATTTAATGTGTGCAGGGTCCTAAAGACATTCTGTCATACAACGTTGGACCATATAGACGCCAGAAGACCCTATCTCTTTCTCTTTGCGTGCTTAAATGGATAAAAGATTGTTGAAGCTCCCAAATGTCAAGCAGTCTAACGTCTACCAATCTAAGAGACAACGGTTACTTCAACGGCCGTATTTCAAAAGGACATATAAATACAAGACAGAAGTGAAGAATAAAATAGAACTAGTAGAGAACAAGCATCTCGCATTCAAGCATTCAAATTCCTCTGCAAGAAGTCTAGAGCTAAGAATCTCGTTCCCCATCTTCTTAGCTCTTTGCTCTCTGTACTATAATAGAATTTCTAATAGAGCTCGTTTAGTTCTGAGAGTGCGCTTGTTTAGATCTCTTCCTCTCAGTGCTTACTGCTTCAGATCTTGGCTTGTAAAAGCTTGATCTAGGGGCTTGAATTCATTCTATTCTCTTTGTTGTGTTTCCTTCGTGTGTGAAGGAAGACCTGGTGGGATCCAGGGTGTTGTTTCCCTTCTGTTGTGAAGGAAGACCTGGTGGGGTCTCCAGGGTGGTGTAATTCCCTTCGTGTGAAGGAAGACCAGCTGAGCTGGGTGTTGTAGTGTCCTTTGGGGGACTGTACCCTAGTTAGTGGAATCCTGAGTGGTTGCTCAGGGGCTGGACGTAGGACTCCTAAGGAAAGGAGGTCCGAACCAGGATAAATTCTTGTGTTGAATGGTTGCTTATCTTATGTGATTGTGCTTTGAACTAACTGTTACTAACCTTCATCGAAGAACATTTTGTTTTAATGTTTTAAGCACAGGTATTAATCAAATAATTTTAAAGATCCATTCACCCCCCCTCTGGGCTTGTCAACCGGGCAACAAGTGGTATCAGAGCGAGTCTCTTCGACAAAGAAAAGATCCAATGATCTGAAGAGTAAAGATCCATGGCAGCCTAAGGTAATATGAGGGTCAGTCTGTCAACCGACCCCCTCTCTTTGATGGTGAAGATTATGCTTATTGGAAGACCAAATGGAGTACTTTCTCCAAGGTCATGACTATCAGATATGGTCAATAGTAGAAGAAGGCGATCTCCTGGTTACAAATGAGAAAGCTCAGTGGACAGATGATGACAGGAAAAAGATCTCCTTGAACTGTAAAGCTATGAGTATTCTGTGCTGTGCACTAAGTAAAAAGGAATTCAACAGGGTTTCAGCCTGCAAATCCGCAATGGAGATGTGGGAAAAGCTTAGAATTACCTATGAAGGCACAGACAAGGTGAAGGAGACAAGAATTGATATTCTTGTTACACAATATGAAAGATTTCAGATGCAATCAGGTGAATCCATAACCACATGTTCAGTAGATTTACAGATATCACAAATGGGTTAGCCGGACTAGGAAAAACTATGAGATTGGAGACATGGTGAGGAAAATTCTTAGATCCTTACCATCCTCATGGACCCCAAAGGTCACAGCTATTGAAGAAGCCAATGATCTGAAACGGATGTCTTTGGAAAAACTCATTGGGTCCCTTATGGCCCATGAGATCAATATGGAAAGGCTAGGAGAGTCCTCTAGCAGAAGGAAGCATTCAAATGCTCTTAAAGCAGAAGAAGACAAGTCAGAAGAGTCATCAGCTGAAGATGAGAACTCAGTGGCTGTGAAGATGAAGAAGCCATGCTGTCAAAAAGATTGCAACGCATTCTATAAAAAGAAGAAATTCCAATCTCGTAGAAGACACTTCAAGAGAAATAAAGACTTCAAGAAACCAAACGGAAATGATCAAAAGAAGAGTGAGCCCATATGCTACGAGTGCAAAAAGCCAGGACATATCAAAGCTAAATGTCCAAAGCTCAAGAAGCCTGAATTCAGAAAGAGATAGAGCTCCAAGAAGTTCAGGAAATATAAGAAGAAAGCTATGGCAGCTGCATGGAGTAACAGCAGTGACTCAGACAGTGAGTCAAGCTCAACCAGTGATGAAGAAGAAGCCAACCTGGCTTTCATGTCAAATACCGAAAAAAAGGTAACCTCTGACTCATCCTTTGATTCTTATAATGGTTCAGATTCTGATAGTTTAGAAGAAGCTTTCAACGAACTATATGATAAATATAGAGAAGTAACCAAACTATTAAAAGTAAGCAAGAAAAACATAGTCTGTCTAGAAAATACAAACTCAGATCTAAAATCAGAAAATGAACAATTAGAAAGTCAAATAACTGAACTTAAAAGAAGAAATGAACTGTTATGTGAAGATCTAAAAGCTAAGAATGAACAAATAACTAAATTAGAAAAACAAGTAAGTTCAGATGAACTGAAAACTGAAATCAAGACACTAACAGAAGAAATATACAGTTCTCTAGCACATAGAAAAATTCACAAATGGTAAAAACTCCCTCATATTAAAAGGTGCCAGAAGATCAGGTAAGATGAAATGGATTAGGATATACACCTCCAGATAATGAAGAAACCATAGTTTATCCTAAAACATATCCAACACCAAAATTTGTACCCGAACAAGATATAGCATACAAAGCTAACTTCAATATATAGAAAATAACCAAATTATCCTGCTGTAGTCATTGCAACAAGTTAGGACATATCATAACAACATGCTCAACAAAACATAAGAAATGGATAATCAAGGTAAAATCAATGATACTAACCAATCAGGACCCAAAAGAATTTGGGTACCTAAAACTTGATGATTTTATTTCAGGGTATCACTCGAGCATCCAAATGGTATTTGGACAGTGGGTGCTCAAGGCACATGTCAAGAAATCAGAAGCTTTTCACCAATCTCCAAGCTGAACAAGGAACATTTACCTATGGAGACAATGGGAAAGGCACAGTATTGGCAGTGGTTCTGTGAGCAACAAAGGAAAGATAGTCATTGAAGATGTATTGCTTGTCAAAGGGCTGAAGCACAACCTCATCAGCATCAGCCAGCTTTGTGACAGAGGTCATCAGATTCAGTTTCAAGAGTTAAAGTGCAGCATACTAAAGGATGAAGCTAAATCTTTGAAGCCAATAGGGAGAAGAACCTATATGCGCTTCATCTTGAAGAACTCAAGGATCAGGATGTTTGCCTGGCAGCAAATAAAAGCCAGTCAACTGAACTGTGGCATAGAAGACTGGGTCATTGCAGCATAGATGGCATGAGAAAATTGCTAAAGAAAAGTCTTGTGGAAGGTCTGCCAAGTCAGTGCAAAATAGAAGGCGTCTGTAGATCCTGTGCTAAGGGAAATCACACCAAAAGCTCCTTCAAGTCAAAAACGGTGGTAACCACCTCAAAACCTCTAGAGCTCCTTCATATGGATCTATTTGGGCCAATGAGAACTACCAGTCTTGGAGGAAAGAACTTTGGATTTGTCATAGTCGATGATTACTTAAGATTCACATGGGTATCATTCCTAGAGTATAAAGATGACACATTTGAAAACTTTGTTAGTTTCAGCAAGAAAGTCCAGAAGGATCAGAAGTTCAGCATTGTTTCTATCCGATCAGATCATGGTGGTGAATTTCAGAATGAAAATTTGCTAAATTCTGTGATGATCAGGGGATTGAGCATAATTTCTCAGCACCAAGGACACCACAGCAAAATGGAATTGCTGAGAGAAAGAATAGAACTCTATTGGATATGGCAAGAACAATGCTATCATTATGATCTGCCAAGGTATTTTTGGGCCGAAGCAGTCAACACAGCAAGCTACATATCAACAGAGTAATGATCAGGCCAATCCTAAAGAAGACTGCATATGAACTGTTCAAAGGAAAGAAACTAAGATCAATCACTTCAGGACATTTGGATGCCCTTGCTTCATCCACAACAATGGAAAAAGGGACATTGGTAAGTTGGATGCCAAATCAGATGAAGGCATCTTCATGGGGTACACCTCTAAACCCAAAGGCTATAGAGTATTTAATAAACGCACTTTATTAATTGAACAGTCTGTACATATATTTTTTGATGAAACTAACCCTTCCCTGAGAAAGGAAGAAGATAGTGATAATGATGATGCAGATGAACTATCCAAGAAACTAAAGAATACATCAATTGAGGACAAGGATGATCCACCTGGAAGACATGCAACAAAAGGAAATTACACATGAAAATCTTCCAAAGGAGTGGAGATACAAGAAAGATCACCCACCTAAGAATATCATCGGTGATCCATCTATTGGGGTAAGAACAAGAGGTAACATGATACCTTGTGATTATTTAGCATTTGTTCTCAAATAGAGCCAAGGACAGTCAATGAAGCTCTTGGTGATGAATCTTTGATCTTGGCCATGCAAGATGAACTAAATCAGTTCAAGAGAAACCAAGTATGGTCACTTGTTCCTAGACCATAAGACCATCCAGTTATTGGCACCAAATGGGTGTTCAGAAACAAATTGGATGAGACTGGTGTAATCTTGAGAAACAAGGCCAGATTGGTGGCTCAAGGCTATTCCCAAGAAGAAGACATAGATTTCGATGAAACCTATGCACCTGTAGCTAGACTTGAGGCTATTAGAATATTACTTGCATATGCATCAACATTAGACTTAAAACTATTTCAAATGGATGTCAAATCTGCATTCTTAAATGTTTTTATAAAAGAGGAAGTTTATGTGGAACAACCCCCGGGTTTTGACGACACAGAATTTCCTAATCATGTTTTTAACTTCATAAGTCATTATATGGTTTAAAGCAAGCACCTAGAGCCTGGTATGAAAGGCTTAGTTCTTTTCTTCTAAACCATGGTTTTAGTAGAGGTCAAGTAGATAGCACTCTTTTTGTAAAATCAAAAGTTAAAAGCATACTACTTGTACAGATTTATGTAGATGATATTATCTTTGGATATACTGATGAATCCCTTTGCAAGTATTTTGAAAAGTTGATGCAGAGAGAATTTGAGATGAGCATGATGGGAGAGCTCAATTATTTCCTTGGACTACAAATTAAGCAAGGAAAAGATGGCACTCACATTTGTCAAGCAAAATACATCAAGGAGCTGTTAAGAAATTTGGTTTTGAAAACACAAAGCCACTCCCAACTCCCATGAGTACATCTACTAGGATGGACAGTGATAAGGATGATAAGAAAGTAGATCAAAAGATCTACAGAGGCATGATTGGCTCGTTACTTTACTTAACAGCAAGTAGACCTGATATTTTATTTAGTGTATGTATGTGTGCTAGGTATCAAGCAGATCCTAGAGAATCTCATTTAATCTCTGTAAAAAGAATATTTAGGTACTTAGCTAGAACTCATGATTTAGGTCTGTGGTATCTAAAATCCTGTGAAATTAGTTTAATAGGATACTCCGATGCTGACTATGCTGGATGCAAAGTAGATAGAAAAAGCACTAGTGGTTGTTGTCAATTTCTTGCAGGTGTTTGATATCCTGGTCTTCAAAGAAACAAAATTCAGTGGCACTATCTACAGCTGAAGCTGAGTACGTGGCTGCTAAAAGTTGCTGTACACAACTCCTATGGATAAAGCAACAACTTGAAGATTTGGATTAAATATCAAATCGATTCCACTATTATGTGACAACACCAGTGCTATCAATCTCACCAAAAATCCAGTCCAACATTCAAGGACCAAGCATATTGAGGTTAGATATCATTTTATTCGTGATCATGTTGCAAATGGTAATATTGAAATATCCTTTATTGATACAAATAGTCAGTTAGCAGATATTTTCACAAAAGCCTTACCCGAAGAGAGATTCACATCTCTTAGAAGGGAATTGGGCATGTGTAATTTGTGAAAAGATTCCGCTTGAAACTGGTACAAAAATTTTCAGATTTAAGTAATTTTCCCTCCAAAAATTTAAGCAAAAGAAATTCACATTATCCTTCCTGGCCGCTCTTTTATTAAAGTCTGTTTGAATAGTCAAACTCTTTTGTCGCTTTCTATCGCCTTTTGGCGCCTCACTTTCCACAACATTTATTTAATTACAAAAATCGATGTGGGAACGTTTCATCTCCCATCTTCTACCTTTTTCCTCTTTCGTCTGGTTGCCTAAGCTGATGCCATAACGATTCAGACATCAACTCTCTACAAGTTTGAAGCTCCTCTCTCCTTCCCGCGACAAATTTCTTGAGGGCTTTCACTCCTTCCTTCTCAACCCTCCAGAAACCCTGTTCACCTGATCCATGGCCGCATCCATCATCTCCGGAAGTCTTGGGGGCTACGGTGCTGAGTTCCTTACTCCTGAGCAGCAGGAGAGTTCACGTTTGTGAAGACCAAGGTTTGTGGGAACAAGGCAGTGGATGTAGCTGATCTCGAGAAGAACGGCATGCACAGTGTAGTAGCAGCAATGAGCAGAATGCAGTGGATGGAAATCACCACCTTCTCTGAAGTAAGCTATCCAGATCTCGTGAAGGCTTTTATGTATTTTAAGAACAGAGGAAAACGGGTCCCTGGTTTCATCTGTCAAGGGACCCAGATTAAAATAGATCTTGAGTTATTGCATTTGCTGTTTGGAGTGAAGACATCCGGCACAGTGGGGTTCACACCGTGGACGCCCAAGCTAAAGGTCTTGGCATTGTAGGACTAGGTTTCAAACTGAGAGATGGGAAAATAGATATCAATCAGTTGAATGCCTTCAACCGCCTCCTTCATTTTATAGTGTGTCAGATTTTGGCTCCTAGAAGTGCAACATTCTCCTCTTGTACCAAGGCAGATTCAGATATATGTTCTGGCCATATAGAACAAGGAGATCAACATGGCCGAAGTAATGATAGAAAAGATGAGGTTTGCTCGTGATCAGATTTGGGATACAAAGAGCAAGCTTAATGTCTCTTTGCCCTATGCCCATGCTTACCAAGATCTTCAAACACTTTGGTGTTGATCTTTTTGGGGCAGTAGTTGAGAAGATGGGCCAAGCAATTAGGTCCAGAAATCTGAGGAAGAGTGGGTTCTCCATTGTTGATGGAATTTGGTCTAAGACCTCTGTGGCAGAGGGAGAGGCCATTATAGGAGATATTCCAGATTTCAGGAAGAAGTACCAGAAGCATCAGCAGAACCAGCAGCAGTAGCAGTTGAGCCAGCTGTACCAGCAGTTCCAGAACATGCAGCAGGACCATCAGAGGTGACTGCACAAGTAGCAGAGCAAGCAGAAGTAGCAGGGTCACCTGTAATAGAAGTTGAATCTCAACCTCCAGAAGCATCAATAGAAGAAGCAGTGGTAGGTGCAGCAGATCCTTCTCCCACCTCCATTGTTGCCTCTATCCGTAGAGAAGTGTTGGACTCTATTCATTCCACCCCAGTCACTCCAGAGGCTGGTGGAAATTCAGTAGAAGAGGTTGTGGCATCAGGCCACAGCAACTTTCAGGAGATGCAATCAATTGCTCTCGAAGTCTTTGTAATGGAAGATGCTCCCATTCAGGGGGAGCAAGAGAGATGGAAGTAGATGATATTCCAAATGTTCAGAATGGTGAAACTCACTCAGGGGAGGGACATGAAAATCCTCCAGGTAATGCTCCTAGAGACGGGGAGACTGCCAGCTCCTCAGAATCAGATGATGATCAGCAGCCTCCAGCTTCAGAGGCAAGGCAGAAAGGAAATAAGTGGTTTCTGAAGTTCCACTCTTAGCAGATACTCCTTTTGAGAGGCAAGTGAAACAGAAATTGTTATTAATTTGAAACCTGTCGTTGAAAGATTAGATGGTCAAGGAGAGATCTTGTGCTCTCTTCAAAGTGATGTGAACTCCATTTTATGAGCCATGCATCATCCACTAAGGAAATCTCTCAAATAAGAAATGCCATGAATTGGTTCAACAAAGAAATGGGCAGTATGAAGTCTATGCTAGCTGAAATTCTGAAGGCAGTTGGAGCTCAAGCTCCTCCTTCTCCTCCACCTCCTGCAGCTCAAGTTCCAGAATCAGGGCCATCAGGGTCATCAGTTCCAGTGTCCGAACCATCAGCAGCAGTAGCACAGCAGAGGCAGAGATCAATGAGCAAGGGTTTTCTGGGCCAGCTGAGCAGGATAAAGGGCCATCAGGGCCATTGGAGTCTGAACCTGTGCAAAATTTGGCTGAAGAAGCAGTTTTGATTACTGAGCCTCCAGCTCCCCCTTCTTCCCAAACACCAGTTCCTCCATCCCCACCTTCATCCTCCACTGCACCTCCTACTCCACAGACATTCAAGCAACCTCAACCTAGACCCATTTCCTCACCAACACCCTTTCCCTCCCAATCCATCTCCTCTCCTGCCTCATCTCCTGAGCTTCTACCAGCATCCTCTTCTGTCGGGCCCTCTTCTTCTGGCCCTTCTACATCAGACACGTTTTCTCTTCCTACTGTCACTCTTGACTCTATTTTCAATCCACCTACACCTCCCTCCTTCATTACCATTATTCCTGAGGGTGCCCAACTCCCACATGTGGAAATCCAGGATATCAAGATGAATTTGAAGTAGCAATACTCCGTTCAATCTTGGCTGTTGGAACCCACACTCACAGGACATGCTCTTCTAGTCCTGTTTCTAAAAAGAGGAGACTCACCTCCACCCATTCTGTCTCTTCTAAACCTTGCTATCCTCCCTTGTGGTTTTCCCTTTCTATCTCCAACAAGCAGACCTATCTATGAAGAATATCTTCAAAAGGTAGTTTTTGCCCACATTTTTGGCCTTCCTTTCCAAAATCTTTCTGAACATCTCACCACTACCTTTCCTTATACCCATCTATCTAAGGCTCATCAGTCAAAAGTCTTCTCCATGACTGAAGCCAAAACTGAAGAGCAGTGGGCTCGGAGCCATAAAGATCTGTACAGTCAATTCCGTCGAGTTCAAGCTGCCAGATTTCCCCCTAGGGAAGCTCCTCTTCCCCTTCTGAATGGTTCCAGATCCACCATAAAAATCTGTTTGGCCCCTTCATTCAGAAAGAAATCAAATTATCCAAAGTATCAGATGTATTGTAACTACTGCTATGCACATCGCCTCCCAGAATCTCAGTTGGGTCAATTTCGTGCAGCCATCAGGGCCCTCAGTTCAAGCGCAGCTCATACTGAGTCCCTTCAGGTTGATTTTGCCACCTTGGTTATTCCTAATATAGTGTTCATTCCCCCTCTCCATGCCTTGATTATGGAATCTTCTGTGGGAACACTTATATTTGAGAGAGTTGCAAGGGTAATGGCCAGATTATTTGTGCAAGATGGTCGTGACTTATCCTTCCCTAGATTCGTCTTTAGGCAGTATCTTCAGGGCATATCAAGGCAGATGTTCTGGCCCCCATTCTCTCTGAATGCGAGCGATTGTCTCCTGAAGAATGGCACAAGCTTTATCCATTGTCTGCTCAGCAGCTCAGAGATCTAAATGCCTCTCTGGCCAGTTCAAATCAACCTCTCTTGTCTCCTGGTGAATTTTTGGATGCCAACTCCCTTCACCTCATCAGAGACTCCTATCTGACCTGGGTCGAAAGATACAAAGTTTTCTTTGATTTAAATCAAGAACTTAGGTCGCTTAAGATTGACTATCCCCTCAAGGTTGAAGCTTTCCTTTGGTTTGCCAGCTTTGGGTCCTTCCTAACTTAGAAGTTGGCCCTTGGCCGTGTTAAGTATGGGGACTTCATTTCAGATCAAAGACAGCTTCATATCAAAAGGATGGCTCCCACTATGGGACCCTCCTATCAAATTGACTTTGAGGCCTTTCAAGCCTTCTTTGAAGAGCAGGAACGCCAGACAATCCCTGTACTCAAGCATTTTGTCTCCTTGTTATCCCCTGCTTATTACTTATCTGTAAATCCTCAAACTAATAAATATATGTTGGTTGTCTACCCTCCATCTTTTCTCTTCATTCTTTGTCTCAGAGTATCTTTTTGTTTAATGACAAAAAGGGGGAGAAAATTAGCATGTCTGAAATACATTTCGACAATACATGTTATTGTTAAAATTTTGTCATCACCAAAAGGGGGAGATTGATGATCAGTCTGTCCCCATGTAATTTTAATTACCTATTTATTATTATTATTATTAATATTTTGGTGATTACAAAATTCATTCAATGATTTCTAACATATATTTCACAAGTCTTAAGTACAGGAAATATACCAAGGTCACACAAACCAATGTTGGTAAGTATTACCTCTCTGAAGCTTTTATCTTGACAAGATCATATTTCTCTAAGTCCACATCGACTTCTGTTGAAAGTCATAACGATTTCAATAGAGCTATAACGATTTCTTTATAAGACTAAATGGTGTTTCAATCAAGTCGTTCCTGTAACGATTTCTTTAGAATTCGTAACGACTTCGTAAGTTATCGCATCGATTTCTTTAGAATTTGCAACGACTTGCTCGCCCTAACGACGTCGTAAGTTATCATAACGATTTCTTTAGAATTCGCAACGACTTACTCGCCGTAACGACTTCGTAAGTTATCATAACGATTTCTTAGAATTCGCAATGACTTGCTCCCCGTAACGATTCTTAAGTTCATAACGATTTCTTTAGAATTCACAACTACTTGCTCGCCGTAACGATTTCTTAAGTTATCATAACGATTTCCTTAGAATTCACAACGACTTGCTCCCCGTAACGACTTTGTAAGTTATCATAACGATTTCTTTAGAATTCGTAACGATTTGCTTTGCGCAACGATTTCTTTAGAACTCATAACGACTTGCTCGCCGTAACGATTTCTTAAGTTATCATAACGATTTCTTCAGAATTCGTAACAATTTACTTTGCGCAATGATTTCTTTAGAACTCATAACGATTTACTGTACGCAATGATTTTTTTAGAGCTCATAACGACTTGATAAGTGTTCATAACGATTTCCCTGTTGACACATAAACTTGCTTTAACGATTTGCTGCCTCTATAATGACTTGTTAGTATTCATAACGAATTCATAAGTCATATAGACAACGACTTTATGGTTTATATCGGCTTGACATTTATCTTATCTCTTAAGCGTTGAATAGTCAAAGTTTTCTCTTATCTATCTGACTGCTGTGCATTTAATGAAGACAGAACGTATCTCTGCATGCATGCAGATGATATCCCTTTTTCTATTGTGCATATTCTGTCAACATCTTTTAGAACAAGCTATTTGGAATTACTATTTTGGTGAATACTCACATCAACATTTACTGACAACAAGAGACAGCCTAGCTGTCTACTGTTCAAACATTTAATGTGTGCAGGGTCCTAAAGACATTATGTCATACAACGTTGGACCATATAGACGCTAGACGACCCTATCTCTTTGCGTGCTCAAATGGATAAAAGATTGTTGGAGCTCCCCAATGTCAAGCCGTCTAACGTCTACCAATCTAAGAGACAACGTTTACTTCAACGGCCGTATTTCAAAAGGAGATATCAATACAAGACAAAAGTGAAGAATAAAATAGAACTAGTAGAGAACAAGCATCTCGCATTCAAGCATTCAAATTCCTCTGCAAGAAGTCTAGAGCCAGAATCTCGTTCCCCATCTTCTTAGCTCTTTGCTCTCAGTACTGTAATAGAATTTCTAAGAGAGCTCCTTTAGTTCTGAGAGTGCGCCTTGTTTAGATCTCTTCCTCTTAGTGCTTACTGCTTCAGATCTTGGCTTGTAAAAGCTTGATCTAGGGGCTTGAATTCATTCTATTCTCTTTGTTGTGTTTCCCTTCGTGTGTGAAGGAAGACCTGGTGGGATCCAGGGTGCTGTTTCCCTTCTGTTGTGAAGGAAACCTGGTGAGGTATCCAGGGTGGTGTAATTCCCTTCGTGTGAAGGAAGACCAGCTGAGTTGGGTGTTGTAGTGTCCTTAGGGGAACTGTACCCTAGTTAGTGGAATCCTGAGTGGTGCTCAGGGGCTGGACGTAGGACTCCTAAGGAAAGGAGGTCCGAACCAGGATAAGTTCTTGTGTTGAATGGTTGCTTATCTTGTGTGATTGCTTTGAACTAACTGTTACTAACCTTCATCGAAGAACGTTTTGTTTTAATGTTTTAAGCACAGGTACTAATCAAATAATTTTAAATACCCATTCACCCCCCCTCTGGGCTTGTCAACCGGCCAACACCCCCCGGGTTGCGTGTTTTGATCCTTTAGCCTTGGGTTTTATTTAGATCCGTCATTTGAATGCCTAACCCAATCCGGGAATCCAAATCGGATTCTGTCAGTTTGCACACGTCACTTTCACCCACCCGGTGGTGTCGGAGTGAACGACACGTCGATCGGATGCCATTTTGGGATTTTGGACCCCCGGGTTGCGTGTTTTGTTCATTTGGACTCGTGTTTTTCTTAGATCCATCATTTGAACGCCCAACCCAATCTGAGAATCCAAATCGGATTCCGTTAGTTTACACACGTCACTTTTACCCACCCGGTCGTGTCGGAGCGACCGACACATCGATCGGATCCCATTTTGGGATTTTGGACCCCTGGGTTGCTTGTTTTGATTATTTAGACTCGGGTTCTTTTTAGATTTGTCATTTGAATGCCTAACCCAATCCGGGAATCCAAATCGGATTTCGTCAGTTCGCACATGTCAATTTAACCCACCCGTTGTGTCGGAGCAAACGACACGCCTATCAGATCCCTATTTGAGATTTTTGGACCCCCCGGGGTTTGTGTTTTGATCCTTTAGACTTGTGTTTTTTAGAACCGTCATTTGAACGCCCAACCCAATCCGGGAATAAAAATCAGATTCCGTCAGTTCACACACGTCAATTTCACCCACTCGGTCATGTCGGAGTGAACGACACGCCGATCAGAACCCTATTTGGGATTTTGGACCACCGGGTTGTGTGTTTTGATCTTTTAGACTTTGGTTTTTTTAGATCCGTCATTTGAACGCCCAACCCAATCCGGGAATCCAATTCGGATTCTGTCAGTTCGCACACGTCTATTTAATCCACCCGGTCGTGTCGGAGTGAACGACACGTCGATTAGATCCCTATTTGGGATTTAGGACCCCCCGAATTGCATGTTTTGATCCTTTAGACTTGGCTTTTTTAGATCCGCCATTTGAACGCCCAACCCAATCCGGGAATCCAATCGGATTCCGTCAATTTGCATATGTCACTTTCACTCACCCGGTGGTGTCAGAGTGAACGACACATCGATCGGATCCCATTTTGGGATTTTGGACCCCCCGGGTTGCGTGTTTTGATCATTTAGACTCAGGATTTTTTTAGATCCGTCATTTGAACGCCCAACCCAATCCGGGAATCCAAATCGGATTCCGTCAGTTCGCACACGTCAATTTAACCCACCCGTCGTGTTGGAGTCAACGGTACGCCGATCAGATCCCTATTTGGGATTTTGGACCCCCAGGTTATGTGTTTTGATCCTTTAGACTTGGGTTTTTTTAGATCCGTCATTTGAACGCCCAACCCAATCCGGGAATCCAAATAGGATTCCGTCAGTTCGCACACGTCAATTTCACCCATCCGGTCGTGTCGGAGCGAACGGTATGCCGATCAGAACCCTATTTGGGATTTTGAACCACCGGGTTGTGTGTTTTGATCTTTTAGACTTCGGTTTTTTTTAGGTCCATCATTTGAACGCCCAAACTAATCCGAGAATTGAATTCGGATTCCGTCAGTTCACACAC
>CM024761.1:28406113-28647311 GCA_014218235.1 Colocasia esculenta | reverse complement strand
TTCCCTTTCTGGGTTCGGGCCGCCCCTCTGAAATTGCGACGGCCTGACCCGTCACGATCTTAGAAGGGTCGTGACGGGCGGACCGCCACGTCATGAACGCGAGGCCGAGCCGTCGTGGTTTTCGCCCAGACCGTGAACATGGCCGGTTCAGCAAATGTTGTAGTGACCTCATTATACCGGTACGGTTATACCAACCCACGTCGGTATAGTGAACGTTGCCACAGTGGGACATTTACCAAACAATAACATTCAGCTGAGATACACGTGAATATAAGAACAGAGTAGTGGAAACAAAGAACCACTGTCTTCATTTCATTCATCATCCACATTTAACATACATGATTGCAATAACATTTAAAGAACTGAAGTCCACATAATCCATATAAAGGAAGTGCTAAGATAAATTACATAGTTTGTCCAAGTTTACATGATATTCTAATACATGCCTCAATTAGAATACATCAAAATTTCAAAAAATCAAAATGTCACAACTAAGCTCCACCAAGCTAGCTACTCCCCGCGCTCGGAGTCGCTCTCCACGGTCTCCTCCAAAGGTGTGTCACCTACTACACCTGTACGCCGAAGCAAGTAATGAGTCTAAAAGACTCAGCAAATAACACTACATCTATCATCCATGCACATATCATAGCAGGTTTTTACATACATTTACAAGACACCACATGTAGCATGCGTGACATTGAAATTAACGACCTATCATGGTAATTCTATTAATGAAACACATGATTCATGCTTTCAGATTTTCTAATTAAAATCCTATCACATGCTCTCTAATCATTCCAACACATGAAAGTTCTACTTTCAATCAAGCTAAAACATGAAGGCAATCTAGCATGAGTAGCTTACATACATGAAAGAAAACATTGCTAACATGGTTACTACTCATTCTTACACATGCAATAACCATTTTACATGCTTTAAGCT
This sequence comes from Colocasia esculenta, assembly GCA_014218235.1. NCBI lineage: Eukaryota > Viridiplantae > Streptophyta > Magnoliopsida > Alismatales > Araceae > Colocasia > Colocasia esculenta. Next base: position 28,646,369 of record CM024761.1, on the reverse strand, counting down.
TGCTGTTTTGACGTGGTTTAACACTTTACAATCTAACACATGAAAGCTATGTTCTCATTCAAACCACAACGTGAGAGTAAACACACATGGAATGGTTTACACATAAGTAAGGATTGTCCCTAGCATGGATTCTACGCATTGTACACATATAGGACATGATCATAACACATTTATGTTGTTGTTCTAACATGATTTCAGATCATCACACATGGATTCCATCTCACATCCTCACGTTTTGGTCTCACATTTTTACACAATTTCTTATTCACATAGTTCACACTTTACACATTCACAATTTCACATGTTCACATTCTCACTTTTCACATAAACACATTCACATTTCACATTGCACATTTCACATTTACATTTTAGTGCCGTGACACATAGTCCAAACACCATAAGAAGGACACATCACATCACATACACATAGACGCCACCTAGGCAATACAGTGACGACTCTTGGACTGCGCAGACCGGGAGAACAAGTCTCCACCCTAACCAGTGGTACTTGTCCACCTCCAGGATTTCATCCTAATGCCCTTAGGATCACAACACATTGAACCTTCCCATGGGGACTTTTCCATGGTACGGTTCCACAGCCCTCTATGGAAGCAGTATCACACTTGGCACAATTTTACACATTACACATATCGGTTTTTACACACATTTTACACATGACGCTCATAGCTCATTCATTCTCTCATTCGCAACATGACTCTGTTTTCCAAATCATGCCACTACAGATGACAGAATTTAACATTCAGGAAGCTTCACTATCAGGTCGGGTTACACAGAAATTAAATCATTTCACAATGACATGCATTAATTACCCATTTTTGCATGGAAAATTCATATTGCATGGTATAGTTGTCCAAATGACCTGAGAATTTAACCACATGCTGATTTAGGTTTAGGACCCCACATGAAAATTTTCACATTTTTCTGATCCAAAATGCAATTGCAGAAAATTTCACATAAATTCCTATATTCGAAATTCAATTTATCATGGTGTATACATAAAAGTTCAGTTTAACAGATCATAACCTGAACCCAATATACACAATACCACAAGAATTTTTCCGGATTATTACACAACACACGATTTACTGGAATTTAGCAATCCTACACATGTTTTCTATTTCCCAAGTATAAATTTTCAGTAAATCACATTGACATGGGAAAATTCCAGAAAATTCAGAGCAGAGACTGACGTATATAGACATGATTCAACAGATTAGGGCATCTAATTTCCCACGGATTATAGGATCATGGGGTGAACATACATGGCCATTCTTCCACATGCATTTTAAATAAATAATAACTCAACCATCCACAAAATAAATGCCAACCATTCTCCACACATTCCAACATTCACATTACGTAGCATAATAGGTTTACAATATATCCTCATCGCAAAACACATCGAAAGTAATCATATATAAGGAGAGAACAGTTCACTGTTCTGCCCAGACGAACTTAACGGCGGTCTCTGGCCGTTCCAGGAGTGGACGGCAAGATCGCTGGACGCACACGGGGGATCTTGGCATCAAGGCATTGACGCCAAGTTGCTGTCTGTGCAAAACACAGACCGAACTCCAAATAACGGGGTGAATGGGGGATCTAGGACACGAGGAAAAATACATAAAAATGATAAAACCCTACTTGACATCTACATGGACGATAGGGGTAGGTTACTTGCCTTTCAAAACTCTCCAGAAGGATCAAGTGGCGGTGAAGCTCTCCTTGGCAGTCCCAAGAAGCTCCAAGAAAGCCTTCCTCCGGTTCTTGAGCAATCTCACAGCAGATCGAGGTCGGGGATGCCTTCCTCGATGTTCCAGCTACCTCCTTGTCGTGGTAGATGGCCGGAACGAGCTTCAGATCGCCGGATTAAGTTTGCAAAGGTCAGGTTTTTCACAGCAGCTAGGGTTTTTCTCTATCTCTCAAAGAGGCAAGAGAGGGGTTTGAGGGTTGTTCGGGTTCAGAATAGGAGAGAGGCCTCTCCCATTCCCGCAGGGTTGATGTGAACCCTTTCAGACCGTGGGGACAGCTCCCCAATGGGGTGAGCTAGTTGCTCTCGGAATCCGGCTCTGCAACGCATGCAGGTCAGAGAATTTAACGTCCACATCGCTGGACGCTGGCTTAGTGTTGGCGTCCATATGGTGACGCACTCACAACACAAACGTCCATTGATATTGACGCCAAGTTGGCCTTCGGCATAACTCAAAAACATGCAGAAACCATGCACAACTATACCTATGTATGTGTCATATGATACTATTATGTACATACTTACCATACATTCATACATTATTTTCATCTAATTTATACACATGCTTGCATGAGTATACTAACTATTACTTACGTAGATGTAATCTATGCATACACAACATGAATTATTTACACGAAATTAAAATAATGCAACAAATTCGAGGGCCTTACACCCTCTCCCCCTTAAAGAAACTTCGTCCTTGAAGTTAGAACCCACTACTCAAACAAAAGGGGATACTTCTTCTTAATCGCATCCTCAAGCTCCCAAGTAGCCTCCTCTCGCGAGAAGTTCCGCAGAGAACTTTCACCAACGCAATACTCTTGTTCAGAGATGCTAAACTTCCGGTCAAGAATAGCTATGGTTGCTCGACATACGACAGATCTGGCTGAATCTCCACTGGCTCATGACTAATCACATGAGACGGATCTCGGAACATACTTCCTGAGCATCGAAACGTGGAAGACGGGATGAACACTAGCCAAAGCTGGGGTAATGCTAGCTCATATGCCACGCTGCCCAAACGTCTGAGAATCTCATATGGGCCAATTAAATCTGGGCTCAGCTTATATGCCTGCCAAATCTGACAACACCTCGAGTAGGCGATATCTTCAAGAAGACATGATCACCCACCTCGAACTCAAGATCCTTCCTCCTGTTGTCGGCATAGCTCTTCTGCCTATCCTGAGCCGCAACAAGCCTCTTCCTGATAAGCTGGATCTTATCGAGTCTCTGAAACTAACTCCGGACCGATCAGCTGCCTATCACCGGTCTCCTCCCAACATAAAGGAGATCTGCATGGCCGACCATACAACGCCTCAAATGGAGCCATACCAATACTCGCATGAAAGCTGTTTGTGTATGCGAACTCCACTAGAGGTAAATGACACTCCCAATCATCCTTCTAATCTATACACACGCTCTCAACATATCCTCGAGCGTCTGGATAGTCCTCTCGGACTGTCCATCAGTCTGGGGATGAAACGCCGAACTGAGCTTCAGCTCCGAACCTAAAGCATTCTGAAGACCCTTCCACAACCTCGAAGTGAATCTCGGATCTCGATCCAAAATGATCGACTTCGGCACACCATGCAATCTAATGATACTGCTAACATACATCTAGCTAAACTCTATACTGACTGCTTCTTCTTCATAGGCAAGAAATGAGCAGTCTTCGAAATCTATCTACAACTACCCAAATCGAGTCATTCCCCTTTCTAGATCGAGGCAAACCGAAACAAAGTCCATAGTGACAGCTTCCCACTTCCAAACTGGAATCTCCATCCTTTGCATAAGGTCGGATGGTCGTTGTGTCGCTCGGCCTTTACTTGCTGACACACCAAACACCTAGACACATAATCCGCTACATCCTTCTTCATACGGACCACCAAAATGATCTTTTCAGATCCTGGTACATCTTAGTGTTACCCGGATGAATAGAGAATCGCGATCTATGAGCCTCCGCTAACACATGCTCACGTACATCTACTAATCATGGACACAAACACGGTGATGGAATCTAATCACACCGTCCTCATCACAAGCAAAGCCTGCCTTACCCACTAACTCTAAGAGTCTAGGGTCGGCTTTCTATTGCCTCTCATCCCAAAATGGAGGACCTAAGGGATAACTGAGCTACAAAAGCCTGGCATAGCGATGGCTCTAACTCAGTCAATGCACAAGCCGCATCCTCCAACATCTTCCAATCCTGCTGGAGAGATGGCCTCTTTCTACTCAGCGCATCCGCTACACATTCGCCTTCCCAGGGTGATATTGAAGGTCGAAGTCATAGTCCTTTAAGAACTCAATCCATCTTCTCTGCCTCTGGTTTAATTCCTTTTGGGAGAAAAGATACCTCAAGCTCTTGTGGTCGGTAAACACCTCAAATCTGACACCATAAAGATAGTGCCTCCAGATCATTTGTTATGAACCACTACTGCGAGCTCCAAGTCAAGTCGATAGTTTCTTATCATGCTCCTTCAACTGACGAGAAGCATAAGCCACTACCCTTTCCTACTGCATTAGCACACAGCCTAAACCAATCTGAGACGCATCCGTGTAGATAGCAAAACCCTACACCGCTCGGTAAGACTAACACCGGGCTGACGTGAGCTTAGTTTTCACCAATTGAAAACTACTCTCACACTTCTCGGACCAAACAAACTTCACTCCCTTTCTGGTGAGCTGAGTCAAAGGGCGGCGATGATGAAAATCCCTCAATAAATCACCGATAGTAACCAGCTAACCAATAAAACTACGAATCTCCAAAGGGGTCTTGGGAATCTCCCAATCCATAACTACCTGGACCTTTTCTGGATCAACTGCTACACCAGCACCGGAGATAACATGCCCGAGGAAATGAACCTCGCGCAACCATAATCGCGCTTTCTGAACTTAGCATACAGCTTGTGCTCACGAGAACCTCTAACACCTACCCTCAAATGCTGACGGTGTGTGGCCTCGTCCGGAGAGTAGACCAACACATCATCAATAAACACTACGACAAAGCTATCTAAATAAGGCCTAAACCCCTGTTCATGAGATCCATGAACGCTGCAAGGGCATTGGTCAATCCGAAGGAGGAACCAAAAACTCATAATGTCCATAACGGGTCTAAACGCCGTCTTGGACACATCCTCACCCTGAATCCTCAACTGATGATAACCAGATCGCAAATCAATCTCAGAAAAGACTGATGCATCTCGCAACTGATCAAACAAATCATTGATACGAGGCAAGGGATACCTGTTCTTCACAGTCACTTGGTTCAGCTTTCTGTAGTCAATGCATAACCTAAGTGACATGTCTTTCTTCTTGACGAATAATACGGTGCGCCCCAAGGGGAAACACTAGGGCGAATAAATCCCTTATCTAGCAACTCTTGCAACTGCCTCCTCAACTCGGCTAACTCCGCAGGTGCCATCCGATATGGAGCCTTCGAGATAGGAGAGGTGCCTGGAAGCAACTCTATGGTAAACTCTATCTCTCTATCCGGTGGCAATCCAGACAAGTCATCAGGAAAGACATCTGGAAATCCTGCACTACCTCAATCTCTGCAAGAGTAGGTGACTCATCAGCCTCTGGTACTAATACCACGCTGGAAAGAAAAGCGTCACAACCCTTGTTACCATGCGCATCGCCTTCGTGGCAGAGATGACCATCTTTCCCGCCAAGTTCCTTGGCAAGGGGTGAGAGAACTCATCCTCACCAGGAATGCAGAAAACAATCCTCTTCCGCCGACAATCCACTAACGCATAGTGCTCCTCTATCCAATCCAAACCAAGAATCGCATCATAGTCCTTCATCTTTAGCAGAAGAAACACCCTTCTAGGACTCTATCCTCAATGCACACAGGTAGCGACGGAATGCACTTCCTAGTCGATACCGTACCCGCAGGGGTGTGCACTGACAAAGGGACCTCTAAATCCTCAAACTCTACACCAGACTCTAGGCTAACTGCCTAGCGAACCACTCGAAATGAACGAGTGAGTAGCACCCGTATCAAACAAAACCCGAGCGTGCACACCTAGAAGTAAAACCGTACCTTCGGTGACATGCTCCGCCTACTCGACGTCCTCACGTGCTAAAGCAAACACTCGAGCTGGGGCTCGAGGCCTTCCTGGTCTTCCTGTAGCTGGCACTGCTGCTGCTACCGCTGGGGCTAATGCTCCGCGCTGGACTCCCTGTTGAAGTCTTGGGCAATCCTTGATCTTGTGGTCGCTGCTTCCGCACTTCAAGCACTTTCCAGTAATCATCCAACATTCGGTACCACCATGTGTCTTCCCAAGTGGGAACACTCTTTCTTCACACCAGGGGAACGTACAGAAGGTACCTGAGAACTGCCGACTGCCACTGATCGCGGTTGTGTTGGGTACACCGCTTTCTTCTTGTCCTGTCGCTGGAACGTAGCTGCAGGTCTCTTCTGCGAAGCCTTCTCTCTTCAAGGTATTGCTCCATCTCACCCTCCTTCCTACAAGGAGCGCTGAGGGCCTCGTCCAAAGTGCGGTGGTCAAACGCCACGAGCCTCGTCCTCAGTGATGGCTTCAGGCCCATCACGAATTTCTTTGTCTTCCTGCGCTCATCTGCCACGATATGAGTGCATATTTAGAGAGTTCAGAAAATCTTGCCTCATATTCTAGCACGGTCATGGAGCCTTGGGCCAAAGAGAGGAACTCCTGCTCCATCCGATCTTGAACATGCTCGGGGACGAACTGGCCCGAAAGAGCCTCACGAACTCGTCCCAAGCAACATAAATAGCTCCGTTCTCAAACCGGGTACACAGCAATGAAGCCCACCATACATCAGCTCTTTCCTGCAGTACACCGCTCATAAGCACCATCTAAACAAATCTAACTTAACAAAACATATAAGCATATAAACTAAAGCATACATGTAGCATGTAGGTGGCTAATGTGACCTTATCCTCATCTGCACACCATAAATAGCAACATAAGGCTCCGTTCTCAAACTGGGTACACAGCAATGAAGCCCCCACATCAGCTCTTTCCTGCAGTACACCGCTCATAAGCACCTCTAAACAATCTAACTTAACAAAACATATAAGCATATAACTAAAGCATACATGTAGCATGTAGGTGGCTAATGTGACCTTATCCTCATCTGCACACCTGATGGCTCGGAAGATCTTTTCTATCTCCCTCATCTAGCTTTCTGCCAACAATGGGTCGCTCTCCCCCTTAAAAGAGGGTGGCAGCATCCTCTTGAATCTTTCCATGGTAGAAGGTCCACCATGGTCCTGAGCTGGTACTTGAGCCTGCTACAGTACACAGCAAGCAATTCACAATCAACACAATATCGCATAATTAAATAAAACAGACTATTAATCATTTTATTAGTCTAACCTGAGCCTCCAACTGTGCCTGGAGTGCTGCCTGGTATGAGCCTGCGTCTGCATGGCTTGCACCAGACCTTGCATGAATACTCCATAATCTACAGGCGGGGGGGAAGTACAGGACCTTGCGGTGCCGGGGCCTGCTGCTCCGCCCGCTCCTCGCATCTCGGCTCGTCCTCACGGGCCGGCGCTCCGCCACGCCTACCTCTCGAAGCCATGGCTGTAATAAATTTCAGCCACCATTAGAGCTACTTTAATTTATTTCCTAACCATTTTCTTATCTATTTTTCATTCATTATTAATCAATTCTACACATGTGGGCATTCCTATGTAGACTTAGCATGTAATGAAGATGATGACTTATATATATTCATGTGCAATCTCAACCGGCGGGCTCTGATACCAATCTCTGTAGCGACCCTCATTATACCGGTACGGTTATAACAACCCACGTTGGTATAGTAAACGTTGCCACAGTGGGACATTTACCCAACAATAACATTCAGCTGAGATACACATGAATATAAGAACAGAGTAGCGGAAACAAAAGAACCACTGTCTTCATTTCATTCATCATCCACATTTAACATACATGATTGCAATAACATTTAAAGAACTGAAGTCCACATAATCCATATAAAGGAAGTGCTAAGATAAATTACATAGTTTGTCCAAGTTTACATGATAATTCTAATACAATGCCTCAATTACATACATCAAAATATCAAAATGTCACAACTAAGCTCCACCAAGCTAGCTAGTCCCCGCGCTCGGAGTCGCTCTCCACGGTCTCCTCCAAAGGTGTGTCACCTACTACACCTGTACGCCGAAGCAAGTAACGAGTCTAAAGACTCAGCAAATAACACTACATTTATCATCCATGCACATATCATGGCAGGTTTTTACATACCATTTACAAGACCCACATGTAGCATGCTGACATTGAAATTAACGACCTATCATGGTAATTCTATTAATGAACACACATGATTCATGCTTTCAGATTTCCTAATTTAAAATCTCCTATCACATGCTCTCTAATCATTCCAACACATGAAAGTTCTACTTTCAATCAAGCTAAAACATGAAGGCAATCTAGCATGAGTAGCTTACATACATGAAAGAAAACCTGCTAACATGGTTACTACTCATTCTTACCATGCATATAACCATTTTACATGCTTTAAGCTTGCTGTTTTGACGTGGTTTAACACTTTACAATCTAACACATGAAAGCTATGTTCTCATTCAAACCACAACGTGAGAGTAAACACACATGGAATGGTTTACACATGAGTAAGGATTGTCCCTAGCATGGATTCTACGCATTGTACACATATAGGACATGATCATAACCACATTTATGTTGCTGTTCTAACATGATTTCAGATCATCACACTATGGATTCCATCTCACATCCTCACGTTTTGGTCTCACATTTTTACACAATTTCTTATTCACATAGTTCACACTTACACATTCACAATTTCACATGTTCACATTCTCACTTTTCACATAAACACATTCACATTTCACATTGCACATTACACATTTCACATTTTAGTGTCGTGACATAGTCCAAACCACCATAAGGACACATCACATCACATACGCATAGACGCCACTTAGGCAATACAGTGACGACTCTTGGACTGCGCAAACCGGGAGAACAAGTCTCCACCCTAACCAGTGGTACTTGTCCACCTCCAGGATTTCATCCAATGCCCTTAGGATCACAACACATTGAACCTTCCCATGGAGACTTTTCCATGGTATGGTTCCACAGCCCTCTATGGAGCAGTATATCACACTTGGCACAATTTTACACATTACACATCGGTTTTTTACCACATTTTTACACATGACGCTCATAGCTCATTCATTCTCCATTCTCAACATGACTCTGTTTTCCAAATCATGCCACTACAGATGACAGAATTTAACATTCAGAAAGCGTCACTATCAGGTCGGGTTACACAGAAATTAATCATTTCACAATGACATGCATTAATTACCCATTTGTATGGAAAATTCATATTGCATGGTACAGTTGTCCAAATGACCTGAGAATTTAACCACATGCTGATTTCGGGTTTAGGACCCCACATGAAAATTTTCACATTTTTCTGATCCAATATGCAATTGCAGAAAATTTCACATAAATTCCTATATTATTCGAAATTCAATTTATCATGGTGTATAACATAAAAGTTCAGTTTAACAGATCATAACCCTGACGTATATAGACTGATTCAACAGAATAGGGCATCCTCATTTCCCACGGATTATTAGGATCATGGGTGAACATACATGGCCATTCTTCCACATGTATTTAAATAAATAATAACTCACCATCCACAAAATAATGTCCACCATTTCTCCCACACATTCCAACATTCACATTACGTAGCAAAAGGTTTACAATATATCCTCATCGCAAAACATCGAAAGTAATCATATATAAAGGAGAGAACAGTTCACTGTTTTGCCCAGATGAACTTAACGGCGGTCTCTGGCCGTTCCAGGAGTGGACGGCAAGATCGCTGGACGCACCTGTCTATGCAGGAACACAGACCGATCTCCAAATAACGGGGTGAATGGGGGATCTAGGACACGAGGAAAAATACATAAAATGATAAAACCCTACTTGACATCTACATGGACGATAGGGGTAGGTTCTTGCCTTTCAAAAATCTCTAGAAGATCAAGGTGGCGGTGAAGCTCTCCTTGGGCAGTCCCAAGAAGCTCCCAAGAAAGGCCTTCCTCCGGGTTCTTGAGCAATCTCCACAGCAGGTCGAGGTTGGGGATGCTTTCCTCAATGTTCCAGCTACCTCCTTTCATGGTAGATGCCGAAATGAGCTCACATCGCCGGATTTAAGGTTGCAAAGGTGGGTTTTGCTCCCAGCAGCTAGGGTTTTTCTCTATCTCTCAAAAGAGGTCAAGAGAGGGGTTTTAGGGTTGCATTCGGGTTCAGATATAGGAGAGAGGCCTCTCCCATTCCCGCAGGGTTGATGTGAACCCTTTCAGACCGTTGGGGACAGCTCCCCAATGGGTGAGCTAGCTTGCTCCCGGAAATCCGGCTCTGCAACGCATGCAGGTCAGAGAATTTAACGTCCACATCGCTGGATGCTGGGCTTAGTGTTGGCGTCCATATGGTTGACGCCTACACAACATAAACGTCCATTGATATTGACACCAAGTTGGCCTTCGGCCAGAACTCAAAAACATGTAGAAACCATGCACAACTTATACCTATATATGTGCCATATGTATACTATTATGTGCATACTACCATCATACCATTCATACATTATTTACATCTAATTTATACACATGCATGCATGAGTATACTAACTATTACTTAAGTAGATATGTACATCTATGCATACACAACATGAATTATTTACACGAAATTAAAATAATGCAACAAAATTCGAGGGCCTTACAAACGTGATCGGCGCCTGTGTCATGACTTGAAACGTGACTTGAACCCCTGTAGCAACCTAAATTTTTGCAAAAAATAATAATAATAATAATAATAAAGAATTAAAACCTAGCTAAATGGATATTTAAATGAAAAGAGCATAAATAAAACCCATTACATGGAAAAGAGTAATGGACTTTGCTTATGGATCCCCTAGAATTTATTGGTCAAAAATATGAAATTTCAAGGGGAGAATATTAGAAAATACCCTAAATTCGGAGTTTAATTAATCATAATTGGAAAGGGGGTTATTAAAGAAATAAAGTGGCAATAAGAGTTGGAATTGGATTCCTAAACCTACCCCATATAGTCTAGCACGAATTTAGATACTATCCTAACCCAATTAGAGATTGGAAAGCAAAGAGGAAAGGTGGAGTTAGGAAATCTCGGAATTAAGAGGAATTTGAGTAGTAGTAGAATATGAACTTGTGTTTATATAAATACACCCCTAAATCCTCTTGGCCGACCCTAGCTCATTGCCAAAGATTGTTGGACGTGAGAAGATGAAGGCAAGGAGGAGAGGATCTCGTGGGAGAAGGAGTTCTTGAAGCTTCTTCCTCGTTCTTGGAGTTCTAAGCCCTAGAAGACAAATCGAGTCAAAGGTAGGCATTCATTCTCACGAGCAAAATCAAATTAAACTCGTCTGTAGTTAGTTCACAATCACCAGGAGCACAAGCCTCTTGAATCCCCCTTTTCATCGAGCCAATCTTTTGTTCTTGATTTTTGAAGATCTGCAACATAATAACCCCGAGACATCATGTTTAATTCAAATCTCTATGTATACTTGATCCCATGCTATGAATTTTACTGTAGATACTTCATGTTGTTAGGGATCTTTTGCCTCTAAAAGCCCTAAATTTGTTGAGCATGCTGATCGAATTTCATCAATCTTTCTCTCTGTGTCATGTTCTGAATAACTCATTCTTGCTCATATTCAAACCCTATGAACCCACGCTCTCTCTCTAATTCCGATTTACTGGAAGTACCCTTACTTCTAGTTTAATTTGCAACTTGTTTCGTGATTTTTCATCGACTATGTAATTAGTTATGATTTTTAAAGTACCCTGTGTCCAACAAGTCAAGTTGGCACGCAATCTGATGTAGAACATTTTCCTGCTCGAACTCAGGTGAAGTACCTGAGAACGTGACGGCCGACACGTCGCTTTCTCAGAGCCGTCGCGACCAACATCTTGTCACGTTTGAACGCGACAAGACCCCGTCGCGTTCTGGCCGCATGAGCAGACGCCCTGTCGCGACCCCGTACAGGACCCTGTCGCTTCCATCATGACCCTGTCGCGACCCTTACATGGGTCGTCGCCTTCACAGGATTTTGCATAAAAACCCATAAAATTTATTGCGGTAAAAAACACATGTTTTAAATTGGAGCTATAATGAATGCTTAAAATACATATTCATGACTTCTTTTCTATCTATGAATTCTCTTACACGTGCACACACATGAACCATCTATAATATGGCTGAAATCTGGCATAAATAATCTCATAATGTATCTGGTAATTTATTGCAATAAAGTATATTAATTGCCCTATTTTAAAGGACTTGTATGCGGTTCTTGCGCTTACATACCGATATCGACGCTCCACTGTTCTGGAATTCCTCTAGAATGTCGAGCACCTGTTTTTATATACACACTTTACTTGGCTTGTGGTGAACTCTCCGTCGGATATTCCTTTCGCCGGACTAGTGAACTCTTGCACAAGGCCTCCGTAAGTCTCCTCTGATCATCGATTCCCACATGGTCGATGAGCCAGTTGTACCCTAACACCCATTACACCTCTAGGGATCAATATGATCCAAACGGCTATTAGAAGTTCGCTCTTACCTTGAATCACGTCGGACCTCTAGACTTGTGCATAACATGGCCAGCAGAAAGATCGTGAGTTCCACCTGACTGCCAATACCAAGTGCGCATGTTGTGCAATTGTTACTATTGCCTGTTTACTCGTCGCATTACGTACAATGTCCACTAGCTCTCATCTATACTCTACTCGCTCATCTATTCACGTCACTCTACTATCTCGTCTATTCATCTAGTACTCTCATCTATTTCTTGGTACTCTATTTTGGCCATTAAATTGATTGTCTACGATAAAAACATGACTATGCTAGGCAACATTATAAGGGCCCGATCTGGTCCTTGGGGAGCACCTGAAATGCTATAACTCGCAGGGGTCTAATGATCTGGGTGATGGCATACACCTAACGCATGAACACACAAGATTTGATCTATGGCAATCAATTAATCAAACAGTCAATTATTGGTTTACTTGAATCTCATGGTTGAAAGAATATCGACCAACACTTGCTATCATGACTTGTGCATTGTTGTGCAACTTTACTTGTTATCTTGTTATACGGCCAATCCGATATCAACACTTGTCGTGCTATACACTCATGCATTGTGCTATTGTTTCTCGTTATCGTGTACCAGTACTTTCTATATGTTTCTCATTACTCTCTCTAGTTATCCTTCTTTACAAGACATTAAACACTTAAAGCATGCTTGATCCTGAGATTTAAGTCCTACTGGGCATTATCGCTCACCCTGTTTATTTGTCGTTGTGTTCTCAGGTGAGACCGAGGATGAACCATACACTCAAGAGGACGGGAACGACCTGGAGTGATGTCTTGAGTACCCTAGCGTCCTATTGTTGTATTTAGCGTTGTAGTAGTTAGTTTGAAGTTCAGTCTTTTGCTTTATTCCAATGTAATCGGGCCCAATAGGTTGGCTCTAATATTAGTGGTTATAACTAGACATTTGAAAGATTATTAATGAATGAAATTGTTTTAGTATTTATTCTTGTTGAATGGTTTGATGTCTAGTACTCGCTCTATACCCGTTCAATTGCAACTGCCTTCGCGCTCCGATATTCCGCGTCGGGGCGTGACAACCCCTATCTACTCCTAGGAGAGCTCCCTCCCGACCAGAGCGAAGCTCGTAAAATCCGACTATGCAGCCAAAAGTTCACAGTCGTCTAAGGCCAGCTTTACCGACGTTCCCTCTCCAGTCCCCTCTTACGGTGCCTTAGTCCTTCTGAGGCAGTGCCGGCTATCGAGGAGGTACACGAGGGTCAGTGTGGATGCCACCTAGGTGGAACGACCTTGGCACTCAACATCCTCCGAGCAAGGTTCTGGTGGCCTACTTTACAAAATGACTGCCTGTCCTACATAAAGAAGTGCCCGGAGTGCCAGAAGTTTGGGCAGCTCATTTGGCATCCTACAAGCAGTTACACTCCCTCTTCGAACCTCGGCCCTTTGCTCGGTGGGGAATCGACATCATGGGACCATTCCTAGAAGCTCAAGGTCAAAAGAAATTCTTGTTGGTCGTAATCGATTACTTCACCGAGTGGATCGAGGCTGAAGCTGTTGCTACCATCACCGATCAAGCAGGATGGAAATTCATATGGAGAAGCATCCTGTGTCGATTCGGTGTCCCGAAGGTGTTTACCACCGACAACGGGAAACAATTCGATAGCACGTTCTTTAAACAAAAGTGCTCGGAGCTCGGCATCTACAACCACTTCACCTCGGTAGCACATCCCCAGGCTAACGGTTTGGTAGAAAATGCCATCTGAACACTGGTGCACGGGATACGCACGAGGGTGGAGGCAGCTGGAGGTTCGTGGACGGAGGAGCTATGTAACGTACTTTGGTACCACCGAACAACTGCTCGGGTAGCCACCGGAGAAACCCTATTCCACTTAGCCTACGGCACAGAGGCTGTTGTGCCTTTGGAAGTCACTCTCCCAACGCTCCGAACAAGCCACTTCGACGAAGCAGCCAATAACCACGCACTAAGGGAGAACCTAGACATGCTCGATGAGCGGCAGAGCAACGCCAGCATAAGGTTGGTCTTCTATCAACAGATGCTTGTGCAATATTACAACTCCAGAGTTTGTGAACAGCGTTTCTTCGAAGGTAGCCTATTTCTATGTCATTGCTCGGCTTTGAATCCCCGAAGAGCAATAGGCAAACTCGCCCCGAAATGGGAAGGACCTTTTAAGTTCATCCAAGTTCTTGGAAAAGGTTCTTATAAGCTGTCTACCCTTAGCAGCAAAATCATACGGAGGACCTGGCATGTGTCAAACCTAAAGACTTATTGTTTATAAGAAGGGCCTTTCTAGGTCGAAATCATGCTTCTCCTTTTTCAGTTCTATCAGTTTGTGGGAAGGGTGTTCGGTACAACCCCTGGCCGGAGCTCTTCAGCTCAGAAGGCTTGCACAGTACCTAAAAAAAACCTAAAACACACAAGGGCACTCAGTACAACCCCTGGCTAGAGCTCTTCAGCTCGAAAGGCTGGCGTGGTACCTAAAAGTCTTAAGACACCGACAAATTCCGATTCAAAAAGAACTTGACAAGAAGGAAAATGATAGAAAAGGATAACTTTCTATTTCATTCACAAGAATGTACATAGCCTATCAAGGCAAGTTACATACCAAAAAAGCAAAAAATACACAAGGCTCAAGGAGCTCGGTCGGAGGGACCGGCATCGTCGGCACCAGAAGCCATCCATCCCGCCCAAAAGTTGGCAAAATGAACCATGTCCAAGCGAGGATCTTGGGTTTGCCGACGACATTCTCGGAGGGTGGCCTCAAAGGCTTCACAGACATACTCCAAGGTGGCTTGCCGCCGTCCCCGCTCGTCGCCGACCTCGAGCCCAACCTTGTAACAAGTCGTGCCATACTATTCCAGATCCTCCTAGAACTCTGGCCCGGCCTTGTACTCTGAAACTACTTGAGCTTTGGCCTCTTGAAGGACTCCCACTAGGGCAACCTTCTCCAGCTTGGCAATGGCATGCTCCCACTCAGTAGCCTTCAACGCAGCTCAGAGATCGTCATTCTCCTTCTGCTACTCGGCTTCCTAGCGGTGGTGCTGCTCCTCGCGCTCCGCCGAGAACGCAATCTCGGCGTCTCTCGACGTCCCACAGATGCCGTTGGTCCTGCGCCCGTGACGCCAGCTTTCGGAGCGCCTCCACCAACTGTGAGATGCTTCCAGCCAGCTCGTCGAAGTCGAGGTCGGCATCATCCTCTGAGCGACTCCTCTCCCGATGGCCCCTCTCTTTCATCCTCCCCGGGGTCTCCTCTGAGCTCGCCCCTTAACACCACATGAGCACCTCTAGCTACTTAGCGACGGAGCAGGGGGGCAAGCCCCTCGTGGAGGGACCCTCTTGGAGTCACACCAGTGCGGCCTCCATACTCACCGCCGAAGACGGTGCGGGGATCTTCACTACAAACACCCACTCTAGGGGCACGCGATCCTCGTCTGGCTCCTCCACGACGGCCGCCCCGGTCATTTGCTCGGGAGGAGCTACCGACCCCCTGGCCGCAGCTTGCTCGGAGAGGACCACCAGCTCTTCGGCCACGACCTCCATAGCCGTCCTTGCCACTGAGACCCTTGGGTCTGCGACATCAACTACGGGTACCCCCTGATGGGTCGACGCCTCGTCGCGATCCGTCGCCTGCCCGACGGGAGCCGTGGTCGCCTGCTCAGTAGTAGGCACCCCTCCGCAGACACCGTCCGTGCATCGCGATCGAGCGTCCCCACCGGTGCTCCCCTGGCGATTTCCATCGTCGCCACGCCAACTGAAGACACCCCCCTCTCGCCTAGTGTTGAGGGTGTCAGGGTTCTAATCGACCCTGCGGACTCTTGATTGGATTGGTCATCCACGGAGACCATGTCTTTACCATCAAGGCCCAGCGTAGAGAGCACCCCTTTCACGGTAGGGGGCTCCACCATGACCAACACCATGCTTGGCTCTGCGTCCCTCGCCCGTTCGACCACTTTCACCAACTTCCTCTTCTTGTGAAGTTGGAGCTGGGGGGCAGCGTCTTCTTCTTCCTCGGCCTCCTACCTCGAGGCTCGCACCACCTTCTTTGGGGTTATAGTCTCCTTCTGATGATTGATGCACAGGGGCCTCTGCTCAGCGGGCCGTCTGCTGGCAAGGGGCCGATCAGCCCCAATAGTAATCGTCGGCACGTCCTCGCCCAGAAACGTCAGGTATGACCTGACGGTGATCTATTCGGTGAACAGGACATGATCCTTCTGGTCCCGATCAGCGGCCAGTTCGACAGCATCTGCAAAGAAAAATAAGGGGGAGAGTTAGAAGCTGTGTAGTGGCCCAAATACAAGACATTAGAAAGAAGGAAACTCACCCTGTAATGCTCATAACTATACTAGCTAATACATAAGAGCTAACTGACTCATAACTATACTAGCTAACTACTAAAGCAGTGGTTGCTGAAGCGGGTCACTCTTGGACATCGTCCTCGTTCCCCTCCTCGTGAGTGTGGCCATAATCTGACTCACCTGAAACACATGGAATAAATACGCAGGATGAGCGAATAACGCTCAGTAGGACTTAACATCTCATGAGAACAAGCATGCTTAAAGTAATTAATGTCTTTAGGAGGTAGGATACGAGATCAAGTTGTCATGTATAGTCAAGAGAATGATGTAACAAGATAACGTGAAACATTAACACATTCACAAGAGTATAACATCACAAGAATTGGCCATATCACGAGATAGCAAGTAAACTAGTCACGATAGCAAGTATGGGTCGGTATTCTTTCAACTTCGAGTTCAAGTAACAAAAAAATGATTGATTGATTGTCATAGATTAAATCTTGCGTGTCATGCGTTAGGTGTATGCCATCACCTAGATCATTAGACCCCCGCGAGTTATAGCCTTTCAGATGCTCCTCCCAAGGACCAGATCGGGCCCTTATAATGTTGCCTAGTATAGTCATGTTTGTTTTCTTAGACAATCAATTGATGGCTAAGTAGAGTACTAAGAACAGATGAGAGTAGTAGACGAAATAGATGTGAGTGTAGAGAGAATGTGAACAGATGAGAGTAAAGAGACTATAGATGTGATGGGGATAGTAACGTAAAACACGATAAACAACGATAGTCACTGTTGTACGGCACACCTTCGTGGGCCGGTAGTCTAGTAGAAATCATCACCGCCCACTAGCCGTGCTATGAACACAGGCTAGATGGTCCGGCATGATCACAAGGTAAGAAGAGAACACACTAAGGCCATAGATCGTACTGATCCCTAAAGGTGTAACGGGTTTTAGGGTACAACCAGCTCGTCGGCTAAGGACGTGCGCCAAAGCCAAGAAGACTTACGGAGGCCTTGATAAGGAGCCCCTGGCCCAGTCGAGAGTATTCCCGATGGAGAGGTGGTCCAAGTCAAGAGAAAGTGTGTGGAAACTGGTCCATCGTGCCTCGAGTGCTCGAAGGCCGAGGGAAAATGGTAACGGTATTCAAAATACGCGTATAAAACGAAGACAATTGTATTTAATTAAATAGGGAATTTAGTCATTTATTTTTTCTAAATTACCAGATACATTATTAAATAATTTATTACAGTCAAATGGCAAACACTAATGTTATGTGTGTGTAAGTGTAAAGAAATCATGAAAATATGATAAATCGTGCAAATGACTTTTAAATAATTAAATTTATGTAATTATTGCCATTTATTAATTTACCAGGTCGAATTATCTATAACATGGTTTAATCGTGCCTAAATAAGGGTCATATAGCCTAAAACAACAGGGGTATATGCATAAATTAAAGTTCTGGCAGAAATTTTAAAGAGGCGACAGGGTTGCCCGTCGCGATCAAGTCGTGACGGGGTAGAGTGGTGCGACATCAGCCAAAACGCGGCGGGGGTCCCGCCCACGATCCATGTAGCGGCGGGCGGCCTGGGTGCGACAGTCGAACCGGCCGGCCTGGCCCTGTTCGTGCTGGAAATCACGGCGGCTTAATGCGACGCGACTGTCGGGCGCGACCCTGCTGATATCGCGGCAGGTCGCGCCGTCGCGATATCAGAAAGGGTCCGGCCCTTTTCCTTTTTGCCATGGCTAGTCCTGCTTGATACAGGGTCATTGTAAATTCAATATAAAATCGTACGATGATCCAAAAATCACGAAACTAGTTTTAAACGAAAGTAGACACATAGATCTATCAACAGGATGATTAATTTGAAAATAGACAAGGTTTAGACATGCTTTGATTAGGTTACATTTCATGCTTTGATTAGGTTACATTTCGGTAACCTAAACATGTGTAGTCAAGCTTCAATGAATTAATTTGCAATGGATACATAATGAAAATTAGAGAAACTAGGGCCGTTTGAAAGTTAACATGATGTAGTATTTATGAGAATTTTCTCATGGCATGGGATCATGTATGCACGATGTTTGATAACAAACATGAAGGTTTGGGTACATGGATAATATAGGGATTTCAAGAATTAATTCTCCCTCATGGGAAATCGAAATAGAGCAAAACTAGAGGACTTTTGTATGGGAACATGAAGTCTCCCTAGGGTAATTTTTACACGAATTTGGCTTGAGAGATTGCCTACCTTTTTCGTGGAGTAAAGAAATCCCTAGTTGGTGACGAAAAATAGAGAAGAAAAACCTAAGCTCCAGCCCTTCTCCTCCAAGCTCCTCGTCCAAATCGCTCCCCTTCATCTCCCAAGGCTCTAGACACGAACTAGGGTTTGGTGGGGGCGAATTGTTGGAGTTTTGATTGCTATTAGAGTCCTAAATGCCTAAAACTCCTCTTTCTCTTCCAAATTCCGAAAATAGATAGTTATCTCCTATTTTCCTATTAATTATCCACCTAATTAGTATGAGGATGAGGCCTAATCTCATGGCCAAGGGGTTAGGTTGGGCTAAGGGCTCTTGTTTCAGATAATTACAAGTTATTTAGTGCTTATCCTAGTCCTTTACTATTAATTAATTAATTAAATCTGAAATTGGGATATTTAATTCCCATCCCATGATGGGCTCATCTTTATTAGGCCCATTATTTTGTATTTGAGCCAATTACACAACCCATTATTTATTTAACTTAATGGGCTTGATTTAATTTCTTTTTATTTCACTTATTCCCCCTTTATTCTAACTAAATCTATTTACCTCATTTATTTTAAAATAAAATTTCATTTTATTTGGATTTTAAAAATCAAGGGTGCTACATCCTCCCCCTCTTAAAAAGAATTTGGTCCTCAAGTTCATATGATCGTGAGAGGAAGAGTGACTTACCGAATAGCTCTGGATAGTTCCGTCGCATGGTGGCTTCGGGTTCCCACGTGGCCTCTTCAACTTCGTGATTTCTCCACAATATCTTGACCACGGGTATAGATCTATTTCAAAGTTATTGCATCTTCTTGTCCAATATCTTCACTGGCCTTTCTTCATAGGTCATGTCCTAGTTCAAAATAATGTCATCGTAGCTGATTACGTGTGACGGATCATTCACGTACTTCCTCAACATTGACACATGGAAAACATTATGTATGGTGGAGAACTGGGGAGGTAGTGCTAGTCGGTATGCCACCCGCCAACTCTATCCAACACTTCAAACGGACCTATGAATCGCGGTCTCAATTTGCCTTCATCCCAAATCTTTGGAATCCTTTGGTCGGGGATACTTTTAGCATCACATGATCTCCGGCTTGAAATTCTAAGTCTCGTATTCTCTTGTCTGCATAGCTATTTTGCCTGGACTGAGCTACTTTAATCCTATCTCGGATGATCTGTATATCTCTGCTAGTGCTCTGCACCATATCTAGTCCTAGCCATTGCTGCTCTCCTACCTCGTTCCAGCACACTGGCGATCTACAGCTTCTACCATACAGTGCTTCAAAAGGTACCATCTTTATGCTCGCATGATAGCTGTTGTTATAGGCAAATTCAATTAGGGATAGTTGTTCATTCCAATAGCCTTCAAAATCTACAGTGCAGGCACATAGCATGTCTTCCACTATTTGATTTGTCCTTTCTGTCTGTCCATCCGTCTATGGGTGGAATGCAGTACTGAAGTTGAGTTTCGTGCCCAATGCAGTCTGGAGTCCCTTCCAGAATTTGGAAGTGAATTTGGGGTCATGATCTGAGACAATGGATACAGGAACTCCATGCAATCTTACTATCTCTTTCACATAGAGGGCTGCTAGCACATCAACACTCCAGGTACTCTTAATGGCAAGGAAATGTGTGGACTTAGTTAATCGGTCCACAATAACCCAAATAGCATCAAGTCCACCACGAATTCGGGGTAAACCCATGATAAAATCCATTCCGATGCTTTCCCACTTCCATTCAGGTATGTCCAGGGGTCTGAGTACCCCCGTAGGACGGCGATGTTCTGCTTTTACCTGCTCACAGGTGAGGCAGTGCGCAGCATGCTTAGCCACCTCACGCTTCATGTTGGGCCACCAAAATGACCTTTTCATGTCTTGGTACATCTTGGTTGTGCTTGGGTGAATGGTATACTTGGTCTTGTGGGCTTCATCCATCAACTTCCTCTTCAGTTCTTCATCGTCAGGCACACAAGTCCTGGCGTGGAATAATATTATCTCATCTTCAGCGATGGAGAAATCTGGCTTCTTAGCTATGGTCTCCCTGACTCGTACTAGGAACGGATCATTTGCCTGTTGCTCTTTGATCTCGACAAATATGTCGGGTTGAGCTCTCAAATTGGCCACTAACACCTGATCACTTCTCTTCTCAATGTTCAGATCCAGACTGGCGAACTGTTCTAATAATTGCATCTCGCCCATGACTAGACATGATAATGAAGCTACTGGATTTCTACTTAGTGCATCAGCTACTGCATTACCTTTTCCTGGGTGATATTGGATATTGAAATCAAAATCTTTCAAGTACTCTAGCCATCTCCGTTGTTGCATATTGAGCTCCTTCTGAGAAACTAAGTACTTCAAACTCTTGTGGTCGGAGTAGACAATAAATTGCTCCCCATACAGGTAATGTCTCTAGATATTTAGTGCAAATACCACCGAAGCCAATTCTAAGCCATGGACAGGGTAATTAACTTCATGTGGCTTCAACTGCCTTGAAGAATATGCTATCACCTTTTCGTTCTGCATTAGTACGCAGCCTAGACCAATTCCAGATGCATCAGTGTAGACTGAGAATCCAGCGCCCTCGACTAGTAATACGAGGACAGGTGCAGAAGTCAACAATTGCTTCAGGGTCTAGAAGCTCTTCTCGCACTCCTTGCTCCAGACATAAGGGTTCTCTTTCCGCGTAAGACGCGTAAGAGGTACAACTATCTTGGAGAAGTCTTTTATGAACCGTCTGTAATAACCAGCCAGTCCAAGAAAGCTTCTTATCTCTGTGACATTAGTCGGCCTTTCCCAGTTGAGCACGACTTCTACCTTGGAAGGATCGATAGCGATACCATCCTTGGAAATAATATGGCCTAGGAATGACACCTCCTCGAGCTAGAATTCACACTTGCTCAATTTGGCATAAAGTCGGTTGTCCGCAAAATCTGCAGAGCAATCTTCAGATGCTCCTCATACTCTTCTTTGGTCTTGGAGTATATGAGAATATCATCAATAACAACCACGATGAACTTTTCGAGGTAGGGCCGATAGATGTTGTTCATTAGTTGCATAAAAGCTGCAGAAGCATTGGTTAGTCCAGAAGGCATGACTACAAATTAGTAAAGACCGTACCTACTCCTGAAAGCCATCTTGTAAATATCTGCATCTTTAATCCTCATCTGATGATATCCCGATCTAAGGTCAATCTTAGAAAAATTTGGCTCCTGATATTTGATCAAATAATTCATGGACACGAGGCAGAGGGAACTTGTTCTTGATAGTAAGATTATTCAGCTGCCTGTAGTCAATGCATAACCTCATAGATCCATCCTTCTTCTTGACGAACATCACTGGTGCTCCCCAAGGAGAAGTACTCAGACTGATAAATCCTTTCTCCAGCAGTTCCATCAATTGCTCCTTTAATTCTTTCAATTCAGCAGGGGACATCCTGTAAGGTTGGCGTGATACCGGTGCAGCTCCAGGTGCGAGATCAATTGAGAAATTCACATCTCTCTCGGGTGGAATGCCTAGCAACTCATCGGGAAACACATCGGGATATTCTTGTACTATATGAATGTCTGATAACTTAGTTGTCTTCTTTTCCACCACAATTGCGGCAAGAAATACCACACAGCACTTTCTTATCATATTTTGTGCCTTAATAGCAGAGACGAGAGACAAGTGTCTCTTGTGTCTACGTCCTGCGAAGGTCAGCTAAGGGAATTCACTAAAAGTAATCTTCCCTCTTCTACAATCAACACAAGCCCCATAAGTAGATAGGAAATTGGCTCCCAGAATAACATCGTAGCCCTCCATGGGCATACAGATTAGGTCAGCTCTAAGGTTAAGTTCACCAATCTTAACATCAGCTAAAGAAAAATATTTATTCAATTGAGCCTTTTCCCCAAGTGGTGTTGTGACAGGTAGTTCAAATTCCATAGATGCAGGTTTTTCCTTTAAGGTGTCAGTGAACGCTTGTGATATGAAAGAATGCATTGCGCCAGTATCAAACAAAACAAAGCTGTCTAAGAGAAAACTGGTAAAGTACCTTCTACGACCCCACCATCCTCGATGGTCTCCACTTCCTGTAAGGCTTGAAGTCTGCCGGGCTTCTTTTGTCCTATGGAACGCTTCTCTTTCTCTTGCTCCTTTAACACAGGGCACTCAGAAATGCGGTGATTACGATTTTCGCATCGTAGGCAAGCACCTGCTTTTCTCCAGCATTCAGCGGCAGTGTGACCAGGCTTGTCGCAATGCTCACAATTGGTCTTGTTGGTGTTTGGGGGAGTAGGAATCTTGGGCTTCCTTTCCTGGTTCGGCCCTCTAGTGATGTTGAACGACCGCTTCTTGCCATTTGTGGGCTTGCTTGAGGAACCCGATGCTGGTTCCTTCTTGACCAATCTACCCTTGATGCGATTAGTGAGATCAGTCGCATCTTCCAGCAATTGAGCCTTCTTAACCATTTCAACATATGTCTGAATGTCCATAGGTGCAAGTTGAGTAATATAAGAAGGCTTAAGCCCATTGAGGAAGCGCCTTGCCTTCATCTTTTCGGTGCTGACCAGGTGATTGGCATATCGGGCCAATCGAGAAAACTGCGCTTCATATTCAGCAACTGTAAGGTGCCTCTGCTTTAATGCGGAAAATTCTGATGCCTTCCTCTCTTGGACTCTTTTGGAGAAATACTTGGAGTTGAAGTGTTCCTTGAATTCCTCCCAAGTAAATTGTGTGTCTGCCCTGGTGGCTTCAACGGACTCCCACCACGCATGGGCGTCCTGTTCAAGCTGAAAGGTTGCAAGTAACAGCTTGTCACCATCCGCGCATTGCATGACGCAGAAAATGCGCTCTATCTCCTTGAGCCAATTCTCAGCCTCATCAGGATCAGTAGTCCCACTGAAGCGAGGCGGATTTAAGTTGTGGAAGTTCCTATGTAATTCACCAGCTCCTCGGCTATTGTTGTTATTAGCTCCAGCAACTTGGAGCAATGCCTGAGTAAGCTGTTGGATTGTGTGTTGCATGTCACAGAGTTGAGCACGCTCCGCTGCCATTGTTGTGGTTTTAAGTTCCTTCAAAAGAGAATGTAATATAAGATAATGGTTTTGCACTAAGTTTGTGTGTGTGTGAGTTTACTTTATCTAATTACCCATGGTTCTACCCATCTCACGTAGGTATGGAATTTAGACTCTAAGTCAAGGCAAGTCAAACCTAGATCATCTTATACTTAAGAATAACCTAGGCTCTGATACCACAAAACTGTAACGCCCGACGTGGAATATTGGACCAGAATTTACAGTTATTAAATAGTACAGAGCGAGAAATAAATAACAAATCATTGCACATTTGGAATAGTATCAACTAAACTCCAATTTCATTAATAAACCACCATTCTCAATTACAATCACCAATAACTCATCAAACTTCATGAACTAACTATTACATCAACGTATCAGAGCCAAAACTAGGGCCCCGAGTACTTTATTCAAATCTAACTAATACATAAGAGCTAACTGACTCATAACTATACTAGCTAACTACTAAAGCAGTGGTTGCTGAAGCGGGTCACTCTTGGACATCGTCCTCGTTCCCCTCCTCGTGAGTGTGGCCATAATCTGACTCACCTGAAACACATGGAATAAATACGCAGGATGAGCGAATAACGCACAGTAGGACTTAACATCTCATGAGAACAAGCATGCTTAAAGTAATTAATGTCTTTAGGAGGCAGGATACGAGAACAAGTTGTCATGTATAGTCAAGAGAATGATGTAACAAGATAACGTGAAACATTAACACATTCACAAGAGTATAACATCACAAGAATTGGCCATATCACGAGATAGCAAGTAAACTAGTCACGATAGCAAGTATGGGTCGATATTCTTTCAACCCCGAGTTCAAGTAACAAACAAATGATTGGTTGATTGTCATAGATTAAATCTTGCATGTCATGCATTAGGTATATGCCATCACCCAGATCATTAGACCCCCGCAAGTTATAGCCTTTCAGATGCTCCTCCCAGAGACCAGATCGGGCCCTTATAATGTTGCCTAGCATAGTCATGTTTGTTATCTTAGATAATCAATTGATGGCCAAGTAGAGTACCAAGAACAGATACGAGTAGTAGACGAAATAGATGAGAGTGTAGAGAGAACATGAACAAATGAAAGTAAAGAGATTATAGATGAGATAGGGATAGTAACATAAAACACGATAAACAACGATAGTCACAGTTGCACGGCACACCTTTGTGGGCCGATAGTCTGGTAGAAATCATCGCCGCCCACTAGCCGTGCTATGAACACAGGCTAGATGGTCCGGCATGATCACAAGGTAAGAAGAGAACACACTAAGGCCATGGATCGTACTGATCCCTAAAGGTGTAACGGGTTTTAGGGTACAACCAGCTCATCGGCTAAGGACGTGTGCCAAAGCCAAGAAGACTTACGGAGGCCTTGATAAGGAGTCACTGGCCCAGTCGAGAGTATTCCCGATGGAGAGGTGGTCCAAGTCAAGAGAAAGTGTGTGGAAACTGGTCCGTCGTGCCTCGAGTGCTCGAAGGCCGAGGGAAAATGGTAACGGTATTCAAAATACGCGTATAAAATGAAGACAATTGTATTTAAGTAAATAGGAAATTTAGTCATTTTTTTCGCTAAAATACCAGATGCATTACTGAATAATTTATTAGGGTCAAATGGCAACACTAATGTTATGTGTGTGTAAGTGTAAAGAAATCATTAGAATATGATAAATCATACAAATGGCTTTTAAATAATTAAATTTATGAAATTATTGCCATTTATTAATTTACCAGGTCGAATTATCTATAACATGGTTTAATCATGGTTAAATAAGGGTCATATAGCCTAAAACAGTAGGGGTATATGCATAAATTAAAGTTCTTACAGAAATTTTAAAGAGGCAACGGGGTTGACCGTCGCGATCAAGTCGCGACGGGGTAGAGTGGTGCAACATCAGCCAAAACGTGGCGGGGGTCCCGGCCGCGATTCATGTAGCGGCGGGCGGCCCGGACGCGACAGCCGAACCGGCCGGTCTGGCCCGGTTCGCGCTAGAAATCGCAACGGCATAGGCCGCCGCGTTCTTAACGCGACGCACCTGGCAGGCGTGACCCCGCTGATATCGCGGCGGGTCGCGCCGTCGCGATATCAGAAAGGGTCCGGCCCTTTTCCTTTTTTTTTCAGGGCTAGTCTTGCTTGATATAGGGTCATTGTAAATTCAATATAAAATCGTACGATGATCCAAAAATCACAAAACTAGTTTTAAACGAAAGTAGACACATAGATCTATCAACAGGTATGATTAATTTGAAAATAGACATGGTTTAGGCATGCTTTGATTAGGTTACATTTCGGTAACTTAAACATGCGTAGTCAAGGTTTAATGAATTAATTCGCGATGGATACATGATAAAAATTAGGGAAACTAGGGGCGTTTGAAAGCTAACATGATGTAGTATTTATGAGAATTTTCTCATAGCATGGGATCATGTATGCACGAGGTTTGATAACAAACATGAAGGTTCAGGTACATGGATAAGACAGGATTTCAAGAATTAATTCTCCCTTATGGGAGATCGAAATAGAGCGAAACCAGATGGCTTTTGCACGAGAACATGAATCTCCCTAGGGTAATTTTTACACAATTTTGGCTTGAGAGATTGCCTACCTTTTTGTGGAGTAAAGAAATTCCCAGTTGGTGATGAAAAATAGAGAAGAAAAACCCAAGCTCCAGCCCTTCTCCTCCAAGCTCCTCGTCCAAAATTGCCTCCCCTTCATCTCCCAAGGCTCTAGACACGAACTAGGGTTTGGTGGGGGCAAATTGGTGGAGTTTTGATTGCTATTAGAGTCCTAAATACCTAAAACTCCTCTTTCTCTTCCAAATTCCGAAAATAGATAGTTATCTCCTATTTTCCTATTAATTGTCCACCTAATTAGGATGAGGATGAGGCCTAATCTCATGGCCAAAGGGTTAGGATGGGCTAAGGGCTCTTGTTTTAGATAATTACAAGTTATTTAGTGCTTATCCTAGTCCTTTACTATTAATTAATTAATTAAATCAGAAATTGGGATATTTAATTCCCATCCCATGATGGGCTCCTCTTTATTAGGCTCATTATTTTGTATTTGAGCCAATTACACAACCCATTATTTATTTAACTAATGGGCTTGATTTAATTTCTTTTTATTTCACTTATTCCCCCTTTATTCTAACTAAATATATTTACCTCATTCATTTTAAAATAAAATTTTAATTTATTTGGATTTTAAAAATCAAGGGTGCTACACACCCTATGCTCGGCTGAGCTTGTACTTGACGAGTTTGTACTCCGTCAGATATAGCTTGGCGTGGTTCACGAGCACCAAGGACAATTCCATGGATGCCTTCGCTGCGTCCTGGATCAGGAAGGGGCGCGATATCCTTCTTCATGGGTTCGCACACCCGAGTAGGCAATCCCCACTCTGGAGCTCTGGCCCCCTTCCTCTAACCAATGAAGAAGACCCGCCCCATCCATCCCTTGTTGTTCGAGTGGCGCTCGGAGAAATGAATTTGCATCCTGTTCGTCCAGTGCTTGGTGTACATGACACCGTTCCCAGACTGTGGTGAGGACGCCAGGCTGAAATGATTTCGGAAGAAGTCTATCGTGGCCTGGATCTTGCGTTTCCGGCACATCAGGTAGAAGACGTCAATTGGACGGCACGATCTTCCACGTGTTTAGTAGATCCTTTGCCACCTCCGGCAACGGCAGCCAGAGCCCTGCATCCAGGATGTCTAGGGAGAGTGCGAAACAGCCAGGCTTGTCCATCAGGTACGCCTGGTCTTCGCAAGTCATGATCATATCGTATTCCTCTCCAATACAATAGCGCTCGCGGAGGTTCTCGAATCACTGGTACTTCGGCCCCCTCGTCGTCGCCGACGCTGCTCCTCTCGCTCCGACTGCGGAGACAGCCTTGCCCTCTTGCTGCGCCATCACTGCTTGGGGTCAATGAGGAAGACGAAGAGTGGAGAAGAAGATGCAGGGGGCAAGAAGGCAGACAGCAAGAGTGGGAGAAGGCTTTTTCGAAGAAGGAAAGTGTAAAGGTGCTCACTTCCCCTCTTCCCTTCCTTATAAGGGAGGAGAGGCGCGAGATTCAAAGGTGGAAAATGGGGGTTCGCCTGCTCCAATGGCCTGTTCAAATGGGTCGTTCCAGTTCCTGGTCACGTCACGTCTCCTCCGCCATCATGCAACGGTAATTCTGAGAACTCCAATGGCATTACCGAGGGCCGTACACACCTCCGCGATCAACATCACATTTAATTCGAGGCAGGCGTTTCCGAATAGTCATCTCCCCTCTCAAGTGCTCACAGTTGTATCCGAGCAAACTTGAGAGGGTGGGGGGCAAGTGTAGAGGCTATTTTCAGCCTCTTAGGCCCAAAGGCCCATCATGACCCAATAAAGCGATTAGGCTTTGGCCTTTCGGCCACGTGTCCTCGGGTTTAGCCATTGGCTTCCGAACACGCCCCAGCGACTAAACGCCTAAGCGTTTCTAGAGTCTCTGGACACCACCGACCCTGTCCAAGCAGGACGGGTCCGACAGAACAGACCTCAGGGTTCTTGTTCGGACCATCCGCGGCTCTAGCGTCAAAGCATCATGCACTAGACAGCTACACCAAATAGGCACATTCGTCCTTGTTCGGGTTTCAGTGCCAGGGCACCAGGCACCGAACAACCGCACCAAGCAGGCCCACTAGCCCCTATTCGGCACCTCCATGGTCAACAATGCTGACCAACTCTTCACTTACCATGGCAGTTAATGGGACGGCGTAACGTGCCTCCCCATGATCTGGAGCAATGGTAGCACGAGATCCCACGAGGCATCTCAAACGGACAACCCCCATTTTGAGAACTCAACCGACGCGTCCCTTCAGTTATCATTGGAGAAGGAAGTGTCGGGACCCTTCAGGTCCCTACCCTATATAAGGAATAAGTAACCTTCATGCAAAGGTCAGAACATCTCTCACACACACTCGCCCACGTGTGAATCTACACACTAAGGAACCTTCCTTTCCTGCACTCTTTAGACAGTCTGATCTAACTTAGGTATCGGAGGGTTCCCTAGATTTTACAACTGGGACCCCCTGACGTCCATTCTAGTCTTGCAGGCCTTCATCTGCACCGGCAACCGATCATTCCCTCCCTTTTAGTGGAGACCCGTTCGGCCCACTACTGTGGAAATGGAAAATTTATCAATTTAAAATTTTTTAATGTTCTTTTTATCATGTTTTCTTATGGTTTCATGGATGGATGCGTATTGCTAACCCAAGTCCCGTCGAATGCTACTTGAGCAAGGGTGACGAAAGATGAATCGGAAATTTGCATAGCGCAGGCGTACCAGTCACTGAGGTGACAACAAATGGTCTGCCTCCGAGAGCCGGAGGGCTTTAGGTCTATTGTGCACACCGTTTGACTTCGTCAAACGAAAGTGAGTGTCGGGTCCTAGACCAATATCCCGTCGTTGCATAAGCGCAACGGCGTTAATTACATCCCTCTGAGAGGGAAAACCCTTGATTAATCGCCAGATTAAGAAACCCTTATGACCTAAAGCAGAGACATCCGATAGAGGTGCGAAAAGCAACTTGAGCTTAGACCGGAGTGATAAAGAGTACGATATCTATTCGACGTTATGAGATCTTTTACTTGTTAGTGGTTAGTTCTTTTCGCCTATTCACCCATTTGTTTTTTTTTATCATGAAATGGTTTTAATTTACTTCTTCGGTTCTATTTGAAAAACACAAGTTAGGAAATGGTCTATTTGGTCATTTGTTGAAAACAATTTCAATTTGATCTTTTGTTCTTTGCAAAGCATAGGGTGATCTATTTGTTCATTTATTGCTTTTAACAAGAAATAATTTCAATTTGTCCTTTATGTTCTTTTTGAAGAATGCAAGTCACAGAAATAAGTTATTTGCTATTTTGTCTTTTTTATTGAGAAATAGTTTCAACTTGTTCTTTTGTTTCATTTGAAGCATGTAAAAATATGAGTTGATCTATTCGCTCATTTTTTGCTTTTATCTTGAAAAAATTTTCAATTTGCTCTTTTACTCTTTTAAGATATGCAAGACGTGGTTCTGTTCGCGATTCGGCGCCGCTTGGTCATTGGGTGGCCAATCGGCAGCGCGAGTGCACTCCGTTCGGAGAGATACCCTCGATTCGGTGGGGCATGCGAAGAACAGGGCAAATAGCGAATCGACGAGGCTGAACCGAATCGGCGGGATGAAGTCGAATCGGCGGTATGACCGAATCGGCATGATGATGCTGAATCGGTGCTCAGCTGAAATACCATTGAGACAATTAAACCTTAAGGATTTCTTTTCAAAGTCCCATGCCGATTCGACCTTCGCGGGGAAAATTCGGCAACATCTCCCCTTGTCATGGTTGACGGGGGGAGAGCGCGGTGCGCATCCACCATAATGGAGATGACACCAAAAGATGAGGTGTATGTCCAAAGACGACGTAAACCCAGTGGCACACGACGTCGATCCCCAAGGCACGCCTACGGGGAAAACCGGGTAATGTCGTGACCACGAGAATCCGAGGGACGAATAGGTGGCATATGAACCCATACATCCGGGCATAGACATTATGTCGTCTAACCCGGGGGTTTGGATGGGTCTCTTATCGATATATTATCTCTTTTCTTGGTCAAAACCACATTGGGCATGTCCTTGCTCATATGGCTCGACTAAGGGTGTGTACTGCCAGCCGAATCGGCGGACTGCTCCCCAGTCTGGCCGAATCGCCAGAACTAGTTCCAGACCACCCGAATCGGCGGCAGAACCTCCTCTCCATGGGCTATGAACCGGAACTGCTCAAGCTGGTCATGCCCATAGCAATGGAGCGATTATGGGCCTGAAATGGGCTTGATTGGACTGTTGATATGGGGTGCTAAGCATGGGGGCATGAACATTGGTTGTTCAACCCCCATGGCTAGCAAAGGGGCATGCCCCAAAACCACTACACACATGAAGGGGACTGTTTGGACAGTGGGAAAATCTCCTATTGGAAGGAGAAAACAGTAAAGGAAACCCACTTTCTTTTAAACAAGAGTGGCAAAGAACATGCTCCAAGGGGAGGGGGCTGTTCAAACAGTGAAAAACACAAATTTGAAAGAGGCCGAATAGTGGCAAATATGCTCCCCAAGGGGGGAAAACGCAAGGCCCAATGGGCATTAAACATAGGGCGGTGTCAAGACACATGAGAGAGGAAGAGCTCCACAACTCCCAAGCCTCATTTATTAAGGTATGGGGTTTGTAGGAGCCTCATGTATGGTCTTAGAGGGAGAAAGCACCTCCCCATGAAGGGGAGACTCTCCCTCCCATGCCCTTTCCTCTCACAAAAAAAAAGCACACCTCAAACACAAATGCTGAAAGGACACATGGCACAAGAAGGGAAGATGCATTAAACACCAAGTGGGGAATGTTCATACCAAGAGGAAGAGGGAGTACACAGAGTACACAACAAAAAAAACATAAAAGAACAAGAAAGGGGAAGGTTCCTCACGCCACCTACCCTCTCTTCCTCTCTTTCTCTTCACCCCAGATGATGAGACAACACTCAAAATATGGTGGCTCTCTTCTCCCTCTCTCTTTTCTTCTTTTTCTTGCCTTTTCTTCCTCTCTTTCCACTTCTTGCAGCATGAAGCCCAAGGGAGGGCCTTCTCTTCAGCAGAACACTAGCAGCAGTAGCAGCTTGCGTGGGGAAGAAGACTCCCCTCCCCCCTTTCAAAAACCTCTCTTCTCTCTTTTCTCCAAAACCCCCCCTTTTGCCTTGGTACGCATGGCCTTTTTGTTTTTCCAAAAGGCTTCTAGAAGCCTTGCCAAAAAAGGACTCCCCACTCCCTCTTACGCAGGAATAGCTTGTAACGTCGCGTGCCTTTCGGATCCATGCGGATCGTGTGTATTGTGGTTGTGGCGGCCGTTGTGAGGCCAGTGTGAGTCGGTTGTGTGGAATGCTTGGTGTGAATATGTGGTTTGAGCAGGTGAAGAGCAGGGTTGGTCCTGAAATGAAACAGGACCTGCTGCTGTTCTGTTGGAGTTGGCGGCCATGGGTGGTCGTTAACTCTTGGCGTCCAGCTTAGTGGACGTTTACTGCATGAATTTGGCGGCAGTATATGTGGACGCAGAGGGTGGCGGTTGCTGTTGGCGGCATGGGGGTTGACGCCAACCTGAGAATGGTGCAGGTTATAGGCTCACCCGAGGGCAGTTCTCTCAGCTCTCACTCATTCCCTCTTGCCCCAGCTTGCTGCCCCCGAGTCTTTGAAGCTTCCATCAGGTACCGAGGAGTAGTTGGACGATCGTAGAACGCGTGGCGTCGCTTAATTGCGCGAGGAAACGTCGCGGCGTGGTGCAATTCGCGTGGGAGCTCACGGAGGGCTCGGCGTGAACCGGGGGATTGCAGGAGATTTTAACGCGTTCTGAGGTAGGGGACGAACCCGTTTAGCTCCGTAGGAACATTAAAACACATCATAATCACTTGAACCAGCATGATAATCCATGTTTGAATAGAGTTGCACCAAGCGGGATAATGGGTGGTTTGAGTAATTTACTGTATGAATCATGTTATAATGGGTTATATTGGGTATTAGCATGCTAAAGGAATTACATTTGCATGTTTTTCAGTAGTTAGAACAGTTAGAAAACCCGCAGGGCCAGATTAGGGTTTCTGCAGGGTTTATGGCCGGAGAACTTGGCGTCAACATCGCTTGTCGCCAAGATCCTCAGCCAGGAGATTAACGGCCAAGGCCCTTGCCGTTTACTCCCTGTAAGCAGCAGTCGATGTGGCCGCCTACTTCTATTTGAGTAGAAATGACTAAGTACAATAATTATCGATAATGCATGTGTGTTGATGCATGAGGTGCACTGAGTGCACTTGGTTTACGTGTTAGCATACAAGGTATGCTGTTAGTTGTTTACTTCGGTGACTGCGCATTGTGTACGCGAGTCAGTTGGGTTCACATGTAGTGGACCAGTGGTTACTTGTGGTTTACGTAAGGTTTCACGTGGTTTGTGTGTGACGTGCACGTGGTTCTGTGTACGTGGCGAGTAGTACGACGCCTACCGTGGTTACCTCTCTAGTTGGGTGCCCCAGGTTCTTTGTCAGCCAGGCTGTTAGCTCGG
Organism: Colocasia esculenta; assembly: GCA_014218235.1. Lineage (NCBI taxonomy): Eukaryota > Viridiplantae > Streptophyta > Magnoliopsida > Alismatales > Araceae > Colocasia > Colocasia esculenta. Next base: position 28,613,202 of record CM024761.1, on the reverse strand, counting down.
GGCTTTGTCCCGGTACTTGTGCTGTACCATCGAGGTCTGTGTCGTCTGACCTGGACACCCTCACTCTTGTGTTAGAGTTGTACGTCCGGCTGAGGGAAAGACAACAGTGGGACAGTGACACTTGTGTTTGTTTTTAGTCACTTGTAGCGCGCTCGTAGTTGAGGGTACGGACACCAGTAGACGTACTGGACCCTAGCTAGTCCTTTTCCAGTGCCTCACTCTAGCGAGCCCAGGCCAGGGTCTCTGGAGGTGCCAGGCATGGGCCTGTGACCGTATGGTCTGCAGGTGGTGGTGTTTAGTTGGTCTCCACAGTTGCTTGACCTTTTTACGTGGAGCGGCAGCTGGACCTTTCGTCCGTGGCTGCGAGACTGAGAGGTAGACCTGTGTTAGTTGTCCGAGTCAGTTTCTGGTGTCGCGAACCAGTTCACGTGGCTCGTGTTGGCTATCTCTACTTTAGCTTGTACACCTGTATTGGTTTGCCGTTTAATTATTACTACTGTTTCTCGTAGTCGGCAGACGGTGAGTACTTTTACAGCTTTACTTACCTGCTTAGCTGTTATATTAATTGTTTGTGTTGTTTACTATTCGTACTCGTGGTGTTTGTTACGCTCGGTTTTGGGGGAGTTCCCTACTGAGCCAGTGACTAGAGAGGCTCAACCCTACCCCCACAAGTGAGAGCGAGGAGGACGTCTCTCGTCCGACGTCCAGTTCCGGGCCGCGTCGTAGCGGTGCAGGGTCAGCACCTCCAGCAGAGTAGCTCCAGCAGTGTAGTTTTGTAGTTGTTTACTTTCTTCAGTTGTACCTCGGGGTATGCCCCAGGCTCTTGTACTTCTTTTTAGTTTTTGTGGAAATTTGGCTATGTAAACTTGTGAAATATATATGAAATGTGGTGTGTTCATTTATGTTTACACAGACTGTGGTTTGGTATCCCTTGCGAGGCTTCGGCCCGTTCGCGGGAGGCGGACTCGGATCAAGTACGTTATCGGTTTAACGGGCTTGGCCGAGGCGATCCGCCACAGTTGGTATCAGAGCAAGGTTCGTGTTAATATAAGGGAATTAAAAGGATACATAGCCTTATTTCGGTCATTATACACTGCTGGTAGGGACCTGGTTTTTGATCATTTGTGGTTTTGATTTTTGTCTGGTGTTTTGTGTATGTAGAAATTCTGAATGGCTGATAGGAGAGATTGGGGTGGTGGAGGAGATGATCCGGAGGAAGGCACCCTGCGAATGATTGAGAGAATTTGGGAGAGCCTCACGGATATTCGGGCGAGAATGGATCAGCAGGCGCCAGTACCACCAATTGCAGTGCCACCTGGGGATGGAGAGGCAATACCTGTAGCTCCAGTTCCGCCGAGAGTGGAGGTGCCTTTTGTAGCACCTGTGCCACCACCACCACCAGTGTTGCTAGCAGAAGAACCAGTGATGCAGGTGGAAAATTTTCTGAGATTGCAGCCGCCTACTTATTCAGGAGGGCCGAATCCAGATACAGTTGAGCATTGGGTTCATGAAATTGAGAGAGTTTTTGCGACTATGAGGTGTCCGGCAGCGGATAGAGTGGTATTAGCTGCTTACCAGTTGAGAGGTTTTGCCTTGGAATGGTGGCGATTGAAGATGCAAACCACTTTTGCAGGTAGGACGGAAGAAGCTATCACTTGGCCGGAGTTTCTTGATGTATTTAACGATACATTCTTTCCGATCCAAGTGCAGCAAGTAAAAAGAGAGCAATTCCGAACTCTTCAGCAAGGTAACTCTTCAGTCTTAGAGTACCAGATGAGGTTTATGGCACTTAGCCGTTATGCGCCATATGTGGTTTCAGATAATAATATGATGGTTGAGTATTTTATCAGAGGTTTGAGAGTGGAATTGCAGGATGCGATAGTACCTCTTATGTGCAAGACAGTGGAAGAAGCAGCGTAGAGGGCAGCTACCTTGGAGAGGTCTATTCGGACTCGTCAGGTGGGCGAGTCAGGTTCAGGTAGTTTCCGGCTACCGCAGCAGACAGTAGGTGCAAGCAAGGGCAAGGCACCAGCAGGACCTTCTTCATCTAGTTTCGGGAAATGGGGCCAGAAGTTAAAGCAAGCATTTAAAGGCAAAGGAAGAGGATGGGGAGGTCGTCCGCAGTTCCAGCAAGGCCGTGGTAGGCCTGAGGTGGAGGAGTCGCAACAGAGTACTGCCAGGCAGCCTATTGTTCCTCCAGGGTATAGATGTTATAATTGCAATCAGCCGGGACATTTGATCCGCAATTGTCCGTATGCAAGAGAATATGGGTATGGCAGAGGTGTGCAGCAGCAGCAGCAGCCTCAGCAGTTCCAGCAGCCACAGGCAGGTCGTGGCAGAGGAGCACCGCAGCAGCGAGGGATGTGCATTGATTATAGAAAATTGAATGATGTGACCATCAAGAATAAGTACCCGTTGCCGAGGATAGATGATTTATTTGATCAGTTGCAATCAGCAAAGGTGTTTTCTAAGATTGATTTAAGGTCCGGGTACCATCAGTTGAGAATCAAAGAGGAGGATATAGATAAGACAGCGTTCAGAACCAGATATGGTCACTATGAGTTTGTGGTAATGCCTTTTGGGTTGACTAATGCTCTTGCAGGTTTTATGGATCTGATGAATAGAATTTTTCATCCATATTTAGATCAATTTATTGTGGTCTTTATTGATGATATTCTAATTTATTCAGCATCTGAAGAGGAGCATGCAGCTCATTTGAGGTTTACCTTGCAGTTGTTAAAAGAAAACCAGCTGTTTGCTAAATTTAGTAAGTGTGAATTCTGGTTAAAGGAAATTCAGTTTTTGGGTCATGTTATCTCAGCTAAGGGAGTAGCAGTAGATCCGAGTAAAGTGGAAGCTGTGTCGAGGTGGGAAGTGCCTAAGACAATAACCGAGATTAGAAGTTTTCTGGGGTTGGCAGGTTATTATAGGCGCTTTATTCAAGATTTTTCTAAGATTGCAGCACCTATGACTAAACTGACCAGGAAAGGAGTGCCTTTTGTGTGGTCCGGTGAATGTCAGAGAAGTTTCATGGAATTGAAGAAAAGACTTACATCAGCACCTATATTGACATTACCGACAGGGAGTGGTGGTTTTGTGTTGTATACTGATGCTTCAAGAAGAGGTCTTGGTGCAGTGCTTATGCAGCATGGTAAAGTAATAGCCTATGCATCCAGGCAATTGAAGCCAGCAGAAGAAAATTACCCCACTCATGATTTAGAATTAGCTGCAGTTGTATTTGCTTTGAAAATGTGGAGACATTATCTATATGCCGAGAGATTTGAAATTTTTACAGATCATAAAAGCTTGAAGTATATCTTCTCGCAGAAAGATTTGAATCTTCGTCAATGCAGATGGGTTGAATATTTGAAGGATTATGATTTCAGTTTGGCTTACTATCCGGGTAAGGCCAATGTTGTAGCTGATGCCTTGAGTAGAAAGGCATATATGAATCTGATGATGATTAAAGAATGGAAGTTATATGAAGAGGTAGCAGAGAATTCCTTGTATGTGCCCAACAGTCAGCGACGAGCAATTTTAGCTGCCAGTGCTGTAGAGCCATCTTTGTATTGGCAGATTATTGAAGCTCAGAGAGCAGATGCAGGTTTACCTGAAATTGTGAAAATGGAAGGAGTTTCTATTGATGATAATTGTGTGGTCAGGCTCAAGGGCAGATTGTTTGTTCCTGCAGAGAGAGAGGTGAAGCAGCGAGTTCTGGAAGAGGCTCATAAATCTAGGTACACTATTCATCCGGGTAGTACTAAAATGTACCATGATTTAAGGAAGCATTTTTGGTGGCCTCATATGAAGAAAGAAATAGCAGAATTTGTGGCAAGATGTTCTATCTGTCAACAGATTAAAGCAGAGCATCAGAAGCCTGGAGGTCTATTGCAACCGTTGCCTATTCCACAGTGGAAATGGGATGATATCGCAATGGACTTTGTGGCAGGTTTACCAAGGTCGAGTTCAGGGCATAATGGAATATGGGTGTTTGTTGACAGATTGACTAAGGTATGCATATTAGTGGCAGTGAGTATGTCTTGGATAGTGGACAGGTTGGCAAATATTTATGTTGAAAGAATTGTTCCACTGCATGGTATTCCAAAGACTATTGTATCTGATAGAGATCCAAGATTTACTTCTGGTTTTTGAAGAAGTCTGCAGAAAGTAATTGGTTCTGAATTGAGATATAGCTCCGCTTATCATCCCCAGACAGATGGTCAGACAGAGAGGACTATTCAGACAATTGAAGATATGTTGCGGGCTTGTTGTTTAGTTTGGGGAGGTAGTTGGGAGCATCATTTGGGAATGGTTGAGTTTGCCTACAATAATAGTTATCATACCAGTCTTGGGATGGCACCGTATGAAGCTTTATATGGAAGGCCATGTAGAACCCCATTAAACTGGCATGAAGTGGGAGAAAGGCAATTGGGGGTCCTGAATTGATTCAGCAAACCACTGAAGTAGTGAAGCTTATTAAAGAAAAATTGCAGGCAGCTCAAAGTAGGCAAAAAAGTTATGCAGATGTGCGGAGGAGACCACTTCAGTTTGAGGTGGGAGATTTTGTTTTTCTGAGAGTTTCTCCGAGTAAAGGTATTATGAGATTTGGTAAGTCTGGGAAATTGAGTCCGAGATATGTGGGACCCTTCCAAGTGTTAGAAAGGATTGGGGAAACAGCTTATAGGCTGGATTTGCCAGCTGATTTTGCAGATGTGCATGATATTTTCCATGTCTCCATGTTGAGAAAGTGTATTGAAGATCCAGCTCAAATAATCAGATATCAAGGACGTGACCTAAGGCCGGACATGACTATGCCAGAGTATCCGGTGCAGATCACAGATCGAAAGATAAAGATGCTGGGGAATAAAGAAATTGAGCTAGTTAAAGTGAGATGGGAAAATAGGTTGGGTGGTGAGGATACTTGGGAGTTGGCCGCGGAAATGGCTAAAGGGTATCCCTATCTGTTTGAATAAGTTTGTGTATTTTCTTTTTAGATGATGGTACTTGTAAAGGTGTGTATGTATGAGTTGTTTAACTTTGAATTGTGTTATGAATTTCGAGGTCGAAATTTTCTTTTTAGATGATAGTAATGTAACGTCGCGTGCCTTTCGGATCCATGCGGATCGTGTGTATTGTGGTTGTGGCGGCCGTTGTAAGGCCAGTGTGAGTCGGTTGTGTGGAATGCTTGGTGTGAATATGTGGTTTGAGCAGGTGAAGAGCAGGGTTGGTCCTGAAATGAAACAGGACCTGATGCTGTTCTGTTGGAGTTGGCGGCCATGGGTGGTCGTTAACTCTTGGCGTCCAGCTTAGTGGACATTTACTGCATGAATTTGGCAGCAGTATATGTGGACGCAGAGGGTGGCGGTTGCTGTTGGCGGCATGGGGGTTGACGCCAACCTGAGAATGGTGCAGGTTATAGGCTCACCCGAGGGCAGTTCTCTCAGCTCTCACTCATGCCCTCTTGCCCCAGCTTGCTGCCCCCGAGTCTTTGAAGCTTCCATCAGGTACCGAGGAGTAGCTAGACGATCGTAGAACGCGTGGCGTCGCTTAATTGCGCGAGGAAACGTCGCGGCGTGGTGCAATTCGCGTGGGAGCTCGTGAAGGGCTCGGCGTGAACCGGGGGATTGCAGGAGATTTTAACGCGTTCTGAGGTAGGGGACGAACCCGTTTAGCTCCGTAGGAACATTAAAGCACATCATAATCACTTGAACCAGCATGATAATCCATGTTTGAATAGAGTTGCACCAAGCGGGATAATGGGTGGTTTGAGTAATTTACTGTATGAATCATGTTATAATGGGTTATATTGGGTATTAGCATGCTAAAGGAATTACATTTGCATGTTTTTCAGTAGTTAGAATAGTTAGAAAACCCGCAGGGCCGGATTAGGGTTTCTGCAGGGTGTATGGCCGGAGAACTTGGCGTCAACATCGCTTGTCGCCAAGATCCTCAGCCAGGAGATTAACGGCCAAGGCCCTTGCCGTTTACTCCCTGTAAGCGGCAGTCGATGTGGCCGCCTACTTCTATTTGAGAAGAAATGACTAAGTACAATAATTATCGATAATGCATGTGTGTTGATGCATGAGGTGCACTGAGTGCACTTGGTTTACGTGTTAGCATACAAGGTATGCTGTTAGTTGTTTACTTCGGTGACTGCGCGTTGTGTACGCGAGTCAGTTGGGTTCACGTGTAGTGGACCAGTGGTTACTTGTGGTTTACGTAAGGTTTCACGTGGTTTGTGTGTGACGTGCACGTGGTTCTGTGTACGTGGCGAGTAGTACGACGCCTACCGTGGTTACCTCTCTAGTTGGGTGCCCCAGGTTCTTTGTGAGCCAGGCTGTTAGCTCGGGGCTTTGTCCCGGTACTTGTGCTGTACCGTCGAGGTCTGTGTCGTCTGACCTGGACACCCTCACTCTTGTGTTAGAGTTGTACGTCCGGCTGAGGGAAAGACAACAGTGGGACAGTGACACTTGTGTTTGTTTTTAGTCACTTGTAGCGCGCTCGTAGTTGGGGGTACGGACACCAGTAGACGTACTGGACCCCAGCTAGTCCTTTTCCAGTGCCTCACTCTAGCGAGCCCAGGCCAGGGTCTCTGGAGGTGCCAGGCATGGGCTGTGACCGTGTGGTCTGCAGGTGGTGGTGTTTAGTTGGTCTCCACAGTTGCTTGACCTTTTTACGTGGAGCGGCAGCTGGACCTTTCGTCCGTGGCTGCGAGACTGAGAGGTAGACCTGTGTTAGTTGTCCGAGTCAGTTTCTGGTGTCGCGAACCAGTTCACGTGGCTCGTGTTGGCTGTCTCTACTTTAGCTTGTACACCTGTACTGGTTTGCCGTTTAATTATTACTGCTGTTTCTCGTAGTCAGCATGTCGTTGAGTACTTTTACAGCTTTACTTACCAGCTTAGCTGTTATATTAATTGTTGGTGTTGTTTACTATTCGTACTTGTGGTGTTTGTTACGCTCGGTTTTGGGGGAGTTCCCTACTGAGCCAGTGACTAGAGAGGCTCACCCCTACCCCCACAGGTGAGAGCGAGGAGGACGTCTCTCGTCCGACGTCCAGTTCTGGGCCGCGTCGTAGCGGTGCAGGGTCAGCACCTCCAGCAGAGTAGCTCCAGCAGTGTAGTTTTGTAGTTGTTTACTTTCTTCAGTTGTACCTCGGGGTATGCCCCAGGCTCTTGTACTTCTTTTTAGTTTTTGTGGAAATTTGGCTATGTAAACTTGTGAAATATATATGAAATGTGGTGTGTTCATTTATGTTTACACGGACTGTGGTTTGGTATCCCTTGCGAGGCTTCGGCCCGTTCGCGGGAGGCGGACTCGGATCAAGTACGTTATAGGTTTAACGGGCTTGGCCGAGGCGATCCGCCACATAGCTTTTCCCATTTTGGGGGGGGGGGGGGGGGCTTTTGGGAGGTGTTGCATTTTCTATGCTCACCCCCTTACATGGGGTGAGATGGGCTCTTAGTTAATGGGCTTTTGTTAGGCTTCATGCATGAGCCAATTAAATGAGAACTTGTTTTGTGGGGATCACTTCTAAGCATTGGGCCAACCATGAGAGAATGGCCCATTATGGGAAATTTGAGGTGTCCACAAATACCCCCCACCCGTGGGTGGTGCGAGAGGACACGCAAAGTGACATCTGCGGGTGTACTTCGGCCTTTTGGCTACTTACACTAACACAGGCAAGTCGTTGACTTGTTGCCGTGCCAATGGTCTAATGATCTATTTTGGTCTCTTGCTTCCATCTGGTGGTGTTGTTCGCGGACGACGAACGTGTGTCATCCCCGATAAGTAATTGGGCCCTCTCCTTCTCTCGATTTCTTTTTTTGAACTGCCGTGACCTGACAGAGTTCGCACGATTCAGTGGGGATCGCGCGATTCGGCAGGGGTAGCACGATTCAACAGGGGGGTCTGTTGGTCAGCAGGAAGCGTCAGTTTGGCGAAGCTTGCGTCGAATCGGCGAGGCCAGCGGCTGGGTAAGATCCCTGAACCGACGCTTGGGCGGTCTGCACGTGAACCGAGGGGGTTTGCCTCGTCTTCCCCCTCCACTTTTCCTCAAAAGGCGTGCGTGCCTCTTCTTCTTCCTCTTCCTCTTCCTCTTTTCTCCTTTCTCTTCAAGTTTCTTAGGGCACGAGCCTTACCTCTCTTCCTCTCTACCTTCTCCTTCCTTCTTCGACAGCGAGACAGGACCATAGCGGCGGCGTGGGCGGTGAGCAGGCGCTATGTGCGCGACCGTGTGAGGTGGTGGAGGAGCACTGCGGCGGGGCCTCTTGGAGGCGCGGACCATCGGCGACTAGGTGCGGTTGCAGCGGCGGCGTGAGGGCGTCACGCCAACTGTGAGAAGCGCCGCGGCGAGCATTTCCGAGGTGATCTGTCAGGGGTGCTGGGGTCCCTATTCTCCAGCGAAGGAGGCGTCTGGTGGCTTCAGCGTGGGGGCGTGTGCGACGGCGACTGCTTCCTCAGTCCGGCGGCGAGGGTAGGGCGCAATCGGGCATTGGCCCTTTGTAGGGTTTCTCTTTTCCTTTCTTTTGTGCGTTCTATTGTAGCGCCGACGGTGGGGCTTGGGTGCAGGCTGGGAGATCGGCCCTTTGTAGGGTTTCTTTTCCTCTTCTTTTTTTGTGTTCTGTTGTGGCGCCGACGAAGAGTTTGGGGCACGGGTGGTGCCCCGGCTGCGAGCCAGGGATGGGGTACTGATGGGCAATGATATGGGGCTTGCATGCCCTTTTCTCCCCTCCCCTTTTGTCCCTTGTGCATGGGTGAACAGGGTCCAAGGGGACCCGAATGATGTATCTTTTAGATCATTGGGTCATTCTTGTATAGGGACACTCGTTGTGTGTGTGTGTAGGGTTCGGTGGGACCACCCCTATCCAAGAATAATGGGGAAGAGTCCAGTAGGTCCCAGGGCCGCTAGGGATCTGTGAGGGGAATATCCCCAGTCCGAGGTTTCGCCCCTTTTGCTTTCTTCTTCTGTTTGTGGGGCCCATCTCGAATCGACGGGGCTCCCACCGGTGCGGTCCTTGTCCGCGTGTCACCGTTTCAAACGGAGGATCTAATTAGGAGCAGCTCCTAACTCGCAAATCGCTATAGGGCAGTGGCGATCTTGGGTAGCTTCAGTAAGGCCCAGAGCCTTTAGGGATTCGGGGAGGATGCCCTAGGTCCGAGGTTCTTCATTTCTCTTTTGTTGGTGGGGGCTCACTTCGAATCGGCGAGGCTCCCACTAGTCCGGTTCCTCTCTCCGCGCTAACACTTCAAATGGCGGGTCTTTTGACTGCGGCCAGGCACTGGGCCGCTCATCCCTTGTAGGCTAGTCCTCAGGGTAATGGCGGTTCCCGGAGAGCCATTTGACATGTTGCATGGCCCTGTTTGGGGCCGTCTCGCCTTAGTGCGTGGACGAGTACCCGTTGAACCCCCCACTTGTATGCTTGACAAAGGGGAGGTGCTGCCAAAATTTTGTTTGATTTATGTATCTTTTCGACCTGCTGATGTGGCTTTCAACTTTGTAGGAGTCATGGCTACTCAACCTTCCGCTGGTAGTGTGGATCCTTTAAAAGACATGATGCTGGTATCATGGGCAGATTTCCCAAGTCTGAACCAGGGCTATGACAGGATTGCTATGGTAGCTGAGTCTTCTGATGACGAAATCGACACCATGGACGAGTCGAGACTCGAGCTTAGTTCGACGCCACCTTCTTTTAGTCGCGACGAGGACTACATAATTGATCACCCCAAGGATAAGCATCTGTTGCAGTTTCTTCACTCTTACGCCCCGGGTGGCAAGAGGGACATTTTCTTGATTCAGATATAGAGGCAACCATACTGCTGGAGAGGGACAGCCTGGCCAACTGCGTCCCTCGCTCCGAGCCTATTTATAGAATTGGCGAGCCTCGGTGGCGGGCTCCCATTCTGGGGTTGGGAGATTTAAATCATGCAGATAACAGACTCACCCGTGCTCCCACCTTCATCCCAACGAGGTGGGATAATTCAGCAGGCCGTGTAAACAGAGAACGGTCGTCCTTTGGGCTATTCTTGTGTCTGTTGAAGTGGGGTTATCGAGATGAACCCTTTTTGCTTGACTGTTTGGCCATCCGCTTCAAGCATCAATTAGCAGCGGGCTGGTTCGGAGATTTGTGGGTGGCAGATGCCCATCATTTCCGTGCCTTTTTTGTAGAGGCTGTTGAATTTGTGCTCCAACACTATGCACCACTTTTGATGACTGCGGGCGTCTATCATAGTGTATTTGCGGCCCGTTATCGGTATCCCTTATCCAAAGGCCTTTGTTGTGGGCTAGTAGAAGTCTTCATCTCGAAGTTCAACACATTTTATACAGCCGAAGGGGAGACTTCATTGGATTTGTGGAGTTTACATCAATTGACCGGCCTGCCTGTTGACGGGGAACCCTATGAGGAGGTGTGTCTTTCGGACATCATAAAGGACAGTATGGTGGGGAGCAGCAGTATTCTCTGGGTATTCATATAGATACCTTATGAAGGCCTACCGCCACCTCAGTCTCGCTCGCAACGCTGGCCGGGCCAAGCAGAAAGGGGAGCGAAAGAAGGTCAGCATTCATATATGGCTGACCTATTTCTTTTCCACCGAGCAACGCTACGAAGACTTCACTTGTGCTGGTGGGATTACTGCCACGAAGAACCCGGGCCGCCAAAAGGTAACCCTTCCGACTTCTCTTTTGAAGGGTCGTATCTCGGGGCCGAACCCTACTGGCGCCGATCCGCACACTCATTGTGCGGCCTATTTGGCATACTGGATTTGTTCTTTTGCTTTGCCCATGGGTGACGAGACTATTCTTCGCCCTGAAGTCATATATCCAGCTTGTCAAATGGCCTGGGGCTTGAGGCTGTCTCTATGTCCTACAGCGCTTTGTCTAATATATCGCTCCCTTGGCGAATTGCACCACCGCTTAGTTCTGCGACAATATCGCGTGAACGGGCCTTGCCATTTTCTTAGCGCCTGGGACTGCAGTCTATTCCCGGAGTTCGCCCCCAGGTCTCTTCAATCTCCTCGGCTGTTTCCGAGGACGTTGGAATTTGCCAGCGTTGAGCGCTAGCCTACTTCTGCACAGATGTTCGATATCCGGGGAAAATTGACGAGTATTCCAACCGACTCTCCTGGCACTATCCATTTTTGGCATCTGGCCACACAGTAGTCCATTGGTCAACCGCTACTGGGAATGCACCGACAGCACTGTTGAAGAATATGTGCACCCGATCAGCAAGCAAAAACTGACAAGGTCGGTATTGGAACCAGAACTCAGAGATTGGGCCCTGTCCATCCGGCCCAGCGTGCTGACGTTCCGCCAGGGGAACATTGTTTATTTGGAACCCTATTACCCATTCTAGTTTAGCCAGAATTTTGGGTATGATCAGCATATCCCTTCCTTGTCTGCCAAATTTGACTTGTCTGGTCGGGCTGTGGGGGGAGCCCAGCTTACGGAGCAGGCCCGCAGGTGGTGGGACTTCTTCCACCATTTTGACCTGTCGAATTTTTGGATGCCAATGTCGGGCCGTACACCCCAAGTTACACCCGAGTACGTCAAGTGGTGGAATGCCCGAACCGGCTTCTATCGGGCTTGTAAAACTGACTATTGGGATGCTGCGGAGCACAAGATCTTGCAGTTACAACCTCGGCCGGCCCTCGACATTGACAAGGAACATCTGCTGTGGTTGAAATCTGGTGATGGGAAGGCTGCTGATCGGTATCTAGAGGTGAGACTTTCCGCCAAAAAGGAGGATCCCACCCTTTCATTGATTTTGCCCAAGGTTGTGAAGGATAGTTTTCCAGCAACCCTCCGGCACCTTTGCAATATCAGTTCAGAACGGCTGGCCGTCGCGCAGCCATGGCCTATTGAGGAAACTATCCCAGCTGTTGTATCTCAAAGTGGGGAAGTAGACACAACCTTCCCATACAGAGCATTTTTGGCACAGCCAGACCAAGGTCGCGCTCGTTATGAACATACCTCCTGGTTGTTTGTGCTGCTTCACATCCATAATTTGACCGTGAAGGCTCATTATGAGGTGATTCTGGAACAGGAACTTCATGTGGCTTTCCACTATGCAGATGACTGGGGCATGGACTCCCTCAGTCTTTACTATTTCTTATCTTCTATTGGCCAAGGCGACTTGGCCATCTTTGCAGAAGACTGCTGTAGAATTAATGATGTGTGTTGGCTGATCCGAGAGGCAGCCTCCTGGGCCGAACAGAATGCACACACCTACTGGCTGCTGAGCCGGCTCTACACGGGCATAGCAGGTATACTTTCCTCTCTTTGAACCTTGTTGTCTGTTGTTCTCTTTTCATGCTCTTTTAACCTCTTCCTCTCCTCCCCTTTTAGACCCTCTGCGAGAGATCGGAGATGGAGGTACCACAAACTCATCATGAAAGTGAAGAGACCACTCTATTTTGCTGAAGAGAAGGTCCTCTTTAAGTCGCACATCGAGAAGCCATTGGTGAGGAAGTTCAACATGACGAACGACATTACTAAGGCTAGGAGAGCCTCAAAAAGGAAGAGGGAGATGTCCCCTCTAATGCCAAGCCCTGCTGATGGTCCGTCAATCCCTTCATTCGAAGAATTCTCCAGCCAGCGAGAGCATGCTGCCCTTTCAGGTAGTGACCGACAACCCCGCTTCTGCTATCCCGATATTGCCCCCTCACTTCTCTTTTTCTTTATCGACAGGTGGAGCTTCTCCGGTAACCGACCATTCTATTAGAGAGCAGGACTCTTTCATGCCCCTTGCAGTACCGTCTGATGCACCTTCTCCTCCAGCAGTAGGTTAGGATCACGGCAGAATTCTGACCATACACCACCTTCGGGGCATCTTTTGTTTTCCCTTAACATTTGTCGGTTATTCTTTCTATCAGCTGCAGCTGCTGCCCCATCCCATGACTGGGCCTTAGGTAAACGCCCAGCCGTAAAGACTGTAGCTCGGAGGGTCACAAAACCCTCTGGCCCTCTTCGGGTGAGTCAGTGTGCCGCTGGCAGGGTGGCCCTTATGAAGATCCGTCAGGGCAGTCGAGCTATTTTCGCGGAGGAGTCTCAGAGTCCTGTTGATATCTCTTCGTGCGACTCCTCAGATGAAGACATCACTTGCGCTTCCCCTTCACCGAGCGCGAGTCTTTCTGACGAGGGGAGTTTTACCCAAGGAGCGGGGAAGGGAGAGGATCTCAACCCTTGACGGCATCGAAGAGGACTCTACCAGTAGTGTAGAAAAGTCCCCTGTTGTTAATCCTGGCTTGGACACCGCCGCTTCTCCTAAACTTGCCTTTGTGAGCACTATCACCTTGGCTTCGAGACGTAAGCTTTTCATGTATGAGAGACTTACGGTATCTTTTCTGACCTTTTACAGGACTTCGAGGGTGACCATGATATTGACACCTCCGAGTCTTTACTGACAGTTGGCGTCGATCTCTTAGCCATTGGGGGAACAGTATCGGACCCTCCATTAATTACCAACGTGCCGAGCATAATCGAGGAACCTACCCCTGAGAATGAAGGGAATCTCCCCCTAGTCTCTTCTGGTGACTCCCCGCTTCCCTCCTCAGGCGCCAAACACCCAACTTGCGGATGTTACTATTAACAAAGAAGTGGTTGTTCCTGAAGCAGCAGCAATTTCTGGCACTGTGAGTGGAGCTTTTGGTATCTCTTTGGTTAGCATCGCCCTCTCTTCAGCTGAGTTACCTTCCTGCTCCAAAGAAGTAGATACGAGTCTGTGGGAAGACATAGACGCGCAGGTGGATTTTCAAGTGCCGCTCACTACTGCTTCCGGGGGCACTCTTCCGTCTGATATTCTGGTTAGGCAGCAATTATCAGTGATGGGTTTGATGATACAGCGGAACCTAACTGTACGTTACGAAGACGAGCCGACCATATGACGGGAGTGCTTGTTCTCATGGGGTGCTCTTTAACCGATTAGGCAAGCCAAGTCACTTTGTTGCTTAAACTCTTGAAGCAGCGCCATCACCTCCAGAATGAATTGCTCGACCGGTTAACTGCCCTAGAAGTGCAACCGTTTGATTGTGAAGCAGGACTGGAACCCTTGCAGGCTGATCATGAGCACCGTTGGTCTCTTATCAAAGGGTATGATGAGGATTCGGCGATCTTAGAGGCCAAGATAGCCGAGCTGACGGTCGAACTAGATGCTGCTAAGGCCAAGCTGGATGAGCTAGCCGACTCTCAAGCTGAGCAAGAACAAACTATTGCGCTTGATGAGAGTAGGGCCGCCAAAGGAATGCTTGAAGGAAAAAATGTCTTCCCCCTATGTGGGCATTTTGTCGTTGGAGGAGCTGTTCAGGGACCTGCCATGAGGCTGATGTCCCACTCTATGTTCTCTTTTCATTTGCTTTTTGTTTACGAGGCCTCGCCTCGATGATCATGTAGTTCAATTATGTCCAGTAATGAAAACGCCTTATTTTGGAAGCAAGCGTCCCCTTATGTATGCTTCATTATTGTGTGTACATCATTTTCTTTTTCTTTTCTCTTTTCCCTTTTTTTTTCACATTATCGGATTGAGCGCCCTTTCGGGTTTCACCCAACCCAACCCCCTCTTGCTTTTGCCTACACGCCCTTTCGGGTTTTCGTGTAGCGGGGTACCCGATTTTGTCCATGGCGCCCTTTACGGGTTTTCACCATGGCTCGGTTTTGGTCCTTTTTACCCTCACTCGGTGGGGTGGCCCGAGTGAGTTCGACGAGGCATCTCTATTTTTTAGTCTCTTTTCTTTCTCTTTTTTTTTTTAGTATCATGTGCTGTCTGTTGACTGTATGAATGACGGGACTTTTGTCGTCCGTTGACCGTCAGGATGACGGGGCTTCTGTTGGGATGACGGGATCCTTTGCCGTCTGAATAACGGGGTGACAGGACCTTTTCTATCGGGTGACTGTCGAGATGATGGGACCTTTTCCGCCAATTGACTGTCAGGGTGATGGGACCGTTGGTATGACAGGGACTTTTGCTGTCAAGGTAACGGCCTTCTGTTGTCTGTTCACTGTCAGGGTGACAGCCTTCTGTTGTCTGTTTACCGTCGAAGTGACGGCCTTCTGTTGTTTGTTTACCATCAGGGTGACGGCCTTTTGTTGTCTTTTTACCATCGAAGTGACGGCCTTCTATTGTATGTTTACCGTCAGGGTGACGGCCTTCTATTGTCTATTTACCGTTGGTATGACAGGGACTTTTGCTGTCAAGGTAACGACCTTCTATTGTCTGTTTGCCGTCAGGGTGACGGCCTTCTATTGTTCATTCACCGTCAGGGTGACGGCCTTCTATTGTCTATTCTCCATCAGGGTGACGGCCTTCTGTTCTTTGCTGACCGTCAGGATGACGGGTCTTCTATTCACTATTAACCGTCAAGGTGATGGGGCTAATTGATGCCTGTTGATGACCTCGTCGTTGCTTGATTTTCATGTCCGTTAGAATTTGGCATACGTCTTCATTTTTGTTTTCTCATTATCGAATTGGGCGCCCTTTCGGGTTTTCACCCAATCCGACCCCCTCTTGCTTTTCCCTACACGCCCTTTCGGGTTTTCGTGTAGCGGGGTACCCGATTTTGCCCCTGGCGCCCTTTACAGGTTTTTCACCAAGGCTGAGTTTTGGTCCTTTTACCCTTGCCTAATGGACAAGTCTGATGAGGCATCTCTATTTTTAGCCTCCTCTTCTTTTTTGAAAGAATGTAAGGACATTGGCGCAATTTTTCAGCGTCTGGCCATCGTTGGCTGCTTAAGCTTGTTGACGCTTTTCCATTTCGCAACGCATTGCCGGTGCGGCCTCGTGTTGCATCGTGTGACAGCCGTGGAACTCCATTGCTTGAATGACGTCGATCTCTTAGACTTGTTGCCATCGTCAGCTTTTATCGTGACTTTGGCATGTTGATGGTGATGTCGGCCACCCGGGCTTGTTGACACCAGCTCCACGGGTTCCCTGCCCACAGAAGATGGTAGGGATTAGACCAATTAGATAATAATCATTCATGCATGCTAAAGCACGAAGTTATCATTTAAGTCTTTTATCACGCTTATTATTTTTTACATTCAAGAAAACGTGAATTTCTTGTCTTTTAGAAGATCTTTTTCATGTGGGGAGAGGTACGGAAAACTCGAACAATCTCCACACAGCTCATGGAGAGGTGAGATGCTAACTGAAACAGAGGACTACTTTCATTGTCATCCCTTCAAAAACTAGCGGAAATCGCGGAAATCTCATAAATTTTGTTGGTATGTTTGTCACCTCAGAGCCATGGTCCGGCTAGTGGTATGGCTGCCTCTTCGTTCTTTTTTTTTTTTTGTCATGCATTGCATGCCATTTTTTTTGCATTTTTTCTTTTGGCTCTTCGTCATTGGCGACTAGCATCCCGGTGGTTTAAGAGCTTAGTGTTTTATCATCATTTTTTTTGTTATTTTTTGTTCTTCTTTTTTGTTGCTTATTTTTTTTAAATAATGGGAGGGTTGAGGGTAGAGACTCCCTACTGTTGCAAATGCAATAGTTCTTTTGTAGCTGAGCTCTTCCTTCATCGAACAAGTTGATTGAGTTCATCTCTTGCTCAGCCTCTTGTTCCTCATGATGTTGGCCACTGAAGTCCAGACGAAACGCTTGATACAGCTTCAGGTGTCTTCCATTGAGGGGTGGGAATTGTATTTCACCTCGATGGTTGACCAGGACGTAGGTACCGCCTTCACAAACTCTTTGCACCATGTATGGCCCAGTCCAATTCACATTCAGCTTTCCTTTTGGATTGCTGGCCATCTCTCTTTTCTTGACCATTACCAGGTTCCCTTTCTTGAACTCGCGACCCTTGACTAGCTTGTCGAAGGCACGTGCAATGTGGGCCTGGTAAACTTGTATATTCTGTTGAGCTCACAATCTTTTTCCTTCCAAATCAGAAAGTTCCTCGAGCCTTCTTTCAATGTTGGTCTGATTCTCAGGAGCCAGCCCATGCTGCATGGCTACCCTGAGAGATGGTACTTCCAATTTTACCGGGACCACGGCTTCTGAACCGTACACCAGGGAGAAAGGTGAGCAGCTTGTTGGTGTCTTATAGATGGTCCGGTAGGCCCATAAGGCTTCATACATCCGGTCCTCCCAATCTCTTTTGTTGGCACTGAATGTCTTTGCCAGCAGGGTGCACAATGTCTTGTTAAAAGCTTCTGCCAGACCATTGGCTTGCGGATTATAGGGAGTGGAAGTCCTCCAGTCTATTCTATATTTTGCGGCCATTTTAGACACCTTCTGATTTTTGAAGTGTGTTCTGTTGTTTGATATGATCCGGTCTGGACTTCCAAATCTGAAGATGATGTTCCGCTGGATGAAGCGTGCCACCAACTCTCCTGTTACTTCTCTTAATGCCACAGCCTCGGCCCATCTTGAAAAATAGTCTGTGATTGCCAAGATGTATTTGCACCCTGACGAGGAACGTGGCAAAGGGCCCACCACGTCTGTGCCCCATTGTGCAAACGGCCAACTTGGAATGGTCGGGTGTAGGTGTATAGGAGGTCTCCTTGGAACGACCGCATGCTCTTGGCACCTTTGACATGTTTTGGCAAAATTGCCGCAATCTTCAAACATGGTTGGCCAATAATAGCCGAGCTTTTTGATTTCTATTTTCATTTTCGGCCCGTCCTGATGGGCGCCAGCAGCTCCGGTGTGCACCCTTTTCATAACCTTCCAAGCCTCTTCAGGTGACAAGCACCTTAGCAATATCTTTTTCTTGGAGTCTGCCATGATTCTGAACAGAACTCCACCTCTTAACTCGTATGAGTCCTTTGTTCTAACCAATTTGATCTTTTCGTCCCTTTGTTCTGGAAGCTGCAGGTGTTCGAACCACTGTAGCAAGGGCTTTCTCCAGTCTTCTTGCTTGATCTCTTCAGCCACAGACACTTCCTCTTGGTTGTTCTCTTCATTTTCGGGCTCATCCTCTATCATGTTGGGAACCTGCCGCCGATTCATGACAACAACTTCCAGCTTCTCATTGGGTGGCACTGCCAAAGAGCTGGCCAATTTTGCTAGAGCATCTGCTTGTGCATTTTTGCTCCTACCAATGTGCTCTATTTCTATTCGGTAGAATTTTTACCACAATCTCTTGACTTTTCGATGATATGGCAGCAACTCATGCTTTTTGACGTCAAACTCCCCTTGTACTTGTTTGACAATCAGCATTGAGTCGCCAAACACTTGCAGCACTTTGATATTCATGGAAAGGGCCACTTGCAAGCCGATGATTAAGGCCTCATATTCAGCCTCATTGTTTGTGCATGGTTTGTTAACTGAACAAGAGGTGTGTGTGACCTCTCCTTCGGGCGACTTCAGGACGATGCCTGCCCCTGCCCGAACTCTTGCACTACCATATGCAGTTGCTTCTATTCTTGATGCCCCATCAAAATATAACTGCCAGGTGGCTGTTTGCAACTGGTTCACTTCGAGGGTCTTATCTTCTGGTAGCTCTGTGATGAGCGGGGAATTTTCTGGGACAGGATGAGCCTCGAAGAAATTAGCTACTGTCTGCCCCTTGATTGCCTTTTGAGGGATGTATTTGATGTCGAACTCCATCAGTAGAACAGCCCACTTGCCTATTCTCCCCCTCAATGCCAGATGGGGTCGGCCCTGGAGATCAGCCTAACCTCATGTGACAGCATATAATGTCTCATCTTCTTGGCCACGAAAACCAAGCCTAAGCAGACCCTTTCAATTGGAGAGTACCTCTCTTCTGCACCCACTAACCTTCGGCTGAGGTAGTAGAGAGCTTTCTCTTTTCCTTCCTCATTCTCCTATGCCAACATATCTCCCAAGGAGTGCTCCGTGGTTGCTATGTATAAGATGAGAGGACGGCCTTTTACTGGAGCACCCAGCACTGGTGGAGTGTTCAAGTATGTTTTCAGTTGATCCAGAACATTCTGACACTCCTGGCTCCATTTAAAGGGGACATCTTTTCCCATTAGCTTGTGGAAAGGGTGGCACCGCCCAGACAAATTTGAGACAAACCAACGAATGTAGGCCAGTCGTCCTTGCAGTGACCTGAGCTCAGTCAGATTCTTTGGTGGCGGCAGCTCTTGGATGGCTTTGATTTTGACAGCGTCAATTTCTATTCCCCTGTATCAGACAATGAAGCCCAGGAATTTCCCGCTGGATACCCCGAAGGCACATTTCATCGGGTTCATTTTCAGCTCAAACTTCCTCAGCCTTTCAAAGACAACCCTGAGGTCAGCCAGGTGGTCTTCTCTTTTTCTGGTTTTAACTACCAGATCATCAATGTAACACTCCACCTTTTTGTAAAGTAGCTCATCAAAGATCTTTGTAATTGCTCTTTGGTAGGTGGCCCCGACATTTCTGACACCAAAGGGCATTCTCTTGTAATGGAAGATCCCTTTGGGTGACCTGAAGGCAGTGTGCACCCTATCTTGTCGGCTATCCAGATTTGATTGTAGCCGGATGATCCGTCCATGAATGACAAGGCTTCATGCCCAGTGGTTGCATCTATCATCACTTCAGTGATTGGCACTGGGAAGTCGTCTTTTGGGCAAGCCTTGTTTAGATCCCGGAAATCTACGCAGATCCTGATCTGTCCATTCTTCTTTTTAACGGGGACAATGTTTGCTAACCAAGTTGTATACTAGTTTTCTTCGACAAAGTCCACATTTATCAATTTGTCCACTTCAGCACATACTTTGTTTATCAATTCCGGTCTCATCCTTCTAGGAGATTGCTTGACCGGTTCAATTTTTGGGTCAATTGCCAGTATGTGTTGTGCCACGTCAGGGTTGAGTCCCGGCATTTCTTTGTAGGTCCAGGCAAAACAGTCCTGAAACTCTTTTAACAGCAGAATATACCGCTGCTTTTCTTCTTCTGGAATGAGGGCACTTAGGAAGGTTGGCCTATAATCTTCTTATGTGCCGAGGTTCACTTCCACTAGCTCATCGACTGTGGCTTGGCCACCGTCTTCAAACTCTTCGGGTGCTGGCTGAAGGTCCACAAAGCCTTCTTCATCGGCTTCTGCCTCCAACACCTCCATGTATTCTCTTTGTTGGTCTCCAGCTGACATTTTCTCTTCGGTCCTTTCTGTCTATTGAGCCCCTCAGCTTGGATCTGTTGAGATGCTTATTGTCTCTTCTTGTTCTCTTGCCTTCTCTGAGCTAGTAGAGATTGACTGTGCTAACTCATGATTTCTATCTTCTCCAGCTGTCGGGAGTGCCTGGGTGGCAGGGAGCTCCACGGGAGTGCATGTGGGGGGAACTCTTGCCCCCTGGGGAGGCTCATCATTTGTGCTTGTGGTTATTGCAGGTGCGTCTCTTTCTTCAGGGTAGTCATCATAAACCACCTCTGATGGGCTCTCTTCTATTTGGTTGGTTATGCTGATCATGCCAACGGTATAGCTTTCTCCCAATGACAAGCCGAGTCCTGGGTGCTGAGTGATTTTTAACAAATCCCTATCCATATTTGGAGGGTACCATAGTTTTCTGAACATCTCCCTCTGGCTGAGACGTTGACGGAGAGGGATTTGTTGTCTTTCAGCCAGGCTAGTGACTGTGCTGGACATGTCGGAGAATCCTATGATTGGTACTAATGGATCTCAGTCTCTTCAGGGATCAATCATTCCCTTCTCATTGGATGCTCATCAACTGCATAAAAGGTTACAGGGTGAGCTATCACCATGGTCTTCAAAGCTCTCACAGTTTAGCAATCAATTTCAGCGGCCGGCTTTATAAGGCCTTCTGGTACCAGAATGAGTCATGGTTCCTCTTCTTCTATTGCCTAGCTGAATTACTTTTGCCAACTTGGGCATCACATGAATGTAGATCCACCTTTTCTGTTGGTGCAGACTCTTCAACGGTGACTCTAGGGGCGGCGGTGGAAACCATTCTTCAGTGATGACGATCTCTTTTCCTTTGCCCTTTTGAGGGACTTGGCTTTTGAGAACTCCAGACTTTCTGAATGCTCCAGACTTTCTAAGTGCTCCAGATACAAATTAGCATCGAGGAGATGGCACTCATATACTTAAATGGGTGTGCGTCGACGAAAACCCTCTGCTCCTGCCCTTCTTTTACGTACTTAATGCACTGGTGCAACGTTGAGGGGACTACTCCATTTTGGTGGAGCCAAGGCCAAACCAACAAAGCCTTGTAGGACGTGCCTGCATTGATCATGTGGAATTGAACTTTCGTTTTGAAGTCCCCCAGAATCAAGTCGAGCTCTATGACCCCCAGAGGTACCTCGAACTTTTGGTTGAAGCCAGCTATTCTCACATCATGCACAGAGGTGAGGTGCACATTGAAATGATATTTTTGATAGATCTTGTATGGCAAAATGTTGACTGCTGCTCCAGGATCTACCAGAATTCTGTTCAGGGGGAGCCTGTTCAATTGCCCCCTTATGTACAACGGTCTGTTGTGAGTAGCCATGGGGAGGAGCATGTCCTCTGGGGTAAATGTAATAGACGTTGCATCGGCAGCGGCAGCCTCCACTTGCACTTCTGCCAGGCAAGTCTCATACTGGGCTGGAGTTTGCAGGGCTGTGATCAACGCTTTCCTGGTCTCTTCACTTAATGACAAGATTCCCAAACACTAAAACGTGTCAGGATTTTCTTGAGTAGCTTGATGATCCTGCTTTCTGCTTCGACATCATCCAGCTTCAGCTTTTCTTTGTCCTTTGCGCCGCCCTTGGTTCGGAGTTCGATAATTGGACGCTTTGCTTGTTGACGGCCTTTTCTTATACGACTGGGGGTTTAGGCAATGTTTTAGTTTGCTCTTCTGCTGCCAGAAACTCGGCAAACGACGGGATCGTTCCCCGGTCTCTTCATTAGCATAAAGCCCTGGTGGAGGTGGAACTTGTACCCCCGAACTTCAGGTTCTGGGATTTTATAGGAGAGCCCCCCCGAAAGATGATATTTTGATTGGCTGGGGAGGACGTCCCCATTTCCTTCTGGACCTTGTTATAAACTCAGTCCCTGAGGCCCCAATCTGATTGACATCGGTAGGGGGAGGATAGAATTCATCTTCTTCATGGTGCTCCACCAAACCCAACAAAGAGGAAATAGTGTGGCACGAAGAGCTACGGCCGCTTTCTTTTTCTTGGTCTTCTTTTATTTTCTTTTGCTTTGGTTTTGTAGTCTCTTTCCCCCAGAACAGGTCCTCTTGGGGTTGAAATTTCTCTTGTTCGGCAGATGCCTCAAGGGTCAGCTTCTCGACCCCCTCCCATGGCACATACTCTTGTAGTCGGACGGGGTGCCTGTTCAGTTGCTCATATTCGTCTAGTCGTCAATTAGCGCTTGCACACGCTCAAGCGAAGGGTTTCCCCCTCTATATAATGGGAGAGGCTGTTCGACACCTTCTATTGCGGGGTTCCTCTGGATGACGACTCTGGGCTCTATCGGGTACCATACTGGGGTGACAATTGGTGCCGGTGGCTGAGGTGTCACACCCTAGATGTGTACCTTTGGAGTTGGCTTCTTATCTGGTCTCTTCTTTGTCTTGCACGGCACCTTTTGCCACTCTTCCCGCTCCTTGATTGGGGCGAGGATAAAGCTCGCATAGGTTTTCTCCGTGCTGGCCTCGGAGATCTCTTCTGGCAATTGCTGACAGAGGGAAATCATGTTGGCTGCAGCTTGTCAAGTAGGCAGTTCATGTGGCTGGGGCGGATCAACTTTATAATCCCCCATTTGCAATTCTCCTTTTTTGATCAAAGACTCCATGATGTCTTTGAACACATAGCAATCTTCCAGAGGGTGCCCCAGGATCTGGTGATACAGACAGTACTGGGGATCATCCTTTTTTTGCAGCCTGGTCAGGTCTCTTAGGTGTTGGAAGGGTGATCTTGTTGTATTTGATACCCCAGTCAAACAGCGTCTTGGTCTTTTCTTGGGGAAGGAGTATGGCTTCCTTATCTTGTCTTGGAAAGGGATGACCTTTCTTTTCTGTTCAGTTTTGTTGTTGGAGGTTCCGGCTGCCGCCTCACCTTCGTCTCTTTGCTTTTCAAAAATTTGAGGTCCACTGCGTGCACCTCCTTCCCAGCAGGCTTCTATTAGCTGGCTTGCTCTTTTGACTTGTGAATGAATGGTGGGGTAGTTTACCAAAAAGGCCTCTACTTCCGCCACCATACTGTTTAGCCTGTCAAATGACCGGATCTCCATTCCGATCATCTTCTCCAGCAGTTCTCTTCTCAAGCTTTGCTTGCAGATTTGAACTGCATCTTGTTGATGGGGAGGCCGTTGCATCTCATGCTTAGGTTCCTCCATCGCTGGATGTAGTCCAGTGCTGATTCGTCATTTTTTGTTTGGCCGCATAGAGCTCAGCTACTGTGATCTCCCTCTCAGCAATATAGAATCTTTCCCTGAATTTCTTTTGCATATCGATCTAATCGTATATGGACCCTACTGGCAGACTAGAGTACCACTCAAATGCCAGGCCTATTAAGGAGGAGCCGAAGAACTTCAACAGGTACGATTCATCGGCTGTCAGGTCCCCCATCACGTTGATGTAATAGGCTATATGCTCTTTTGGGGATCCTCGCCCGTTGAACTTATCAAACTTCGGAGGCTTGGCAATGCCTGGAGGCAGTCTTTTCACAGCATGGTGTGCAGGGTAAGGCACCATGTATTCATCAAAAGCCATATGCTCTCCGTCTCCCGTTCGGCGAGCTTCATTTCGATCATCTATTCCACCATTAGCTTGCTGATGGTGGCAGGGTCCACTTGTTGAGGATAGAAGTGGGCCGGCTGATTGCTAAGGCTATTGATAACAGCCACCGGTGGCAATGGTGGTGGCGTCAAGTTCTCTAATTGATGCTCAGAAGTCTGAGCAGGCAATGACTGTTGTTGGTGTTGCTGTTGTTGTTGTTGTTGCTGCTGCTGTTGCTGGAAGAATTGCGACTGCAGGAGTTGATATTGAGCCTGTGGACGTGGCTGCTGGGCTGTAGCCACAGGCGACTGTTGTGGTTGTTCATTGACTAGTCGCACGACAGTGCACTGGGCCGAAGCCTCGACTGACCCTAAGGTCCCTTGAGGAGTCTCCCCCGAGCCTTCAACTTCTCGGGATGCATGTCCCTCAGTCTCTTTGCCTTTGATCTGCCGTTTGAGTGCTTCAATTTCAGCTTGGTACTGTTGCAGTAGCTCTAGGACAGCTGGATCTAGGGGTGCAACAAGAGGAATCTCGCTCAATGAGCCCCCAGGAGTCGTTTCTGGTGGTGGTGGCGGGGGGAATCTCATCGTCGCCCCACTGCCCTGGGTGGTAACCACATTGGCACTAACCGCCATCATTTGTGTTGTAGGTGCATCATCATTTCCATATGCTGTTGGGTTGAGTGTGAATACAATTCATTTCCCATCATATTTTGATGATGACAAGGTGTGATTTTAATGCAAAATAACTGGAACATGTTAGATACATCACACATGAAATACCTATATTCAAAAAGTATGTTTCCAAGCACATTTATCATTTATATTCATGATAATTCATTTAACTAATGATTTATGTGTTTATTTCTCAGGGACAAACATTTATTGCAAGGGTGGTGTCGACACACCTCACACTGGTGTCGACACAGTGCTCCAAGCCCTAAGGCAAAGGATGAAGAAAAGGTCAACTAGTGTCGACACTAGACCAGGGCAGGTCGACACTAGTGACAGGTCCCAGAGAAACAAGTCAACAGACTGCTACAGCAGGTCGACACTAGAGAGCCTTCCCAGAAGGCCTGTTCTTCAGCTGGCTACAGTAGGTCGACACTACTCCATCTCAGGTCGACACTAGATGGCTCTCCCAGGGAACTGTTTTGCCCAATCTGGGACAGTGTGTCGACACACCTATGGGCAGGTCGACACACTCCGGAAATCTTTTGACTTAAAGTTCCTCCTGGACACGTGGCACCCTAGGGAGATGATGGATCAACCTTGGATCGTGTGCCCACGTACCCCAAGGGTATCTTTGGACTATTTAGGGTATAAATACCCTCATATTGCCCATCCATCACATCAGAATCCTTTAGAGCCTTCCAGAAACCTGTTTTGGCGGCAAGAAGAGTTCACCTCCCTGCTTTTGCTCTCCTGGTGATTCCACAAGCCAATTCTCATCTGTCCAAGCATGAGAAGTGGAGTTTATCATTGAAGATGCAACTGGATCACTTCAAGGAAGCAGATCAAGTGGAAGCAATCGATTAAGAAGACCTCAAGGAAGATCCCAAACTCAGAGTGCAGAGTATCGGCCAGGGATTTCAAGAACTCAAGTCTCTTCCCAATTCGATCTTCTACAAGGGAGTATAATTGAAGATCAAGGATTTCTTTATACAATTCTTCATGTACCTTTGTTCTCTGAGTCATGGTGAGATTGTGCAAGAGTTGTTACATAAGTCTCATGAATGAACTCTTGTTAGACTAGATCTATTGCTAGAGGATCTGAGTCTTGTGTGTTTTTCTAGAAAGTTGTTTGTGAGCCTTTGTGCTCAGTGGTTAGTGAGTCGTTGCGCTCACTGTGTGGTTTGAGCCATCGTGCTCAATTTGGAGTCGTCGTACTCCAGTTGTTGTTTGAGCCATCGTGCTCAGTTTGGAGTCGTCGTGCTCCAGGTGTTTCTTGAGTCGTCGTGCTCAAGGGTGTTTGGAGTCGTCGTGTTCCAGTGTGAGTTGTACTCAAGGTTTTGAGTAGTGTGGCCTCACTGTGTGAGGGGTGGACGTAGGAGTCACTGGAGGGATTTTCGAACCACCTAAAAAGTCCTCTGTGCATTGGTTTAATTTGTGGTTTGCCTTTGTATCTCTCTAGATGCATGTATAGGGATTTCGTTCACACTACCAATTGATTTGCTCACACACTCTAATCACACTTCAGATCAGTAAATTGTTTGGGTGATTTGATCTCTGATTCGAAGTAATTTTAAATTGCTTAAGCTTCCGCGTTAATTGGTATTAGATCTATTCAACCCCCCTTCTAGATCTGATCCTTCCACCCATCCGTTCCTAACAATTGGTATCAGAGCGGGTTAATATCTATTTCTGATCTGAATTTGATTGCTTCTGTTTGATCTCTGTGTTAATTGCTTGAATTGTGTGTTTAATCGCTCTGATTCCTCCATTTGGCATTAGAGCAGGTTAACCACTCTAATTGTTAGATCTAATTCCTTGTTACATTGATTCACTGTGATTAGATCTAATAGTCTTGTGTGAGTCTTGGTATAATGGCAAATCTCTTTAATCTGCATAAATTTCCTGTTATAATTTCAGAGAAATCACCATTCTCACCTTCATCAAGTTTTTCAAAGGAAGCACAAAGAAAAGGAGCAAAAGAAATTCACAAGTACTTTATGGTAAAGAAGAACATCAATGAATCTAGAACATCAACAATTCAGAAGGTTGTGGCTCTCACTGCACACTCTAAGAGTTCAGAAGTCTCTTCATCCTCTTCAGAACACAAGAGTTCAAATGGGTCTAAAAGGTCAGGTAAATCAACTCCAGATCCATTTATTGTATTCTAATTCTGATTCTGATGAAGATGAAAGCATGTCTTATGTTGAATTGATTGAATTCTATAAAAAGATGCAAAATCTTAATGCAAAGCTGAACACTAAAAATAAAGACTTGAAAAAGACTTTAAACATTGCCATAAAGAAAGTGAAAACTTGAAAAATACAATTGAATTGCTCCAAAAAATGATAAATATCCTTCAGAAGAAATTGAGAATTTGAAAATGAAGAAGAAAAAATTAAATAATGAGAAATGAGAAGAGAATTTGGAAGATGAAGTTCAAATCTGTGAAAATAAATTGAATGGATTGAAAGAAAATCATGAGCTATTGAAAACAAAAGTCATTGATCTGGAAGAGGAAATGGAAAATTAATTGATCTCAATGAAAAATTCCAATTTGAATGATCAATTACACAAACAAATTTCTAACATGGCTCATGATCATCAATAAATGAAAGATGCAAACAACTTGTTGAGAAAATCATCATCTAAAAAGGAAGAGTGAATGCTTGTTCCATGACAAAACCATTGGACAATGAATTAGCAATTTGAGTAATAAAATTTCGATTTGAAAAACAAATGCTCAATTTGAAATGAAAAGAACAAGATGAAAGATGGGTTGGATGTCATGCTAAACAAACTTCAAATTTAGAAAAAGAAGTTGTTGCATTAAAAGCTGAAAAACAAAGCTTCAACATGAATTGAAAAACACTACAAACACAAGTCTGCTTTTATGAAATCTAAGAAAAATGAAAAGAAAAGCACAATAACATTGTTAAATCTGCTGCGAACAAGAACTCTTCTAATTCTAATGAAAAGCTAGTGAAGTTCTTGTTCAGAAACAGACAGGGAAAGAGAGGAATGCTACTGTAAAGAGGGCTCATCTACTTCCTCCATCAATCCAAAAGCTCCAAGGCAAATTCCAAATTCACATCATGCCAGGAGCCACCAGAAGGTACCTCCCTCTTCTCATGGTAAGCCTCCTCACATGAAAAGGAGATTCCAGCAAATGCATATATGCCAAGGTAAGAACCAGTAAGAAATGCTCTCATTTGCTTTAAAGTAATAAAAACCTGGTCATCTTGCCAAACATTGCTGGAATAGAAATCAAATTTCAATAAACGTGTCAAATCAGTCCAATGCTTTCATTGTCATAAAATTGGTCATATTTCTAGGGACTATTGGTACATAAATGATTTTGTTGTGCATGCTCAGAAATTCCAGTCTAATGCACATGCTCATACACATAGGAATAAAACATGTTCATACTGAAAATATTCAGAAATTCCATGCGTATAGGCATAGAAATGTTGCACAAAATCATTTGTTTCTGCTCATATTAAAAATCCAAAAAATAGAAAACTTCATGAAAACATAGATGCATTGATCAAGGCAAAAAGAAAATCTGGAACTAATTCTACTCATAGTTCTATTAATGAAAGAAATGCATCTATACAAAAATTAAAAGCATTTTGGATTCAGAAATCTTTGTTGCAATTTAACATTGATTTCATTGCAGGACCCAAACAAGTGTGGGTCCAAAAACAGCTTGATCAGCAAGCTGAGAAGTCTTGCAGCCATACACTGTAAATGGATTCAAGAGATTGGTTGTGCAAGGCTAGAAATGATTGGAGAACACAGGTAAAATCTTTGAAAAAGAAATGAAGACCATTCAGGTAAAACTTTTTATTGTTTCAATTTTGAATTGCCTGAATTGAAACGAATGTTTAATTTCTATCTGAAAAATGAGAAATGTGTTTCAATGCTACTCCCATCAATGAACTTTGTGTCATAACAATTGGAATCATGTTTGTGTTATCATACATGCTTAATTGTTCCCATGAGTTGTGTGCATACTAACTGCTTTGACTTCTTGGTATATCAAATGATGACATGTGGAAAAACAAGTTATGCTTGTTTGGAAACTATCATTATGCGTGAGTAAAATACTCCGCCAAGTACCAAAAGTCATATTATGCTTAAAGCTAATTGTGCTCATAATCATGTGTGAATTGCTTGCTAACTTTTTCATTCCATGCACAAATTAAGGGGAGTAAATTGAAAAAGTGCAAAATGTTTTTCAATAAATTGCCTGTTAATGCATGCTTGATCATTTTCATATTCTTTTGGTGCAAACTACTTTGAATGAACATATCTGAATTGCTTATATGATCATTTCATATCATGCATATCTTATGGGAAGTGAGTCAAAAGAATCTTTGAGTGAAATACTGGAGAAATATTCCTTCATGTCTGATTTATCATTTCTTGAGAGATGAGGTAGCAAAGAAATCCTTTGAACTCTGTTTCATAGAAACGGAAAAACAAATTGCTGACATCTTCACCAAACCTCTTCCTGACAGTAGATTCTCATCTTTGAGGAGAGAGCTTAGTCTTTGTAAATGTCTATTTTCTTGATCTCTCTCATTGGGTTTGGGTTGAGTGTTAGGCATTTTCTGAGGGGGAGTTCTTTGCATCATTATTATCCTTTGCTTCCTTGATTCATACTGATCATATCTCTCTCCATTTCACTTTCATGTCTTTTTGACAATGGATTATTCAACTTACATTGTGTTGAATTTCTGGTATATCAAATGGTGACTTGGAGAAGGACAAGTTATGCTTGTCTGGACACTTTCACTATGCGAGAGTATATGTCTTCGTCAAGTACCAAAAAATGAAAATGCAATTGTTGAGGGGGAGCTTTTGTTGTTCAAAGAGAATTATTTCTGATTTCAAAAACTTGCATATCTTTATTCTGATGAAAGGTTGCTGGAATCTCATCTCAGGGGGAGCTAGAAATTCACAAGTCATCTCTTTTGGAAAATTCAACATTCTTCTTGATTCACATCAATTTCCTTGCATGATGTCCTCATTAGATGTCTAGAGTCTCAAAATGATCCTTTGAGTGATCTACTATATTGATTTGTCAACTCTCAACTATATTCTTCAAAACTACAGAAATTCAAATTACTTTCAAAGACTGAAGGATAATGTGTGCCTTGAATTTAAACATTTCTTTGTTTGCAACTGATGCTGGATATAAATGATCTCTATCTTACAAAGCTCTCCAAAATCTGATAATTCAACAGAGCAATGGCACATGTGCTGAGAAACTGCACACATTCACAATGAATGAAGTGCCATGTATGTCATGAGGCACTAATGCTATCTCTGTTCAAAGGGGATTAAAATCAAAAATAATTACAAACAAAATAAATATGTCCTATACTTTTTGATGATGACTGAGTAACTGAAAATATTGGCGTCTGATAAACGTATATTTTCATGTCAAAAGGTCATCATTTACCCCTTTGAGACTTGATAATGAATAAATCTTTAGTATCCAGGGACTAAGGTGTGTAAAAAACATTAGTTCTTGAGTGAACAAGATTTTTCACATTTGATAGTTTGATTCAAAAAAACAAAATGTCTATCAAAGGAGAATTGGTTAAAAGAATCATCTTTATCCATCATCAAATTGTTTTTAAGAAGTCGTTTACCTTCAACACACTTGTTTTCAGTCTAGAAGATGTTTTTATTTCTTTGGAGTTGAAGAATATGGTAGTTTGTAGTTGATTATTAGATGTATTATATCCCTCAAATCATCATTTTATTGACTCAAGTCACTGAATGCTCATATCCTGTTGAATGTTGTGTAAAACTTGAATTGTGTTGAATTTTTGCAAAATATAACAATGAATTTTTTTAGCCTCTTAAAAATCCTTGAAATGATCATTCCACCTATTGCTTATCATTATAAAGATGTCCCAAAGATCACAAAATTTTTCCATACTCAAATTTCAATTTTGCATCAGGCCAGGTCGACACTACTTACATCTAGTGTCGACACAGGTTAGCTCAGGTCGACACTAACCTCTTCTAGTGTCGACACTGACCCCCTACCAGGGTCATTTATACCGTGGGCGCCGGTTAAGGGTTTGGTTGTTCCTGCGGAGTAGTGTACCCTGAAAACCCCATTTTTCTTCTACAGGTCGACCCGACGGCCGTCTTCTACCTTTGAATCCGGCAGGCTTTCCACCTCTTCCCTCCTCCATTCCATCCCTGTCCTTCTTCTCTCATTCCTCACTCTCCATCCTCTCCAATTCCACTCCATCTTGCTCACATGGCACACAAGCAGGCTCCTCGCCGTGGAGCAAGGTCCAGGGCTACGGCAAGGCCCATTCCGGCGAATGATGCTCCTCACACTGAAAGGAGAAGCAAGAGGCGCCATGACCCTGCGGAGTAGCCAGGGCCTTCCTCTGCATCCCCGTCGTCTACTAAGAGAGGTAGAACTTCATCTTCTGGTAGAGGTAGAGGGTCTGCATACCCTAGGAGGAAGATTCTGGGTTCATCTTCTGAAGTCTCTGAGCAGTCATCCTCTTCATCCTCTGAGTCTTCATCTTCTGAAGCCACTCCTTCCAAGTCAGTTCGTGAAGGAAAGATAATCTTGAAACCCAAGGCAGTGGATTTAGAGGACAGTGAATTGAATGCTGATTTTCCTGAAGTCATCAACTTCTTCAAGTTTCAGTCTTGGCAATCCTTCATCTCTGAATTTCACATAATATACCCTAGACCTGTCCAGGAATTCTATATGCATTTGGAATGCACTGATGAGGGCTACAAGTCAAAGGTCAAAGGCATTGAGATTGATCTGCCTACAGACCTAGCAGCCACTCTTTTTAAATTCCAGATGAAGGAGCTAACTACCATAATTTTGAATTTGACCTTCATGAAGCCTATACAATCTTAACTGGGTTGCAAGCAGATGAGTCTGATCCCAAGCAAACACATGTTACTAAATTCAACACAAATACTTTTCCACCTGTGTTGAGACTTACCCATCATATTCTCACCACTATCATAACACCCCAAGGTGGTGGGAGGGATAGACTCACAGACATTCAAAGATTTGTGATATACTGCATGAACAAGGACATAAAGATCAATCTCCATGTCATAATGTACCAGATCATATCTGAGACAACTAGGGCAGATTTACATAGATCACTTCCTTATGCAGCCCATTTGACTGAAGTCTTTAAGCACTTTGGTGTGTCACTTGAGAATGAAAAGTCCCAAAAAATTCCTAAGTCCAACATTTATTGTTTCAAGCATGTTCAAAAGTTTATGGGCTTTAGGATTGTGGGTGATCAGGTTAGGAGAGGGCCAGCTGCAGTAGAGGCCCCTGTGGTTTAAGAGGACCAGCCTCAAGTGCAAGAGGAACAGCCTCCAGTAAATGAGGACCAGCCTCCCGTAAATGAGGACCAGCCTCCAGTGAATGAGGATTAGCCTCATGTTGCGGATGAAGTTGATGTACCCCTTAATGCCCCTCTTTCACCTCAACTTCAGCCCTCCTCCTCCCTGAACCCTGACATAGAAATTCCATCTTTTTCTCCACAACCTCAAGTTCAAGCATCCACATCCTTTGGTGGACCTTCTGTTCCACCAGAGTTGTACACATTTCTAAATGACAAATTTGATGCATTGAACACCTCCATTCAGACAATGATAGAAAATTTTGAGTTAAAGGTACAGAGGTTGGAGAACACTATGTCTGCCAAATTTCTTGAGCAAAAAGCAGCCTCTGACCATGCAGTGCAACGTTTCAACAGGCTGATTGGCACATTGGCAGATGCTTCAGTTGAGCTAAAAGAACATCAAGAAACTTTGGAAACAGTTCTTAAGGGAATTTTGGCAAATTCCCAAGCTGATGTCTTCAACACCAAAGAAACACTCTCTCAGATAACTAAGACAAGACTGTCTTTTGCACATCTGGTAGATGACTTAGAGAGCATGAAGAACTTATCTGCTCATATTGATGAAGAGATGTCTGAACTGAAAAAGGAATTCGAAACCTTGCATAGCCATGGTTGGTCAACTGGTTCCTCTTCATCTTCACAGCCAATTTCAACTGACTTCAGTGTGCTTCAAGCAACCTTGTCAGAGAATTTTGAAAGAATGGAACATCTATTGCATACCAGACTCTCAACTATCCAAGCTCAAATGAAATTCTGTTTGACTTCTATGGAAAAAAGATTGACAGATATTGAGACCATCTTGCTACCCGTTCCTCCTCCTCCTCCTTCCACCTAATGTCATTTCTTTTGATGATGTCAAAGGGGGAGAAGATAGCAAGAAAGAAAGATTGTAATGTCTTTTTGAAATGTGTTTTTGAAAGATTGTTATGTTCATATCCTTGAATGAAATGAATAGAAACTTTTGTGTCTTCAATGTGATTGAAAATTCTTTGAATGAATGTGAATGTGAATGTATGAATGCTTGTCAAGCTGCATGACCTTTGTGTGAAAACAGCTCATTTCTAGTAACATTGTGTCCTTCATGTGCAACTCACAAATGTTACTAAAATTTGTTCAAAGGTTTTTGACAAGTGTGAACAAAAAGGAAATAAAACATAACTCAGAGTAAATCAATGTTTTTCAAACTGAGTGTTAAATAAAAAAAAATGCTAAAAATCACATTTCATCAAAACTTCACTTTTATATGGATTTAATATTGCCATCATCAAAAAGGGGGAGATTGTTGGGTTGAGTGTGAATACAATTCATTTCCCATCATATTTTGATGATGACAAGGTGTGATTTTAATGCAAAATAATTGGAACATGTTAGATACATCACACATGAAATACCTATATTCAAAAAGCATGTTTCCAAGCACATTTATCATTTATATTCATGATAATTCATTTAACTAATGATTTATGTGTTTATTTCTCAGGGACAAACATTTATTGCAAGGGTGGTGTCGACACACCTCACACTGGTGTCGACACAGTGCTCCAAGCCCTAAGGCAAAGGATGAAGAAAAGGTCAACTAGTGTCGACACTAGACCAGGGCAGGTCGACACTAGTGACAGGTCCCAGAGAAACAAGTCAACAGACTGCTACAGCAGGTCGACACTAGATGGAATCAGGTCGACACTAGAGAGCCTTCCCAGAAGGCCTGTTCTTCAGCTGGCTACAGCAGGTCGACACTACTCCATCTCAGGTCGACACTAGATGGCTCTCCCAGGGAACTGTTTTGCCCAGTCTGGGACAGTGTGTCGACACACCCTATGGGCAGGTCGACACACTCCGGAAATCTTTTGACTTAAAGTTCCTCCTGGACACGTGGCACCCTAGGGAGATGATGGATCAACCTTGGATCGTGTGCCCACGTACGCCAAGGGTATCTTTGGACTATTTAGGGTATAAATACCCTCCTATTGCCCATCCATCACATTAAAACCCTTCAGAGCCTCCCAGAAACCTGTTTTGGCGGCAAGAAGAGTTCACCTCCCTGCTCCTGCTCTCCTGGTGATTCCACAAGCCAATTCTCATCTGTCCAAGCATGAGAAGTGGAGTTTGATCATTGAAGATGCAACTGGATCACTTCAAGGAAGCAGATCAAGTGGAAGCAATCGATTGAGAAGACCTCAAGGAAGATCCCAAACTTCAGAGTGCAGAGTATCGGCCAGGGATTTCAAGAACTCAAGTCTCTTCCCAATTCGATCTTCTACAAGGGAGTATAATTGAAGAGCAAGGATTTCTTTATACAATTCTTCATGTACCTTTGTTCTTCTGAGTCATGGTGAGATTGTGCAAGAGTTGCTGCATAAGTCTCATGAATGAACTCTTGTTAGACTAGATCTATTGCTAGAGGATCTGAGTCTTGTGTGTTTTTCTAGCAAGTTGTTTGTGAGCCTTTGTGCTCAGTGGTTTGTGAGTCGTCGCACTCACTGTGTGGTTTGAGCCTTCGTGCTCAATTTGGAGTCGTCGTACTCCGGTTGTTGTTTGAGCCATCGTGCTCAGTTTGGAGTCGTTGTGCTCCAGGTATTTCTTGAGTCATCGTGCTCAAGGGTGTTTGGAGTCGTCGTGCTCCAGTGTGAGTTGTACTCAAGGTTTTGAGTAGTGTGGCCTCACTGTGTGAGGGGTGGACGTAGGAGTCACTGGAGGTGATTTTCGAACCACCTAAAAAATCCTCTGTGCATTGGTTTGATTTGTGGTTTGCCTTTGTATCTCGCTAGATGCATGCATAGGGATTTCGTTCACACTACCAATTGATTTGCTCACACACTCTAATCACACTTCAGATCAGTAAATTGTTTGGGTGATTTGATCTCTGATTCAAAGTAATTTAAATTGCTTAAGCTTTCACGTTAATTGGTATTAGATCTATTCAACCACCCCTTCTAGATCTGATCCTTCCACCCATCCGTTCCTAACATATGCGGCCGCTAAGGCTGCTGTCGCTGCTCTTCTCCTGGTGACGGCACTAGGTCTTTCTGCAAGCTCTATACCCTACAAGAAAAGGCGGGATTTCCGACAGACACCATCCGTCGAAAATCTGACGGTAATCAGTCGGAAAAGCAGCCATCCGACAGCTTTCCATGCAAAGGTCGTCGAAAATGATCCGTCGGAAAATTCAGGTCAGAAATTACCGACGACAAAAATTCCGTCGAAAATCTGTCAGAAATACCGACAGAAATATCCGTCGGAAATTGGGTCAGTAATTTTCGACCGAAAGCGTCGGAAAACATTGTCGGAAATTTGGTCAGTATTTACCGACAAAAAATTGTCGCAAAATCCGTCGGAATTTCGTCGGTAAATTCCGACCTACAAATCAGTCGGAAATTAATCCGTTAGTATTTTAGACAGAAATTCCGACGGGTGATTTCCGTCGGTAATATCTATTTTATGACGGACTAATATCCATCAAAATTTCGTCGGAAATTACTGTAATTTTTTTTTAAATAATACAGAAATAACAATGATTTTTCAAACCTGCTCCAATATTCATAAATTTCAAAAATACTCACAATCAACATAAAATCATAAAATACAACAAATATAAAATCATACAAAATAATAAATACAAAAAATTAGGACAGATCTGTCGGATCGTCTGTTGTCCCCGCCTCGTGATCATCAGGTGCTGGAGGAAAATCCTATATTAAAAAAATTTAATAAGAGAAACATTAATAAAATTAATATACATACATTATTTTCAAAAATTAAATTTAAAATATGTGATTATTTCTCAAGTTTAATTAGAAACTATTTATAGATCTGTCGTTTCTTGGGTTTTTTAGATCCGTCGTTTCAACGCCGAACCCAATCCGGGAATCCAAATCGGATTCCGTCAGTTCGCATACGTCACTTTCACCCCCCGGTCGTGTCGGAGCAAACGGCACACCGATCGGATCCCTATTTTGGATTTTTGACCCCCCGGGTAGTGTGTTTTGATCCTTTAGAGTTGGGTTTTTTAGATCCGTCATTTCAACACCCAACCCAATCAAGGAATCCAAATCGGATTCCGTCAGTTCGCACACGTCAATTTAACCCACCCGGTCGTGTCGGAGCAAACGGCATGCCGATCGGATCCCTACTTGGGATTTTGGACTTCCGGGTTGTGTGTTTGATCCTTTAGACTTGAGTTTTTTAAGATCCGTCGTTTCAACGCCCAACCCAATCCGGGAATCCAAATCAGACTCCGTCAGTTCACACACGTCACTTTCACCGACCCGGTCGTGTCGGAGTGAACGGCACGCCGATCGGATCCCTATTTGGGATTTTGGACCCCCGAGTTGTGTGTTTTGACCCTTTAGACTTGGGTTTTTTTAGATCCGTCGTTTCAACGCCCAACCCAATCCGAGAATCCAAATCAGACTCCGTCAGTTCACACACGTCACTTTCACCGACCCGGTCGTGTCAGAGTGAACGGCACGCCTATCGGATCCCTATTTGGGATTTTGGACCCCCGAGTTGTGTGTTTTGACCCTTTAGACTATGGTTTTTTTAGATCCGTCGTTTCAACACCCAACCCAATCCGGGAATCCAAATCGGATTCCGTCAGTTCGCACATGTCAATTGAACCCACCCGGTCGTGTCGGAGTGAACAGCATGCCAATCAGATCCCTATTTAGGATTTTGGACCCCCGGGTTGTGTGTTTTAATCCTTTAGACTCGGGTTTCTTTTAGATCCGTCATTTAACGCCCAACCCAATCCGGGAATCCAA
Organism: Colocasia esculenta; assembly: GCA_014218235.1. NCBI lineage: Eukaryota > Viridiplantae > Streptophyta > Magnoliopsida > Alismatales > Araceae > Colocasia > Colocasia esculenta. Next base: position 28,576,748 of record CM024761.1, on the reverse strand, counting down.
ATCGGATTCCATCAGTTCGTACATGTCAATTGAACCCACCCGGTCGTGTCGGAGTGAACGGCATGCCAATCAGATCCTTATTTAGGATTTTGGACCCCCAGGTTGTGTGTTTTAATCCTTTAGACTCGGGTTTTTTTAGATCCATCGTTTCAACGCCCAACCCAATCCGGGAATCCAAATCGGATTCCGTCAGTTTGCACACGTCAATTGAACCCACCCGGTCGTGTCGGAGCGAACGACATACTGATCAGATCCCTATTTGGGATTTTGGAACCCCGGGTTGTGTGTTTTTAATCATTTATACTTGGATTTGTTTTAGAACCGTCAATTGAACGCCCAACCCAATCCGGGAATCCAAATCGGATTCTGTTAGTTCGCACACGTCAATTTCACCCACCCGGTCGTGTCGGAGTAAACGGCACGCCAATCAGAACCCTATTTGGGATTTTGGACCCCTGTGTTGTGTTTTTGACCCTTTAGACTTGAGTTTTTTTAGATCCGTCATTTCAACACCCAACCCAATCCGGGAATCCAAATCGGATTCTGTCAGTTCGCACACATCAATTTAACCCACCCGGTCGTGTCGGAGCGAACGGCACGCTGATCGGATCCCTATTTGGGATTTTGGACCCCCGAGTTGTGTGTTTTGACCCTTTAGACTTGGGTTTTTTTTAGATACATCGTTTCAACGCCCAACCCAATCTGGGAATCCAAATCAGACTCTATCAGTTCACACACGTCACTTTCACCGACCCGGTCATGTCGGAGTGAACGGCACGCCGATCGGATCCCTATTTGGGATTTTGGACCCCCGAGTTGTGTGTTTTGACCCTTTAGACTATGGTTTTTTTAGATCCGTCGTTTCAACGCCCAACCCAATCTGGGAATCCAAATCGGATTCCGTTAGTTCGCACACGTCAATTGAACCCACCCGGTCGTGTCGAAGCGAACGGCATGCCAATCAGATCCCTATTTGGGATTTTGGACCCCCGGGTTGTGTGTTTTGACGCTTTAGACGGGTTTTTTTAGATCCGTCATTTCAACGCCCTTTACACTTTTGTTAGGTTAATTAATTTAGATTTTTTTTTCCCTTTTGACATTCTTTAGTGGTTTCATTTCATTCAAAGTATATGAAATTAATAGTAATACTGACCTGAGGGGCTGGCTGTGAGGGGCGTACTCCCTGCATGGCTGAGATCAACTGCTGAACCATATCGCTGAAGTGCGTCCATAGCTCTTCCCGTAACTCTTCCCGAATGAGGGTTCTAATCTCCTCTACACCACTGCCGAGCGGCGCAGCAGATGAACTCGCGTATGCCGGAGGAGTGACCGAACTCGCATATGAGGACAACACTGGAGTAGTATCCAGGCTGTCCCTAAAGTCGTACACTCGACCCTTCCTCGGCCCTCCCGCTGCGTCGACCCAAGCCTCCAGATCCAAGTCTGGCTGGGGAGTGCCCTCTGCATAGCGATCCGCCATTGTCCTATCATAGGTCTCCTGTAGAACAAAATAAAACTAAATTATTGAAAACAAATTATTTTAATATCTTAATTGAATTCAAAATTTATAGCTTGACTTACAGCAATCGTGCGAGCACTCTTGCTGACATAGTCATCCGTCCCCTTCTGCTTATGAGTCCGATCAAATAACTCGCGAAAAGTAGGGGCACGCTCGAGCTCGTGATGCTTACAATTCAACAAAATTAGTTAGTTTCACAATAATAATCAATGTATTAAGCAATTGAACAATAATATGCTTACCAATTTTTGGCTATGGGTCACATAAGATATGGACCCACTAGTATGCACATTCTTCTCCGGATGAGTTGATCGGTTGCGTTTTGCCGCCTGTGACCACTCCTGCCATGGTCCAGTAGCCCAACGCTCACAAAGGGACTCCCAATAGTCCCTCATCAGCCAAACAGGGACGTAATCCAGCCAAGCCATAGGATCTCGGTTGCCTGTGGTCTTCATTGCCTTGTCCCGGACCTCCCACATCGACTTTCTTAAATTAGTCTGGGCAGTAGACTCCCAGACGGCTCGAGCTCGAGGGAGATCCTCAGGTCTCGTGAACGCGTACATCCACTGTAAAGAAATAAAATTACTCAATTGTTTGCACTAATAGAGATAGTAATTAAATAAATGACTTCAAATCAGTAAAAATTAATAATATCGTGAACATGTCAAATAATAAATCTCGGACGGGCACTGGGATCTCTCTCCATGCATCCACTGGTCCTGGAATATGTGCGTAGACCAGCGTCGTAATATAGCGGGAAGCAGAACCGGGATCTATATTCTCCCTGCAATTGCACATTAATTTTGTACATGAAATGTATAACATAGATAACAAATACAGTAAGTTTGAAGTGGTCAAGTTTACCCTGAGATCCAACATGGCTGTCATCCCGATAGCTGAGGCCCCTCCTCATCCGCTGCTGGATGCTGGCTCTCCACATCTGTTGAAAACAATTAAGTACACTATTGTTGTATAAATTGAAAGAAAAGAAACATACTATGAATTTAAATTGAACAATAATATATAGAGTTTTGTGTTTACATATACGTATACCTGTCGTTGGGACGACCGGCGTGGACGGGGAGCCAGTCCCTGCATAATTGTATGTACGTTAGATCTCGTGAATTTAATATGAACAATAATATATAGAGTTTTGTGTGTACATATGCATATACCTGTCGTTGGGACGACTAGCGTGGACGGGGGGCAGTCCCTGCAAAATTGTATGTACGTTAGAAAATATGAATTTAAATTGAACACATAATATAAAACGTTTTATGTTTACATATACATATACCTGTCGACGGCGGACCAACGTGGACGGGGAGGCAGACCCTGAAAAATTGTATGTACGTTAGATCTCGTGAATTTAATATGAACAATAATATATAGAGTTTTGTGTTTACATATACATATACCTGTCGTGGACGGGGACGCGGACCCTCGGCCTACGGACGTGGAAACCGTCTGACTCCATCCTCCACGAACCATATCTCTATTAAGATACATAAGATATAACATGTCATCAGCACTCAAATTTGAAGTAGCTATTGAATAACATATAATTAGCAACAACACGAAGTTCTTACAAAATGTAGGGTATATTATCTATATTCATCATCAGATGCTGAAGGTATGTTTAATTCAGCATCATCATCGTCATCCTCCTCGAATTCATCCTCATCATGCTGAGACTCTTCATCCCCATCAGACTCCACCTCCTGCTCCAGGGCATTTGGGTCAACTTCTTCCTGTTCGTTATCCTTATATAAGCAAATTGTTTCATTTATATCATCAACACTAAACTGCGTAGAAGCCGCCAACTCTCGTGCGTCACTCCGATCTGATTGGAAAAAATTGTCATTAACACCTTCGAGCTCATCATCAGTTGGGAGAAGCTCATACTCAGGGAATAGCCTTGATTTCACTCTACATGTAGCCCACCAATCTCTCAATTTGAGGGATGAATAATTTGAATAATAAACTTGTTGGGTTTGTGCCGCCAGAATGAATGGCTCATACGTACTCAACTTGGACTTATGCTTGACATCGACAATCCCATATGTTGTGTCATGACGAATAGAGGTTGGATCAAACCAATGACACTTGAAGAGAAATACATTGTTGTCTTGTCCCAAAAATTACAGTTCAATGACTTCTTCGAGAATGCCATAATAGTCTATTTCATTTTCATTGTAGGCACTTCCCTTCACACATACGCCACTGTTCATCGTAGATTATTCCGTCCATAATCCCTCGTGTGAAATCGGTATCCATTCACAATGTAGCCTGGATAGACGTGTACAATCTTCGAGGGCCCATAACTGATCTCTTGTACTCTTGAATCAGTAACCAAACCTTGTTCAACCTATTATTAAAGAAAGGGACATACAATGACAAATTACGCCAACTAAGTATGCATAAGAGCATAACACTTATGCTTCAAAATATTTAGACACTTACTCGAGATCTTAACCAAGGAGGAAAAGACTTCTCTCGTTCCTTTTCAACCTGCACGTCAGTCAGACGTGGATTCCCTTGCAGTATGGCCGAGTCAAACTCTCTGTAATGTAAATGTCACACAACCTCTAAGTTCTGCAGTATTGCTCGCAAATGATGTATTTCATTAGTGTTGAGAGCATACTCAATGTAAGGGTCTAGTTCTGTGCAATTCATAAATAGGTAGATCTCTGCAGCGGCAATGGACTACGGGAGGTTTAGATCAGATGGAACATTGCATTCCTATGGCCGGAAAAATAGATCTTCTCACATAGAAATCTATATATGGTAAACATAGGTCATAGGTTTTTCATTGATAGTCTGCAAAAAATAGAGAAAAAAAATAGATATATCTTCTGTGTTTGGCAGGAATTCATATTTTTACAATTTTAGGCCTAAATTCAAGTTCATTTATCAATTATATATGTGTCTTTTTAAGGTAAACAGTTTTTTGACATGGCCATTATGAAATTCAAATTTGCATCATATAATAAGAATCAGCAGAAACTCTAAAAAATCACAAACAATCTACTTACATCTGGGAAGATAGTAGTCTAAACTGAGTTTTGAAGTAGATAGGATTAGAGCTAGAAAAACTGTGCTTTAAAAACTCATGACTTTTGTATGAACAAAATAAAAAAATAGGATATCTAATTGTACTTAATCATGCATTTCTGTAAAAAATATAAAAGTAGAAGAAGAAGAAGAAGAAGAAGATAGTTTTTTTGTAAATCAGGATATCTTACAGGCAATCACATTATAAAATATGTATATGCCTACTTACAGTTTTTTGAATGAAGAATGGATGAGAACCCTATAAGCTCCAAACCACCTGCCTGAAAGGGAAAAAAAAAGTCTAAATTGAGGAAGACAAATCATATGAATCAACATTTCAATAATCAATCGCCGAAGATATATGTTTTCAGGCTACATTGCCTTGATGACATTCATGTGCACTTCTTAGTGTAGGATCGAATATGAGGAAGGATAAGATCTAGAAGGGGGGGTTGAATAGATCTTACCCAATTAATGCGGAAGCTTGAGTAATTAAAAATTACTTCTAATCAGAGATCTAATCACATAGACAATTTGTTTATCTGAAGAGTGAGTGTGTGTGGAAGATGTGTGAAGCAATTCAACAATTAGTGTGAGTTCGAAATCCTTTGCAAGCATCTAGCGAGGGAAAGTAGATCAAATCACTGCACAAGGATTTTTAGGTGGTTCGGAGATCACACCAGTGATTCCTACATCTGCCCCTCACACAGTGAGGCTCCACTACTCAAAAGAGTACAACTCACACTGGAGCTTGACAACTCCAACACACTTGAGTTCAGTAACTCACACACCAACTCTAGAGCACAACCACTCCAGAAACTGAGCACACTTGATCAAAAACACACAGAGTGTTCAACTCAACACAACTGAGCACTATAGCTCACAAACCACAAGCTAGATCAAGATCAATATAAATCAGATCTTCTAGCAATGATTTGATTCAAGATAGATTCATTCACAGAGACTTGTGCAACACTTTATGCACAATTCCCATGGATGAATCAGAAGAACACTTTCAGAGTTAAGAGAATTAGATACAGAGTATGTTCTTCAATGGAGATCCCTTGCAGAAGGTTGAATTGAGGAGATTTGTTGATGCTTTGAGTCACTGGGCGATGCTCTGCTTCAATTGCTTCTGAGTCGCCTTCAGATGCTCCTCAAGTGCTGGCTTCTGCTGGATCTGCTCCTTTGAGAGATGCTTCAACTCCTTCTCTGAAGCTCTCCCTCAATCTCTTGTGCTGTCAAGGGATGCAGATGGATCACCACAACAACAACAGGAACAGGAGCGGGAGATTCCTCTTCTTGCCACCAAAGGCCCTTGCTGGAATATTCTGGAGGTCTCCCTTTTCTTGGGGGCCGATTAGAGGGGTATTTATAACCCTACATGTCCAATGGTACCCTTGGAGTGCGTGGGCACATGATCCAAGATGGATTCCATTGAACCCTTGGCAGTCACATGTCCAAGTAAAACATAAGTTGAGATTTCAGTCGGAGTGTGTCGACACTACCACTGAGTGTGTCGACACACTGTCCCAATTGTGCAGAACAGGTCTTCTGGATGCTGGGTCTAGTGTTGACACGACCACTGACTGTGTCGACACACTGTCCCAGTTAGACAATTGGTTCTCCTGGAAGCTGGGTCTAGTGTCGACACGACCATGGATTGTGTCGACACACTTGACCTTGTTTTCATGAAAATGCTTCAGGGACTCTGACCTAGTGTCGACACCATCAATGGGTGTGTCGACACTACCATGATAAAACTTGTACATCCATGAGAATTTAACACATAAAACATTAGTACAAGGTATTATCATCAAGGTATGAAGTATAAGGTATTTGAAACATGTTTTTGAACATTGTTATTACATAAATGATGTATGTAACATGTTCCATCCATTAAGCATTAAAATCACAAAATGTCATCATCAAAACTATGAGGAGAAATACATTAAAACCACACTCAACCCAACATTCTCCCCCTTTTTGATGATGGAAACATTAAGTCAACATGAAATTTTGATTTTCTTAAAGATGTGATTTTAAGCCATTCTTTCACATAATCCAAGCACACAGACTAATGACAATGAACAATGAATTTCAACAACTTCATTAACTTCATCAAATTCCATTGAAAAAGATTTAACAACATATGACAAATATCACAACCAGAACAAAATGTTACTAAAACCATGTCTTTCCAAAATGAACTATACAAGATATGACATGTACATCCAAAAAGTATTTGCAGACAAACTTCCTTTCACAAAATGAACAAACCCTTCTCCCCCTTTGACATCATCAAAACAGGACATCCATCAAGAAGATGGAAGTGGAGGAGGGATAGGAAGCAAAACAGACTCTATAGACTTCATCCTGGTCTCCATAGCTGATAAGTTTGATCTCAGCTGACTTTGCATTGTTGCCAAACAAGTATGTAGTAGTTCTTCCATTCGTTGAGAGTTGTCATACGTGTTGGCTTCAAAGGAACTGAAAGCAGCTGACACAGGTTGGGAGGCTGAAGAAGAACTTGCAACAGTGCCATGTCTATTAAAATTGTGAAGCTCACTTTTGAGAGTTGTGATTTCTTGATCAACATGGGCCAACAGGTTCTTCATACCTTCCATATCATCAACTAGGTGAGCAAATGAGAGTCTAGTCTTGAACACTTGAGAAAAAGTTTTCTGACTGTTGAATAGACCTTTCTGAGTATTAGTTAAAATCCCTTGAAGAACAATTTCAAGCTTGTCTTGTAGATCTTTCAGTTGGCCACAACTATCTCCCAAGGTACCAATGAGCCTGTTGAATCTATGTGTGGCATGCTGTGCTAACTCTTTCTGCTTGATGAACTGACCATTGACTGAATTCTCCAACCTTTGAATACGAAGCTCAAAATTGTCTGCCATTCGTTGTATAGAAGAAGTGATAGTGCCAAACTTGTCTTCAAGAAATGTGTACAACTCTGGTGGAACAGAAGGTCCACCAGTTGAAGCAGAGGTTGAACCAGTAAATGGAGGAAAGGAGGATGGAGGATCCACATCAGGAAGAAGTGGAGAAGAACCATGTAGTGTGGGTGATTGAGGTATATCCTGAGTAAGTGGGACTTCAACATCAGATGGGGGATTAACCTCTTGATCAGGCTGTGGAGACTGAGCAGCATGTGGAGGATCCTCTCCTTCAGGTACAGCAGGTGGAAGATCCTCTCCTTCAGGTGCAGCAGGTGCCTCAATAACTGGTCCCCTACTGACTTGATCACCCTCAATCCGAAAACCCATGAATTTTTTCAAGTGTTTCAGACAGTAAATGTTGGATTTTGGAATGGACTGAACTCTCTCATTTTCAAAAGATACACCAAAGTGTTTAAATACAGCAGTCAGATGAGCAGCATAGGGTAGTGATCTATGAAGATCCTTTCTAGTTGTTTCTGACAGAATTTGGTACATGATCACATGCAAATTAACTTTGATATCCTTTTTCATGCAGTAAATGACAAACCTCTGAATATCTGTAAGTCTGTCCCTTCCACCACCCTATGGTGTGATAATGGTGGTGAGGATGTATGAATCAACCTAAGAACAGGTGGGAAGGTGTTTGTGTTGAATCGAGTGACATAGGTTTGCCTGGAGTCTGATGTATCATGAGGGAGACCAGTGAGTAAAGTATATGCTTCATGCAAATCAAATTCAAAGTCATGATAATTTTCTCCCTCATCAGGAACTTTAAACAAAGTAGAAGCTAGCTCAGTGGATAAGACAAAGGAGACCCCTTTCACTTCAGACTGATAACCCTCTGGCAGAACATTCAAATTCATATAAAACTCTTGCACCAGTCTGGAATAAAATGTGCAAAATTCAGAGATAAAAGGCAGCCAGCCTTGAACTTTGAAGAAAGCAAAATTGTCATCATCCAAATCAACAGCCCTAGGCTTGAAAATAGATTTTCCTCCAGTGACTAACTTGGAGGGTGCAGCCTCAAAAGAATTGGAAGACTCAGATGAAGAGGAGGAGGATTCCTCTGAAGTATCAACGAGAATCTTCCTTCGAGGATGACGAGTCACTCTAACAGACTTGCCACGACTAGAAGAAGACACCCTACCTTGCTTGGAGGGAGTAGGAGAGGGTAAAGATAGACCCTGTTGCTGAGCCGGATCATGGCGGTGCTTACTCCTTCTTTCCGTGGGGGGTTCGGCAATGACAACCCCAGGGGCAGTAGCCCTAGATCTTGCGCCCTGCTTTGGAGTCTGCTTGGGAGGCATCGTGGAAGCTGATAGGAGAGGCAGAATATGAGAGAGGGTGGAGAGGAGGAAGAAGATGGCGGGAACAAGAGAAATCGCCTGGCTATGGGGTATGAAATGGGGCCTGCGTTGACCTATGCAAAAGGGCATATAAAAAGGTCCTGCGAAAGAGATGAAGAGGTGAGGTGTGCCGCCGGAACTTTTTACGTTAAACGGGGGGTAATGAAGAAAACTACCTGAAGAGGCAATAGTGTCGACACAGGAGGTGACTATGTCGACCTGACCAGAGATTGTGTCGACACATGAATAGGACTGTGTCGACCTGGTTAGTCAAAAACTAACAATAGGTACAGGGAATTTTGGAGTGAAAAACCTTATAATGATGAAAGATATATAGAATCAACTTGTCAAGGATTTTTAATATGTCAAGGAATTAATCAGTCATTTCTTAACAAAAACCCATCATTAATTCAAGTGTTAAACAACAACCTACAAGATATGTTCATTGATTGTAAAGAAATACTGAAATGACATTTTGAAGGATATAGGACATTCACCACAGTCAATGGCAATCTTTCATATTCTTTAAAACCAAAGTAATGAGAATTTCTTTTAGATTGAAGTCAGTTATGATGAACCTAAACAGTCTTAAACAATCTGAGTTGGGGCAAGGTTGTTTGTTTTGATGGATTCTCCTTGAATTTTTTTTTTAATCAAACTATCAAATGTAGTAAATCTTGTTCACACAAGAACTAATGTTTTTTACACACCATAGTCTCTGGGTACTAAAAATTTGCTCATTATCCAGTTTCAAGGGGCAAAAGATAACCGTTTGACATGAAAATATGCGTTTATCAGACGCCAATATTTCCAGTTACTCAGTTATCATCAATATTGTCTGAAAAAAAATATTATTTTTATTTTTATTTTGTTTAACCCCTTTGAATAGAGATAGCAAGAACACCTCATGACATACATGGCACTTCATTCTTTGTGAAGGTTTGTAGTTTCTCAGTATTAGTGCCATTGCTCTGTTGAAGAAACATTGATGGAGAATATGGTAAAACTAAATACAACCTTTTCCCTCATCAGTTGTAAAAGAGATGTCTAAACTCAATGCACGTATGATCTTCATGTCTTGAAGGAAATTAGATTACTATCGGAGTTCAGAATATGATTAAAGATTGACTGGAGAGATGTAGTAGATCAGTCAAAAAGACATTCTGTGGTTTCTTTTGAAGGAATTAATGAACATCTCATGAATAGGAGTTGTGACAACTCAAGGAATTAATTTTGAGTGTATGTAAGAAAAGAATTATGAATTCTTTAACTCCCTCTGAATTGTTGATCCCAGAAATCTTTCAGCAAGATAAAGAGAATCAAAGATTTGAAAGAAGACTCCCCCTCAACAATTGCATGTATGACTCTTGATACTGGGCGGAGACATGTACTCACGCATAGTGAAAGTGTCTAGACAAGTCTAACTTGTCCTTCTTCAAATCACCATTTGATATACCAAGAATTTCAATGCAATGAGAGACAGAAGAATTTATTTGCAAAAGGAAATTGAAGTGTTTTATTCGAAATGCAGATGGGTAGAAGAATGTAAAAAGAAGGAAATATTGACATCATGAAGCAGTGACTCCCCCTCAGAGTGTGCCTGAACAGGGACACACATAACACTCAACCCAATGATAGAGAGGTCAGGGAGAATGAGGACATTTGCATAACCCAAGCTCTCTCCTTAAGGATGAAAATCTATTTTCTGGAAGAAGTTTCGTGAAGATATCAACAATTTGTTTTTCAGTTTCAATGAAAAGAAGTTCAAAAGATTTCTTAGCCACCTCATCCCTTAAGAAATGATGTCTTATCTCAATGTGTTTTGTGCGTGAATGCTGAATTGGGTTTTTAGACCAATTGATAGCACTAGTGTTATCACATAAGATGGGAATGCATCCTAACTCATGATTATAGTCTAGGAGCTGGTGTTTCACCCAAAGGATTTGAGTGCCACAACAACCAGCTGCAACATACTCAGCCTCTGCAGTGGATAGAGCAACTAAGTGTTGCTTTTTGGAAGCCCAAGAAATTAGGCATCCACCTAGATATAAACACAAGTCACTTGTACTTTTTCTATCAAGCTTACAACCCGCATAATCAGCATCACAATAAGCAATTAAATCTAATTTACAACCAGCAGGATACCAAATGCCAAGTTCACATGTGTCAACAAGATATTTAAAGATTCTTTTGACAACTAGCATGTGACTTTCCTTAGGATTAGCTTGAAACCTTGCACACAAGCATACACTGAATTGAATATCAGGTCTAGAAGTAGTGAGATAAAGTAAGATCCAATCATACCTCTGTATCTCTTTGGGTCTACTGACTTACCAAGTGAATCTTCTTCTAGTTTTACATTTACCGCAATTGGTGTGCTTGAGTGGTTGAGGTTCTGAAAGTTAAACCTTTTCAGAAGTTCTTTGACATACTTTGTTTGACTTATGAAGATCCCTTCACTAGTTTGGTTAACCTGCAGTCCCAAAAAGAATTGTAAGTCACCCATTAAACTCATTTCAAATTCAGTTTACATTTGGTCAGCAAATTCAGTGCACAAACTTTATTTGTGGATCCAAAAATTATGTCATCAACATAAATTTGGACAGTAATTATTTATTTATTTACTATTTTTGTGAACAGAGTTTGATCAACATTACCTCGAATGTATCCTTTCTCCAATAAGAATGAACTCAAATGGTCATACCAAGCTCTTGGAGCTTGCTTGAGACCATAAAGAGCCTTATGAAGTTTGAAAACATGATCAGAAAATTTTTCATTTTCAAAGCCTGGAGGTTGTTCTACAAAAACATTTTCTTTGATGTATCCATTTAAAAAGGCACTTTTGACATCTATTTGGTAAACTTTAAATCTCATAGATGATGCAAAATAAGAAAAATTCTCACTGCTTCTAGCCTAGCTATAGGGGCATATGACTCTTCAAAATCAATACCAAACTCTTGATTGTACCCCTTGGCAACTAGTCTAGCTTTATTCTTAACAACTTGACCATTTTCATTCAGTTTATTTTTAAATACCCATCTAGTGCCAATAACAGATTGGTCACTAGGTCTAGGTACTAATTCCCACACTTGATTTCTGTCAAATTGATGAAGTTCATCATGCATGGCATTGATCAGTCTTCACTCATTAGAGCTTCATCAATTGACTTGGGTTCAATTTGGGAAATTAGTGCTAGTGGGTCTTCATGAATTGCATTCAAAAAGGATGATCTAGTTCTAACTCTATCATGCACATTACCAACACATTCTCAATTGGATGATCTCTCAAGAATCTATTTTCAGAATTACCTCTTGAGGAGCATTCAAGTCTGGAACAATATTACATGATCCACTTGTGGTAGGTGAATGGTTGTCCAGAGTTTCAAGAAAGTCTTTATCTTCCTCAACAGTTGGTGAAGTTTTAACAATGAAACCATCTTCTTCCTTATTTTGAGGAACCCTGCAAGATGTATAATCATCAGTTGAGAATGAATTTTCATCAAAGACTACATGTGAAGATTCTTCCAGAGATTTATTTTTTAGAATATACACTCTAAAAGCTCTAGACATTTCTGAATAGCCAAAAAAATGGCTTCATGACTTTTGGCATCAAATTTATCAAGATTTTCTTTATTGTTGTTATGTACAAAGCATTTGCAGCCAAAAACTTTAAAATAAGACAATGTTGGCTTTTTATTTTTCAACAGTTCATAGGGGGTTTTTCTAATTTTTGGTCTGACCAATGCTCTATTTAGAATGTGATTTGTTGTGTTTACAGCTTCAGCCCAGAAGGATTTGGGCAGTTTACTCTCCAAGAGCATGGATCTAGCCATTTCCACAAGTGTTCTATTTTTCCTTTCCACAACTCCATTTTGTTCTGGAGTTCTTGGAGAAGAGAATCTGTGGAAAATGTTTAGTTCAGCACACAAATCAGAAAAGGTTTTGTTTTCAAATTCTCTCCCATGATCAGTCAAAATAGATTTTATTTTATGTGAAAAACCTGTTAAGGCAGAGGTACAGAAGTTCCTGAATTCTAGACAAGCATCACTCTTGTGGGATAAGAAAATAACCCATGTGTATCTAGTAAAATCATCAATGATGACAAATCCATATCTTTTGCCACTAAGACTAAGAATCCTTGTTGGTCCAAAAAGGTCTATATGAAGTAATTCTAGTGGTTTGGATGTGAGTACATCATTGAAGGTTTTAAAAGATTTTCTGGTTTGTTTTCCTTGAGCACATATCCCACAAAGTTGATTTTCAATGTTTAGAAAAGATTCAGGAAGTCCTTTAACCAGATTTAGCCTTAAAAGTTTATTTATTGTGTTGAAACTTGCATGACCAAGTCTTTTATGTCATGTCCATGCAATTTCATCTTTATTTGCAACTAAACAGATGTTTTCAGCAAAAATTTTATCAAGATTGATCATGTAGACATTATTTTCTCTTTTTCCAAAAAAATTTATTTTTTCAATTGAGGAATCAATTATTTTGCAAAAATCTGATTCAAACACAACCTTGTGACCTTTGTCACATAGTTGGCTAATACTCAACAAATTATAGTTTAAGCCATCAACTAACAGCACATTTTCAATTGAGTTTGAGGAAGATTTACCAACCTTTCCAGATCCAATGATTTTCCCTTTATTTTTACCTCCAAATGTGACAGATCCTCCCCCTTTTCAATCAGAAACGAGAACTTCGTTCTGTCTCCAGTCATGTGTCGTGAACACCCACTATCAAGAAAGTAAGTCTTAGAGTTGGGTGCACGACCTTCCTGCAAAAATTAGATCAGAGAAGAAAAGATTTTGGGACCATCAGTTTGTTTGAGTAAAGGCAATAGATCTTTTCTAATCCATATTTGAGTTGTTTTTGGCATTTCCTTGGTTTCAGAAGTGATTTTTCTTTTTGTGAACCTAGCATTTCCTTTTGGAATGAAAACACTAGTGTTCTTTCTTTCATGAGCATTGAGATTATGAAATTGGGCATGATCATTCATGTATGAAAATTCAAACCAAGGATTCTGTTGGTATCTTGGAAATTTTGGATAAAAGAATTGTGAATGGTACCAATAAGGATTGTGATACCAATGATTCCAAGAGTTGATCCAATCAGATTGATGTGTTGTCTTGGATGTCCAAGAATTATCATGAAAGTTCATTTTTTGTCTTTTTGGAATTTTTTAGATTTTTGTTTGTATTTCTGTTCGACTTGTTGTTGTTTTTCAAAATTGGACAGGTCGACCTGTGTTGGACTGGTGTCGACCTATCAACAGTGTGTGTCGACCTGTTTTGTTCTTTTTGGTTAGAAACATTCCTTTGTTCTGATGCTTGGGCATTTCAGATGTGCTCTTTGAAACCTGTTTATTTTTTTTTCAAGACTAGTGCTTTTGACAAATTTTATTAAAGGAATCTTGGAAGGTTTCTCTTTCTTTTTAGCAGATTTATCCTTCACTGAATTTTCTGGGGTGAATCCCAAACCATGTTTTTCAACATTCATTTTTACTCCCAGCAGAGCATCAAGGTTTTCTTTTCCATTTGTGAAATTTCTGATTAATTATTCCTTTTCTTCCAACAAATTCTTCTTCTGAATTTCATCAACAACTAGTTGCTTTTCCCTTTGTTGTAATTCCACCTTTTTAGAAAGTTTTTCAAACTCATTGTTGGCCTTTTGAGATGCAAGTTTAAATTCATCAATTTCATTCAGAAGGTTTTCTTTTTCTTCATTGAGTTCAGATATTTCATTTTCCAGTTCAGAAATTCTTCTACTTGAGGAAGTGTTATGCACGAAATTTTCAATTTTCTTCTTCAGATGCTTATTTTCATTCCTTGTATCTGAATATTTTCAACCAATTCAGCATATGCATCTTGCCAATCATCAATGGTATATTCCTCAAAAGAAGTGCTTACCTTTCCATCACTACTATTAGCCATGAAGCATATCTCCTCATTTCCCGAACTTGAGGACTTCTCTTCTTCATCCTCACTTGGATCATCATCTGACCAAGTTGCTACCATGGCTTTAGGCTTCTTCATCTTGTTGACCTTTTTGTACTTGTCATTTTTGTTCTCCGGACATTCTCTTTCATATGTCTTGCTTTGTTGCACCTGTAGCAAATAATAATCTCATCAGTTCTTTGATTTCTATTAGAATTAGCATTAGAAAAAGAAATGTTCCTTTTGCCAGACGAAAATTTCTTCTTTCCAGTGAATCTTCCTTTCTTGATTTTAGAAATTTTCTGAATTGCCTAGTCATGAGGGCAAGTTCATCCTCATTGGGCTCAGACTCTTCAGAACTTGATTTCTCTTGACTTTTCTCTTTGTTACTTGATGAGGCTTTAAGTGCTACTGGTTTGGTCTTGAGTATATGCTCTTCATTTCTTTTCAATTTATTTCATATGTCATTAAAGATCCTATGAGTTCATCCAAAGAGATTTTGGACAAATCCTTAGAATCTTCAATCACAGTGGCCTTAGTATGCTAGATGGAAGAGAGAGAGCGCAAAATCTTTCTTACCAAATCAGCATCAGTGTATTCTTTACCTAGTGCCTTCAGTCCATTGACAATTGTCATAAACCTAGCAAACATTTCAAAAATTGATTCATCATATTTCATCATGAACAATTCATATTCAGAAACAAGTATGTTTGCTTTAGTTTCCCTAACTTGAGATGTTCCCTCATACATTAATTCAAGTTTATCCCACATCTCTTTAGCAGATTTACACATGGATATTCTTGAATATTCTTTAGGATGGACTGCACAGTGAAGCATGTTCATAGCACTATAGTTAAGAGTGGCTCTCCTAATCTGTTCTCTAGTCCAAGTTTCCTCATCTCCTTGATTTTCATAAGGGCCCACTTCACTATCCTCCAGATTTCATAATTCTGAGCCCTAAGAAAGACTTGCATGCGATTTTTCCAGTAAGAGTAATCAGACCCATTGAAAAATGGTGGTCTATTGATGGAATGGCCTTCAGCAAGAAATCCTCGAGAATCCATTAAGCAGGATGAAATACAGTGATTGAAACACCCAAACAATTCAAGCAAGAGAGACACAAAGATCAGATACAAACACTCAAATCAGATCAGACACAGATATGAACCCTCTCTGATACCAATTGTAGGATCGAATATGAGGAAGGATAAGATCTAGAAGGGGGGGTTGATAGATCTTACCCAATTAATGCGGAAGCTTGAGTAATTAAAATTTACTTCTAATCAGAGATCTAATCACATAGACAATTTGTTTATCTCAAGAGTGAGTGTGTGTGGAAGATGTGTGAAGCAATTCAACAATTAGTGTGAGTTCAAATCATATGCAAGCATCTAGCGAGGACAAGCATATCAAACCACTGCACAAGGATTTTTAGGTGGTTCGGAGACCACACCAGTGATTTCTACATCCACCCCTCATACAGTGAGGCCCCACTACTCAAAAGAGTACAACTGACACTGTAGCTTGACAACTCCAACACACTTGAGTTCAACAACTCACACACCAACTCTAGAGCACAACCACTCCAAAACTGAGCACACTTGTTCAAAAACACACAGAGTGTTCAACTCAACACAACTGAGCACTATAGCTCACAAACCACAAGCTAGATCAAGATCAATATAAATCAGATCCTCTAGCAATGATCTGATTCAAGATAGATTCATTCACAGAGACTTGTGCAACACTTTTTGCACAATTCCCATGGATGAATCAGAAGAACACTTTCAGAGTTAAGAAAATTAGATAGAGAGTATGTTCTTCAATGGAGATCCCTTGCAGAAGGTTGAATTGAGGAGATTTGTTGATGCTTTGAGTCACTGGGCGATGCTCTGCTTCAATTGCTTCTGAGTCACCTTCAGATGCTCCTCAAGTGCTGGCTTCTGCTGGATCTACTCCTTTGAGAGATGCTTCAGCTCCTTCTCTGAAGCTCTCCCTCAATCTCTTGTGCTGTCAAGGGATGCAGATGGATCACCACAGCAACAATAGGAACAGGAGCGGGAGATTCCTCTTCTTGCCGCCAAAGGCCCTTGCTGGAATATTCTGGAGGTCTCCCTTTTGCTTGGGGGCCGATTGGAGGGGTATTTATAACCCTACATGTCCAATGGTACCCTTGGAGTGCGTGGGCACATGATCCAAGATGGATTCCATTGAACCCTAGGTAGCCACATGTCCAGGTAAAACATAAGTTGAGATTTCAGCCGGAGTGTGTCGACACTACCACTGAGTGTGTTGACACACTGTCCCAATTGTGCAGAACAGGTCTTCTGGATGCTGGGTCTAGTGTCGACACGACCACTGACTGTGTCGACACACTATCCCAATTAGACAATTGGTTCTCCTTGAAGCTGGGTCTAGTGTCGACACGACCATGGACTGTGTCGACACACTTGACCCTATTTTCATGAAAATGCTTCAGGGACTCTGACCCAGTGTCGACACCATCAATGGGAGTGTCGACACTACCATGATAAAACCTGTACATTCCTGAGAATTTAACACATAAAACATTAGTACAAGATATTATCATCAAGGTATGAAGTATAAGGTATTTGAAACATGCTTTTTGAACATTGTTATTACATAAATGATGTATGTAACATGTTCCATCCATTAAGCATTAAAATCACAAATTGTCATCATCAAAACTATGAGGAGAAATACATTAAAACCACACTCAACCCAACACTTAGGATCATTCCTAAATATATATGTCGCCCAACTACATTACATGTAATTGGAAATGAGAGTTAAGAAAGAGTGGCATCAATTAAGGCATTCTGGGAAAAAAATTGATATTAGATGGAAAAAAAAAATACTGAGTTGCTAACCCTGCACCTACCCAAATTCTATCCCACACAAAAGGGTTGGTCGGTCAAAAGAAGATAGGGATCCTTTCTCAAGTTAATTGACACATAATTGCCCAATGGAAATCCATTCCAAGAGGGTAGGGGTGGGAATTGGTGAAATTTCAGCCAAAATGGCCAGAATTAGCTGGGATCAGCTGGATCAGCCAGGATCAGCCGAGATCAGCTAGTATTAGTCAAATCCGCCAATCAAATTTTGAAGTTACAATTAGTAGTCTACATTGACCTGATCTTGCAAGAATTGGGTCGGGATCAGCCAAAATCAGCTTTGATCAGTCCAAATCGAGTAGGATCAGCCAAGATCGGGATCAGCTGGATTTGGTTGAGATATTGGGACCCACCGGAATCGGTTGATCTAGGCCAATCCTGGCTGATTTTACGACTTCATTGGTCGACTTGGCCATTTCTGACTTCCTATTCAATACAAATCCAATTGGGCTCAGATCTGGCCGATTCTTCAGCCAATCCAAGTTCGCGGTCCGCCTTCTATAATGTTGTTAAGTCACCACTTTGAAAAGGAAATAAACAATTCAGCAAAGAGTTTACATTTTTTGCACATTAATGGATATGTAGAGAAAGAGGATAAAAACTGAGAAGGGTGAACATTCATGGCTCGAAGTATGTTCCCCACAAGCCAAAGGATAAGCATCTAAAATACAAATAACAACCAATACAAAGATCTTTTGAATTGCAAAGAATAAGAAATTTGTGGCAGCATGCATGTAAGAGACAAAGGCACCCAATGTTATTAAAAGAAGCATTAACCACTTTGGTATGATTAAAAATATTAAAGACTATACAACATTATGATAAAGTAAGCATTTGCTACATAGCAAGTGCCTAGCTGAATGATTATCATGAGAGGACACAAGATATTTTTGACTCACCTATCTTATCCTCATTAATTACTTAACTGAGTAACATGATTGTTGTTTACAAATATTTACCCATAAATGATATAACGTAGGAAATGGGGCATGTGGACCTTACTACTGACTGCAAAATTCATTATGATCCCATCTGGACTTCATGAATCATTTACATTGAAAGTTGCTTAAGGTATTTCAATGGTCACAAAATGAAACAAAATCTGATATTAACCATTAACCAATGGAACTTATGTAACTGAGGTTGAAAAGGAATTCAGGTAGCTCTTGTTGGACTTTTTAGAAAATATGAGAACTTGATTATAAGGCACAACATTAAGGCACAACATTTCAGAAACATAAGTTATAAACTCCATCTCCTATAGAACAAATTATATAGTGCATAGAATTCACAAAAACTAAGGCACAACATTTCAGAAACATAAGCATAAATGAAATTAACATGCACATTAAGACATGTAGACATTAAACTGTTAGAGACTATCAATCATTAAAACACATTAAAATGAACATTTCTTAGGAAATTCATTTTAATGTTAGCACATTAAAATGACTTCACATGCTTGCTTTGCTACCGTATTGTTCAATCACGTTCAAAAAGGTTACAGTCTCCTGAGTTCCCCATGTGTGTGGAACTGCTGCCATTGGCCAAAGACCAGA
The DNA here is from genome assembly GCA_014218235.1 of Colocasia esculenta. Taxonomy (NCBI): domain Eukaryota; kingdom Viridiplantae; phylum Streptophyta; class Magnoliopsida; order Alismatales; family Araceae; genus Colocasia; species Colocasia esculenta. The sequence goes on along the minus strand of CM024761.1, from coordinate 28,557,472 downwards.
AGTTTTATCTGTCAAACTCTCCCCCATAACTGGTGTTTCGTCATGCGCGTGGGGGCTGTGGTCGTCTTCTGCCCTCATCTCTGAGGGCATGTAGGACAAGGTCCACACCCCCCCTGGCCACTGGCCCTAATGAGCAAAGGAAGCTGTCTAGCCTGGTTAGCAGGCAATTGGATTGCTGGAGAGGATGAGTCCATATTCACATACATCCATGCATATACTATGCGCAGTGGGCTGCTGGGACGCCGTGGGGTGGGCTCGGGGCTCCCGTGGGCGATGCGGCGTCGTGGGGTGGGTGAGGGGGGGCTGTGGGGTGGAGGGGGCACTGTGGGGGTGAGGGGCAGTGCCGCAGGGGTGAGGGGGCGCCGTGGGGTGGGTGAGGGGGGCCTGTGGGGTGGAGGGGCCGTGGGGTGGGCTCGGGGGCGCCTGTGGGCGACGGGGTGCCGTGGGTGGGCGAGGGGGCGTTGGGGCTTTGGGGCTCGGGGGCGCCGTAGGGTGGGTGAGGCGGCGGGGGCGCTGGGGCTCGGGGTCGCAGGGGCGCCGGAGAGGGGGCGCGGGGGCTCCGCTGGCAAGGGGCGGGCGGGGGGGGGGGGGGGGGGGGGGGGGGAGAGAGAGAGAGAGAGAGAGAGAGAGAGAGAGAGAGAGAGAGAGAGAGAGAGAGAGAGAGAGAGAGAGAGAGAGACCTTGCTCCAGGCGGCGGCGGCGGGAAGCTGGTCGGCGGCAGGCCGGGGTGGCGACGGGCGGCGGAGGGTAGTTGGGGCGGCGGCGGGCTGGGGTCGCGAAGCCGGTGGCGCTGCAGACGGCGAGAGAGAGAGAGAGAGAGAGAGAGAGAGAGAGGATCGGGAGAAAGAGTGGGTTTCGCAGGAGGTGGCGGGGAGGGAAATTGTCGAATTTCCAACGGATAGTTTCGATGGAACTATTACGTCGATAATATATAAGTACCGACGGAAATTTCCGGCGGATATTTATCTGTCGGTATTACCGACGGATGTTTCCGATGCAATAATTCCGTCGGTAGTTCCGATGGATATTCCGACGGAAAAATTCCGTCGGAAATATCCGTCGGTAAACCACTTTTTCTTGTAGTGATGATTTCTTCATCCCCAGTGGGTAGAGCCCCATGTCGGCCCCACACACCGGCCATGTGGCACGAAAATATTTTAAGGTTGCCATACCGATCTCTTTCGACCTTTTGGGAGGGAAAGGTCAACCTTTCAAAAATTTACACCCGGGGTTTGACCTTCCCAGGCTGCTCATGATCGTGTTCACAAGGAACATCATTCTCACCCGAGCAGCTCTCAACTCCAGCTTGTGAGTCTTCCATGGCTCTTAGCGGTCTTGATCTCTGTAGAGGAGAGGTTACAAGGCCAAGGATGTGATCGCGTGGTCCGCGGGTCTCTTCTTGGCGGTGGTGGTGCGTGGCCATAAAGCATGTGTCGGCCGGCCTTCCCGAATAACTGGAATATGAGCAGACCGCCGCAGCTCCTTTCTCTTGTTGTGAAAGCGGGAGTAGTCACACGCCCGTCCCTGCCGGACCCTGGCCTTGAAGCCTCTGGGTGGCATTTGATAGCTGGGAGCCTCCACAGCAGTTGTGTCTTTTGGTGCCTCTTCTTCTCTTGGCCTTGCTTCTTCCAGCCTGGGTTTCTGCATCTTCTTGGGTCTCCTGACTTGTTTAAATTTGACTGGCCTTGGGGGCAGCTTGCCCTTGAAGGTGTTAGCCATTTCCCCCTTTCCTGCTATATCTTGAAATGAGTTCTTCACAGGTACTGTCGTTACAACCCGCTCTGGTATGGCCTCGGTTCTCTTGGCTTGTAGATGAATTCTTAGCTCCCCGATCCGCACACTTTTCCCTGAGTTAGAAACTCCTGCGCGACGGGTGACAATATTCTCAGCCTCCGTTATCTTTTGTGGGCATCTGTTGATTCTCTTCCCTTTGTTCTTGTTAAAATGGCCATGCTCCATGTGATGAACGTGGCAGCTTAATTCCTCGTTGATCTCTTTGATTTCAGCTTTGTGTTCAGCTTCAGCTTCCTTTTTGGTTTCTGGGTGTAGGATGTCGACAAATGCGACCCCCAAGAAGTTGGGGAACTCCACGACCGGAGGGAAGCTCCCGAAACGGGTCGGCACGGCCAAGTAACCGTACCTGGCATGATCTTGGACAACTAGAGGCCCAAAACGCACTCCAGCCATTGCTCTGTTAGTACTTGTTAGTCAATTCAAAATGATAGTCAGTATCGATTATGTAAGGCCACATGGCTTTCTATTCTGACGAAGAGATGAAGGGAAGCTTGGTCCCACCGGACGTGCCACGCTGTGGAAATGGAAAATTTATCAATTTAAAATTTTTTAATGTTCTTTTTATCATGTTTTCTCATGGTCTCATGGATGGATGCGTATTGCTAACCCAAGTCCCGTCGAATGCTACTTGAGCAAGGGTGATGAAAGATGAATCGGCAATTTGCATAGCGCGGGCGTGCCAGTCAACGAGGTGACAACAAATGGTCTGCCTCCGAGAGCCGGAGGGCTTTAGGTCTATTGCGTGCACCATTTGACTTCGTCAAACGAAAGTGATTGTCAGGTCCTGGACCAATATCCCGTCGTTGCCTAAGCGCAACGGCGTTAATTACATCCCTCTGAGAGGGAAAACCCTTGATTAATCGCCAGATTAAGAAAGTCTTATGACTTAAAGCGGAGACATCCGATAGAGGTGCGAAAAGCAACTTGAGCTTAGACCGGAGTGATAAAGAGTACGATATCTATTCGACGTCATGCGATCTTTTACTTGTTAGTGGTTAGTTCTTTTCACCTATTCACCCATTTGTTTTTTTTTATCATGAAATGGTTTCAATTTACTTCTTCAGTTCTATTTGAAAAACACAAGTTAGGAAATGGTCTATTTGGTCATTTGTTGAAAACAATTTCAATTTGATCTTTTGTTCTTTGCAAAGCATAGGGTGATCTATTTGTTCATTTATTGCTTTTATCAAGAAACAATTTCAATTTGTCCTTTCTGTTCTTTTTGAAGCATGCAAGTCGCAGAAATAAGTTATTTACTCTTTTGTCCTTTTTATTGAGAAATAGTTTCAACTTGTTCTTTTGTTTCATTTGAAGCATGTAAAAACATGAGTTGATCTATTCGCTCATTTTTTACTTTTATCATGAAAAAATTTCAATTTGCTCTTTTATTCTTTTAAGATATGCAAGTCGTGGTTCTGTTCGCGATTCGGCGCCACTTGGTCATTGGGTGGCCAATCGGCAGCGGGAGTGCACTCCGTTCGGCGAGATACCCTCGATTCGGCGGGGCATGCGAAGAACATGGCAGAGAGCGAATCGGCGAGGTGGAACCGAATCGACGGGATGAAGTCGAATCGGCGGTATGACCGAATCGGCGGGATGATGCTGAATTGGTGCTCAGCTGAAATACCATTGAGACAATTAAACCCTAAGGATTTCTTTTCAAAGTCCCATGCCGATTCGACCTTCGCGGGGAAAATTCGGCAGCATCTCCCCTTGTCATGGTTGACGGGGGGAGAGTGAAGTGCGCATCCACCATAATGTAAATGGCACCAAAAGATGAGGTGTACGCCCAAAGACTACGTAAACCCAGTGGCACACGACGCCGATCCCCAAGGCACGCCTACGGGGAAAACTGGGTAATGTCGTGACCACGAGAATCCGAGGGACGAATAGGTGACATATGAACCCATACATCTGGGCATAGACATTATGTCGTCTAACCCGGGGGTTTGGATGGGTCTCTTATCAGTATATTATCCCTTTTCTTGGTCAAAACCACATTGGGCATGTCCTTGCTCATATGGCTCGACTAAGGGTGTGTACAGCCAGCCGAATCGTCGGACTGCTCCCCAGTCTGGCCGAATCGCCAGAACTGGTTCCAGACCACCCGAATCGGCGGCAGAACCTCCTCTCCATGGGCTATGAATCGGAACTTCTCAAGCTGGTCATGCCCATAGCAATGGAGCAATTATGGGCCTAAAATGGGCTTTGATTGGACTGTTGATATGGGGTGCTAAGCATGGGAGCATGAACATTAGTTGTTCAACCCCCATGGCTAGCAAAGGGGCATGCCCCAAAACCGCTACACTCATGAAGGGGACTGTTTGGACAGTGGGAAAATCGCCTATTGGAAGGAGAAAACAGTAAAGGAAACCCACTTTCTTTTAAACAAGAGTGGCAAAGAACATGCTCCAAGGGGAGGGGGCTGTTCAAACAGTGAAGAACACAAATTTGAAAGAGGCCGAACAGTGGCAAATATGCTCCCCAAGGGGGGGAAACGCAAGGCCCAATGGGCTTTAAACATAGTGCAGTGTCAAGACACATGAGAGAGGAAGAGCTCCACAACTCCCAAGCCTCATTTATTGAGGTATGGGGTTTGTAGGAGCCTCATGTATGGTCTTAGAGGGAGAAAGCACCTCCCCATGAAGGGGAGACTCTCCCTCCCATGACCCTTTCCTCTCACAAAAAAAAAAAAGCACACCTCAACACAAATGCTGAAAGGACACATGGCACAAGAAGGGAAGATGCATTAAACACCAAGTGGGGAATGTTCATACCAAGAGGAAGAGGGAGTACACAGAGTACACAACAACAAAAACATAAAAGAACAAGAAAGGGGAAGGTTCCTCACGCCACCTACCCTCTCTTTCTCTTCACCCCAGATGATGAGACAACACTCAAAATATGGTGGGTCTCTTCTCCCTCTCTTTTCAACTTTTTCTTGCCTTTTCTTCCTCTCTTCCACTTGTTGCAGCAGGATGCCCACGGGAGGGCCTTCTCTTCAGCAGAACACCAACAGCAGCAGCAGCTTGCGTGGGGAAGAAGACTCCCCTCCCCCCTTCAAAAACCTCTCTTCTCTCTTTCTCCAACCCCCCCCCCCCTTTTGCTTTGGTACGCATGGCCTTTTTGTTTTTCCAAAAGGCTTCTAGAAGCCTTGCCAAAAAAGGACTCCCCACTCCCTCTTGCGCAGGAATAGCTTTTCTCATTTGAGGGGGGTGTTGAACCACTCTCTATTTGTTCTTGTATTTTGGTGATAATAAAATTTATGATGTAACTTAAATTGAATATTTTGTTTCATCTGTGTCGCATCAATCCATAGCAAAATGCTAAGTCTTTCATTGATGCAATATATGGCGCACTAAAATGATAAAATCGATGTTTAATCAATATACATCGATTTCTGTTTAAAGTGCCAAAGTATCAAGCGCCGCAACGATTTGTTAAGAAGTCGATGCCATAACGATTTGATAAGTGGCCATAACGATTTCTTCTTTGAGCATATTGATTTGATAAGAAGTCGTTGCCATAACGATTTCATAAGTATTCGCAACGATTTCTTTAGAAGCCATAACGATTTGCTAAGAAGTCGATGCCATAACGATTTCTTCTGTAAGCGCAATAATTTTCTAAGAAGTCGATGCCATAACGATTCTTCTGTAAGCGCAATAATTTTCTAAGAAGTCAATGCCATAACGATTTCATAAGTATTCGCAACGATTTCTTTAGAAGCCATAACGTTTTGTTAAGAAGTCGATGCCATAACGTTTTGTTAAGAAGTCGATGCCATAACGATTTCTTCTTTGAGCGCAGTGATTTGGTAAGAAATCGTTCCATAACGATTTGTTAAGAAATCGTTCCCATAACGATTTCATAAGTCATGCTCATAACGATTTCTTCATGGATTCTGTTCAAACTCAGATTGCCTTTATATTTCAAATATGCTTGGCGCTTAAATGAAAAGTCAAATATCTTCTGACAAAAAGCTGCATGCATATTTCAGAATCTTGTCAAAAAGATATGACCTACTATTTTCAGTATGTTAGCAGAAGCACAGTACCATGCATCGTTTATCATAAACACTCTTTTATGCTAACACTCTCTTCTATGCTCACAGACATCGAAGACCATCAGAGTCTGAGTAAGACAAATGAAGAGAAAGATCAGCAACGACTAGAAGAGCTCCAACGGATCTCTTCAACGGATCTATTCTAAAGCTGCTCAATATAAAAGATGGAGCATTGCTGAAGAACATAAGAGCCTTTTCCTGAATATCTTTGAAGGAGTGTACATCTGTGAGAAGCACCTTCACGCCACATACACTCAAGGAAAGAGAGAAAGAGCCTGAGCCAAGAAGAAGCATTCAAAGCATTTCAAGCTCTCAAGCTTCCAAGCTTTCAAGCATTCGAGCCTTCTTTTCTCTCTTCTGTTTCTCTCCGAGCTTATTGTATATCTGGGGAGAGTTTGGGACTGTGAGCTTTACATGAGTGTTCATCTTGTAAGGTCTCTCAGTCTGATCTTTCTAAGAAAGATCTGTGTCCAGCTGTAGGACTGTATACAGTTGATAACCCAGCTAGGGGTTGGTGTCTAGCAGAACCTAACTGGGGTTTGTACCAGTTGTCAACCCAGCTAGGGGTTTGTGTCTAGCAGAACCGCACTGGGGTTTGTTCCAGGAGGTTGGCTTCTTTACCTGTAAGAGAAGTGGGCTGCCTTCTTGCCCGGGAAAGAGAAGAAGACCTGGTGGGGGATCCAGGGTGTTGTAAGGTCCATAAGGGGGACTGTACCCTTGGTTAGTGAAATCCCAAGAGTTTGCTTGGGGACTGGACGTAGGACTTCCATGTGGGAAGGGCCGAACCAGGATAAATCTCCTGTGTCCTTGTGTGATTGTTTATTTGCTTCCGCACTGCACTCTCTATCACACTGAACTAACCAAGCTTTCAAGTGTTATTTTCTGTGTTTAAGATTCTATTTCAGATTTCAGAAAAACCTATTCACCCCCCCTCTAGGTTGGTTTGCTGCCGTACCAAAAGGGCCAACAAGTGGTATCAGAGACCGTCTCTGAACTTTCAAAGAAGATCCAACGATCTTAGAGTAAAGATCCATGGCAGCTCAAGGATATGCTGAAGGACAATCAGTCACCAGACCTCCATTCTTTGATGGAGAGGACTACCAATATTGGAAGATGCGAATGGAATGCTTCATTCGAGGCACAGACTTCGATCTGTGGCAGGTAATAGAGGTAGGTGATTTTGTTATTGTTCCTATAGAAGGCACTACTGCCATTACACCTGCTGATAAAAGTAAATTATCTTTAAACTTTAAAGCTAAGAACTACTTATGTTGTGCCTTATCCAAAAGAGAATTTAGTAGAGTATCTGCATGCAAATCTGCTAAAGAAATTTGGGATAAACTGCAGATAACTTATGAAGGAACGGATAAAGTGAAACAAACTAGAATAGATATTCTTGTTTCACAATATGAACAATTTAAAATGCTTCCAAGCGAAAACATTACTACTATGTATAATAGATTTTCAAGCATAATAGTAGGCTTAAATTCTCTTGGTAAAACTCTTTCAAATGAAGAAACCGTTAGAAAAATACTTAGGTCCTTAACTATTTCATGGACACCTAAAGTAACCGCTATTGAAGAAGCCCATGACTTAACCAAATTGTCAATTGATAATTTAATAGGTTCTCTCATGGCACATGAAATAAATATGGAGCGATTGTCTGAAAGCTCATCTAAGAAGAAATGTACTAATGCTCTTAAGGTTGTAGCTGCTCCTTCCACTTCTTCTTCTAGCTCCAAAAATGCAGATTCTGAAGACAGTGACGTAGATGAAGTTCTGTCCAAGCTTCGGAAAATTTTCAAGAAGAAGAAAATGGATCAAGAAGGATTCAAAAGAAAGAAAAGAAAGAAAAGGAACCAGTCTGCTATGAATGCAGAAAACCTGGACATCTGAGACCAGATTGTCCAAGGTTAAAGAAGAATGGTCAAACCGAAAAGCTCAAGAAGCAGCACAAGAAATTTAAAAGAAAAGCTATGGCGGCTGCTTGGGAAAATGAAGAGACCACATGCTCAGAATCATCAAGTTCAGATTCCGAAAAGGAGCAGGTAAATCTAGCCCTCATGGTGGGGCTAAATGAGGTACTCTCTGAACCTTCTTTTGACTCTTGCACAAATTCAGGGTCAGAGTCTGAAGACTTAGAAGAAGTCTTTAATGAACTATATAATAAGCATAAGGTTGTTGTAAAAGAACTAAAAAATCTCAAGAGCAACCTTACCTGTTTGGAAACACACTAATTCTGATCTTAAATCAGAAATGGAACAATTAGAGGAACAATTAAAAGATAGTAAAGAAAATAATCATCTTTTGAATGAAGGTTTGAAAAGCAAAAATAATGAAAAGTTAGAGTTAGAAGAAAAATTAAAAATTCTAACTGAAGAAAATCTCTACCTAAAAGAATCAGTTAGTAAATTAACTAAAGAAAAACATCTCTAGCCCTATGCTTAAAAGGATCAAAATCTGGAAATGACAAACAAGGGCTTGGTTATACACCTCCAGAAAAAGGAAAACAAGTAATAAACTCAGGAAAATATCCTTTACCAAAATTTGTAAAAGAAACCAAAATGCCTCAGAAAAAGGAACCTGAAACAACCAAGCTTTATCAAAAGAAAAAAGTTTCTAAAAATTATGATCCAACCATGCATCATAAAAACAATAAGAACTACAAAATAGATTATATTCATTGTTGTTCTCATTGTAATAAATTAGGACACACAGTAAACACCTGCACAACTAAGCACCTAGTTTGGATACCTAAAGGCTATTTTTATGCATCTAACGATCAAGGACCCAAAATTATTTGGGTACCTACTTCTGAGTAGCTCATTTGCAGGATAGCCTTGGGGCATCAGGAACAAAGGATGCTCAAGGCACTGAAGACTGCCAACTCTTCATCCATCTCATATCTGAAGAGGGAGTAGTCATTAATTTATTCGTAAATTTTAAATATTACTAATAATTATTTTCAAGTTTCATTCAGGTGGAGTCTCTCATGCTCAGGGGGAGCACAGACTAAGGGGGTCTCATACTCAGGGGGAGCTCTCCCTTCACTAAGGGGAAGTTATTCATTGAATATCTATTATTGTTGAACCCCTCTATGGTAAGAAATTTTCTCAAAGGGGAGAGAATGCATGGTAAGATCCTTCCTTTTTGGTTAGTGACAAAAAGGGGGAGAGTTTGTATGAATTTTCTGAAACCTCTTTGCTATATATATTTTATCAGAAAATTCACATAAATTTTGTCATCACCAAAAAGGGGGAGATTGTTGAACCACTCTCTATTTGTTCTTGTATTTTGGTGATAATAAAATTTATGATGTAACTTAAATTGAATATTTTGTTTCATCTGTGTCGCATCAATCCCATAGCAAAATGCTAAGTCTTTCATTGATGCAATATATGGCGCACTAAAATGATAAAATCGATGTTTAATCAATATACATCGATTTCTGTTTAAAGTGCCAAAGTATCAAGCGCCGCAACGATTTGTTAAGAAGTCGATGCCATAACGATTTGATAAGTGGCCATAACGATTTCTTCTTTGAGCATATTGATTTGATAAGAAGTCGTTGCCATAACGATTTCATAAGTATTCGCAACGATTTCTTTAGAAGCCATAACGATTTGCTAAGAAGTCGATGCCATAACGATTTCTTCTGTAAGCGCAATAATTTTCTAAGAAGTCGATGCCATAACGATTTCTTCTGTAAGCGCATAATTTTCTAAGAAGTCAATGCCATAACGATTTCATAAGTATTCGCAACGATTTCTTTAGAAGCCATAACGTTTTGTTAAGAAGTCGATGCCATAACGTTTTGTTAAGAAGTCGATGCCATAACGATTTCTTCTTTGAGCGCAGTGATTTGGTAAGAAATCGTTCCCATAACGATTTGTTAAGAAATCGTTCCCATAACGATTTCATAAGTCATGCTCATAACGATTTCTTCATGGATTCTGTTCAAACTCAGATTGCCTTTATATTTCAAATATGCTTGGCGCTTAAATGAAAAGTCAAATATCTTCTGACAAAAAGCTGCATGCATATTTCAGAATCTTGTCAAAAAGATATGACCTACTATTTTCAGTATGTTAGCAGAAGCACAGTACCATGCATCGTTTATCATAAACACTCTTTTATGCTAACACTCTCTTCTATGCTCACAGACATCGAAGACCATCAGAGTCTGAGTAAGACAAATGAAGAGAAAGATCAGCAACGACTAGAAGAGCTCCAACGGATCTCTTCAACGGATCTATTCTAAAGCTGCTCAATATAAAAGATGGAGCATTGCTGAAGAACATAAGAGCCTTTTCCTGAATATCTTTGAAGGAGTGTACATCTGTGAGAAGCACCTTCACGCCACATACACTCAAGGAAAGAGAGAAAGAGCCTGAGCCAAGAAGAAGCATTCAAAGCATTTCAAGCTCTCAAGCTTCCAAGCTTTCAAGCATTCGAGCCTTCTTTTCTCTCTTCTGTTTCTCTCCGAGCTTATTGTATATCTGGGGAGAGTTTGGGACTGTGAGCTTTACATGAGTGTTCATCTTGTAAGGTCTCTCAGTCTGATCTTTCTAAGAAAGATCTGTGTCCAGCTGTAGGACTGTATACAGTTGATAACCCAGCTAGGGGTTGGTGTCTAGCAGAACCTAACTGGGGTTTGTACCAGTTGTCAACCCAGCTAGGGGTTTGTGTCTAGCAGAACCGCACTGGGGTTTGTTCCAGGAGGTTGGCTTCTTTACCTGTAAGAGAAGTGGGCTGCCTTCTTGCCCGGGAAAGAGAAGAAGACCTGGTGGGGGATCCAGGGTGTTGTAAGGTCCATAAGGGGGACTGTACCCTTGGTTAGTGAAATCCCAAGAGTTTGCTTGGGGACTGGACGTAGGACTTCCATGTGGGAAGGGCCGAACCAGGATAAATCTCCTGTGTCCTTGTGTGATTGTTTATTTGCTTCCGCACTGCACTCTCTATCACACTGAACTAACCAAGCTTTCAAGTGTTATTTTCTGTGTTTAAGATTCTATTTCAGATTTCAGAAAAACCTATTCACCCCCCCTCTAGGTTGGTTTGCTGCCGTACCAAAAGGGCCAACAGGGGGGAGGGGGGGGGGCTTTTGGGAGGTGTTGCATTTTCCTATGCTCACCCCCTTGCATGGGGTGAGATGGGCTCTTAGTTAATGGGCTTTTGTTAGGCTTCATGCATGAGCCAATTAAATGAGAACTTGTTTTGTGGGGATCTCTTCTAAGCATTGGGCCAACCATGAGAGAATGACCCATTATGGGAAATTTGAGGTGTCCACAACTACCGAATAGGAAACACCACCACATGCTTTGCTCCTTTCGGCTGGTAGAAAGGTACCGACATAACATTCTCTTCATAATTATCTTTTTCAGAAAAGCAATTTTTTGCTGCTTTAGTTGACGAGAGTTAGATTAAGAAAAATATCTCTTTTATTCATTCATAGATCACTTGTTATTAGTCATTTTTTTCACACATGAATTAGGGGCATTTGGGTAAGAATTTAATCTTAAAATCTGCCCACTTCCAAAATGCCCAAACAAGATTATAAGAACAAAAGTCTTCTTTCATGCGAAATTTTTGTTCTTGCTAACTTTAAGTGTTCGAGAAGCAATTTCTATTAATGAGATTGATTCATATTGCAAGATTCTCAGATGCTCCCCAAGTATAATTGGGTATCCTATGCAACATGCATGATGACGGATTCGAATTTGAACATCCTAAAAAATTTCACCATATTGAAGTCTTCTACAATTAAGCAATTTACTCTTTTTTTTCATCTATTTGGGAGACAGTTTTAAGTGGGGATTTTCTCACAAATAACATTATTTTCATTGAATAATTACCGCAATATTTTTTATACCAAAAATATCATCATCTTTATCCCTCGTCATTCAATAAAATACGTATTTTAATGAATAATGCGCACTTCCTCCTCACAGTAAACAATGCTTAACTTGATATCCATGATACAATTTTTAATCTAGAATGCATATATATAGTTTATACCATTTAAAGTTTTAAACACTGTCACTCTGACCACTTAGCGGGGGGAAAAAATAGACTCTGTACATAGTTCAACACACGTTTGTCAGACCGGCATTAATATGTAGCTCAGTGAGACATACGTATCTTTGATATGTAATACAGACACTTTCTTATCAAGAAATTAACATAGATCTGAAAATATTGTAATTGGAGTACATCTCTAGACTGGAATGTATATCTCATGTCCGGATTCTTGGACGATGTATCTCCACAAGTTGGTCGATCAGTTCTCTCTCCAATAATTCAGGTCCAACATTCTCACATCACAATGGATTTACCTACCGAACTTCCTCGAAATGGGATTTCCTTTTATGTTGATGGAGCCCAATATGTGTCAGGCCCATGTTTCAGTCCAATAAAACGTCATCCCCTCGTAAGAGAAATGAGTTTGAGCCGATCCCAATAATAACTATTTATTTAGGAGGCCCATATTTCTTTATTATCGGATTATCACATCGTCTGATCTTTTGTGTGGAATTAACAAGAGTCTAACATATGTCTTCTCACCTTAATTAAGCAATTTCGACCTCTAATTATGATCAGACAAATACCAATTAACACCTATGCAATTAAAAAGTATAGTAAATTCTGCAAACTTCTGTTCTTGCTGAATCAGTTTTCTCGCCGGTTCTCATTCCATTTGAAGTTTTACCCTAAAAATATTGAATAAAATGTATAGCCAACTGAACCTGAAGAATTTTTGGTAGCAATGAGGGTTAGGGGTGGGGGTGGAGGAAGGGGGATGGGAAGAGGGAGTCACTGACATGTACATGAAGGGCCTTAGGCCCTTAACTACTGAGCCACTTCCCGCGTAAACCTACTTATATAGCCCTCTTCTAATGATCCAAAGTTTCATCCCATTTAGACATTTCTACTAATTTTAATTAACCTCTTAATGGGTATACATTAATTAATCTAACTGAACCTGACAATAAATACTGGAATAATTTGATTTGTTCTTACCAATATCAATACAAGAGGAACATATGATAGGCAATATCCACAGGAAGCTCATCATATATTACTTACCACGAGTCAATTTTGTGAAATATAAGCTTGGCTAGGCAAACTCATTACATACCTCTGGGCTCTGGCCCAACTTTCCTCTCAAACTTACGCTCATAACTAATAAGGTTTGCAATGGTGTGGCATATCTACAGAAAATAAGATAGAGATCATGCAGATTAGTCCCGTTACATCAATGTTGCAGCCTTTTCATCTGTAATGGTGGTAATAAGCTAGAGACCTTGATCGATAGTGTGCCAACAGATGCTGATATAAATCATGCAACAACCATAAATATCACGTACTTTTTTAATAGGAATCGCCGACGCTGTTTTATTTATGTCCCTATTTTAGTAGTTTTCCAGTCCACATGGCCCTCTCCACGCATGTCTGTGTATGTGAATCATTCCCATCCACATCCATCAACTCTGCCTGCAGCACACATCAATCACTGTATTCGAACAGAAGAATAGCTTACATATCACAAAGCTTATAATTTCCTGCCATGGCATAAAAACAGCAAGGAAATTAAAGGGCATATGAATATTAAAGGTCATATATATTGACCCAGCTATATATATTGGCTATTGGCAAGTAAGCAAGCACAACAAATGGAAATCAACAGGTGATGTTTAACAACCTTAGAGCATCTGCTCTGATTGCTATATATGCATCAATCAAGTGGTTGGTGAATCCGGATATTTAGCCTTCTCAGCCATATTGAGTGAAGGATCATGTGGTACACATCAAACCTCTTGGGAGGGCTGCTCACCACAAAATGCTTCTGAACCATCTTAACTCTCCTCTGCATCCTTATGTACTGCCTGGGCGATATGCTCGTCAGTATGCTCTTAAGATTCGGTATCTCTGAGACAGAGACGATCACAGAGAAGGATTTCCAGTTCAAAACATCACTGAATGGCAGGATGTAGCTCTTGGATATTATCACTGGCACACACTCCAGATAAATCGCCTCCACGACCCTCGGGCTCGCCACTTCATACCCGCTGGGGCAGATGCAGAATTTGCTCCTCTTCATCATGTCGTAGTATGACAGCCCCTTGGGCAGGTACTCGTACACTTGAACATCGTCATCCTTACCCTTCCAGTGCTCCAGAAGGATAGGCCTGATGGGTCCATGCAGTCCCCCAGCGAAGAACGCCAGGATTGGGCGCTTGGAAGCTGACGGCCCACCGATGATTCCGCTAGTTAAGCCAGTCTTGAGGTTGATCTCTGGAAGTGAGACGTCCTTGGAAGGGTTGAATCCTTCTGAAGTGTTGGCGTTGCACAAGACACGGACGGAATTCCTGTAGAGATGAGAGATTGCGGTGGATGACATTGGCCCCTGCAACAACAGCTCAAGAAAGCTCAGCAATCTCACTCTTCCAAATGGTGAGCCTCGAAATATGGAGGCTATTTAAGCAAGTGGCGGATGACATCTCTGCAAAACTATGAATCAGCAAAAAAAAAAAAAAAATGTATATATGTTTGTTGTTGATGTGCCGTGACTCACCCAATCATGGCATGAAAGCATGAAGTGGTCCGCCCCTAAGCTCCGATTCCAATATCGGTACCTCCCAGCAACCATAGTGACATAATCCATGATGGTCAGCTTTATGGGAGTAATGTCGTAGTTTTTGCTGCGGTATAAGAATTTAACCATCTTTGTGATACTGAACGGAAGGAAATGGACATGAGCTTTCTCAGGATCTCTCGTTCTAAACCGCTTTTCCATCTCCATATTATAAATAAACCGTCCTTCCATGGAATATATACTCCTGCATGGACCATCATGAAACAAGGGCGGTTCACCTTCTGGGTAGACATATACCTTAAAGAGCTTCTCCATTTCCAAGTAGCTCCTGCGATTTCGAGGAAGTTTGAAACAGTTTCAGAAAACTGATGAAGACACAACATTTAAGTCCTCAGAAATTGGACATATACATATATTATACTGTGAAAGTGTGAATGAATAGCTGGATCCCACACAACCAGACAGCAATCAATACTGCAGCTTAAATTCCTAGCTAGTTTTGGTCTTCAATAACATGATGAGAGAATAACAGCATGATCACTGCGTCCGTATGTCGAAAAGCCAGCACATAAACTAACACCTCCATGAATCTCGGAATAGATTATAGCACGTAGCTCACTAAATATGATAGCTTTAGTAACCAAGTTAAAGCTCATTTAGGCAACCGTCTGTTAGAATCTCATAATTAGGAAGACTTAAAAAGGTTAATTCTGCATACTAACTGACTTATTTGTTGAGATTCTCTTATAATGCAAAACACAAACCATTCAGTTCTATAATGACAGCATGCCTTAACTGCATTTCAATGATAGCCATTCCATCAAAATAGACCAAATGACTTTTTCAGTGAACTTTAGTAGAGATATACGATTCATGTTTAAATCAGCAAGTCATGGTACCAGAAACTACATGATTAGAGATTGTTGTGTACATCTTTTTGCCATTTGATGGTAATACAAATGTTTTTCCTTTCAATCCTCCGACTCATTGTTCAGGGTTTCCTAGGCTGTAAACTTTACAGTTTTGTGAATGTTGCCGTTGGATGACAGAAACAAGAGCAAGTAGCAGATTATCGATCATATATACTCAACTGTTGTTTGGACCTGGCTAATACAGAGAACTGAATTTTTTTTCTGCAAAATAAAATCAGCTGATCACTGATTCAAACGAAGGAAAATCCTGAAGATTGGAAACCTTGGGAGGCCGTCCTCAATGGTAGCCTGTCTGGCATATCTTGCTCAAACACAACACAACTCTAACAGTGATATATTTTTTAGGGAAATGCTTTGCTCCCGACAGTGCCGGGAGCAAAGCCGAGCTGGAGGGGCCGCGTGCCCCCCTGCGCGCGCCGTGTGGAGGGCGCGGGCCCCCCAGCATTTATTGCTGTTTTTTTTTTAAGTTTTTGTGCACTATTTGTGTGCACAAATGATGTATTTGTGTGCACAAATACATCATTTGTGTGCACAAATTGTAAAAAAAAAAAAAAAAAAAACGGCATTAAATGTTGGAGGGCCCCGCGCCCTCCACGCGGCGCGCGCGGAGGGGCGCGCGGCCCCTCCAGCGAGGCTGGGCTCCCGGCACTGCCGGGAGCCTAGCATTACTCTATTTTTTATCCCTAAACAAGGGTGTGCTACCTCATTCCATGCTCGGAAGGACTCCACCCATAGGTGACCTATCTAGTGATGCAACCATGAGGAAGCTTAAGGTTCTTACAAGGCACCATAATACATTTGGTTGATTTATTAGGATCGTTAAATTCTGATGTCAACTAGACACGTATGACAGTCATCTGGAAGGTTTTGCCTGCATTTCTAGTTTTTGGGTGACTGCCGATGGATCATGTTCTCGGATTCAACAATCCCAGCAATTCATCATGTTGACCAAATGAGGACACTCAGGTTCTAGTTTTTCTCTCTCTTTAGTCCGTGCAAAAACTCCTAGAGTGGATGGATACCCTTTGATGCGGGTGACTCCCGCACGCTCAGTCCGAGACGTCATTGGAGGCCGACGTCCAAGGCCTAAAGGGGCGGTAGGACCACCTCGGGATGAGGATGAGGTGATGGCGTCGGACCCGGGTGCTAGCGAGGCCCCCTCCCTTGGACTCGAGGCCGAGACGAGGTGGACAACTCAATCAGATGAGAGGGACATGATGGCTCAAGCCAGTCTCTAACGTCAGGGGTAAGTCCTAGTTTGCACAACCCCTGCAACCACCCGTTAGTTGACCTACTCCAGACGTGCTGCCATGCGCCGACCCGTATGGTAGCATGGTGCGCCTGGCTAGCGACGTGCCTAGTACAACAGCATGGGCGGCCCAAAGGGGCAATATGGCTAGACCGGTATGGTGGAAAGGCACGCCCAATACAAGCTGGCATGGGCCGTCCAGTACGGTAGCGCGGCGCTACCTACCGCGGTTTAAGGTAATCCGCTATGGTCCAGGGCCCTCGCTCGTTGGACTGGTAGGCAACCAGACCTTTATATATAGGGAAGGCACTCGACCAATTGGGAGGAATGCAATCTATCTACTCTTAACTCTCCTATGGTTCTCGGCTGCCTACTGACTTGAGTGTTGGAGTGTCCGCCCGCCGAGCTCCCTCGGTGGTGTTGCAGGTCTCGGGCCCAGAGTGAAGCATTCCACATCGGCTACACGCAGACTCCTCCACGTCACCTTGTTGGCTCCAACCAACGTCGTCGGAGCAACTGTATGCCCTCACTTGCCACATATTATGGCTTGTACCGAGTGATTTAGGTGCACTTCTCTCACCTCCAGAGAAATTATGGGGCAGGCACTGCTAATTGTCCTCCATGAATTGAGTTCAGTGACTTTCCTGTTAGTAACGAGGCCCAAGGACACTGGATCAGCTAGGAATAGTTTCATCTGGCTAACAGTCATTGACCAGGTAGTATCTGGGGTTCTATATGAGGTCCTTGCTAACTCCCTCAAACTTATGCTTTTGTCTCTTCAGATAAAGAATGTTAAACAACTTGCCAAAGAGGCTTCCAACTACTGTCCTTCACCTTCTGACGGTTTGCCCCACCTCACATAGCACCCACTTATATTTTGTAAGTCACAGCTCCACCATGAAGATTTAGATCAGGATGCGGAGATGCGCTATAGACTACAGAGAATGGTTCTCCTGGCATCTTCTGCCATTTCCACTTAAATTGCAGCCCAAACAAGTCCTCAGTTAAAAACTGGAACAGGGAGAACCTCTGAAAAATATTTCAGAACACGTGTAGGATGGACGATGAGTTTTTGATTTCTCAAACCCCCTATGATGTCTAGATTGCTCCTGACAGATGGTCAACCAGGGATTTGGTACGGCAACTCTCTCGACCTCTATGTGCAAGAGGAAAATCTTTTGGAAGCACAAATATTTACTGAAGGGGACAAGGAGGACAGTGACAACAAATTCTGTGACTCCATCATGCTCTCTAGCAGATGGGAAACATCTGTCAGTGGCTTAGGAAATGATCACAGTACCGTGGTGGAAAATTAGACTACATCATCAGCAGGATTTCAGATATCAATATCACCATGTTCAACCTACCATTCTGGATTGCGCTCCATTCTGTAATTCAGAGGCAGACAACAATTTCTCTCAAGCTATTCACTCCCAGGAAATCATGAGGAATGGTGTTCTCCATCTCTGTTGACAATGCTCCTAGCTCCAATGGATTGGTAGCTGCCAAGTTGATGAGAAGCTGAGGATATGGATAGAGTAGGACTGCCTAATTGTAGACATTGATGTCTTGTTTTCTTTCGGCCTCCATTGTACTTTCTTACTCTTATTAAGTAGTAGTTGATGAGGACTCCCAAGAACTTTTAGTCAAGGAAATGTGAGAAGTCACCATGACAGTCCATAGCAGCTGATTCTTAAAACTTTGGCTCTGATGTAAAACAGTTTACATAATCACAATGTGGTTGAGGCAATGGAGATAGAATTATGAAAGAAATGAAGTTAACTAAAAATAGATGGCAAAGGTTTCAAAGGATACCTGTGAAATGCATATGCATTCCAATATGCTGGTCCCTGTGGAACATATTCATCTGCAAGGGGTGATACACTCTTCTTAGATTGAGATGCTAGTTTAATGGCTACCCGAGCCTTCGCCAAATCCAGCTCTAGCCTTGCCAACTTAACATCAACAACTCCATCTCTTTTTGGTGAAGCAATAATATCCTTTGTCTCAGAATTATGCCCAGAAACATTTGTTGCCTACAAAATTAAAATTAGAAAAAAGGCAAATGTTGTTATAGATGCAAGAGTGATAAAACCACAAAGTGACTCATGAAAGGCACAGAAATATCATCCATTAGACATTTAATGAGGAACTCTGATGCATATAGTCATGGATTGTAATTCATGATCAATGTCATAATCAGCTTCAGCCAAAGCAGGTTAGTAGCCACATCTCAGTTTTCTGTTTTACATGGTTTCACCATCTATATTCTTAAATGCCACGGTGAAAGGTGGAATCTGTAGTGGCAGATCTCTTACTCCAGACGCTACTGCATAAGCAACCAAGTGGTCATCTCACCACAGCTATTCTTGCCATTTTATATGCTTAAAAAAGATTCCAGTATATTCCAATCAATATTGCCATCTAAAAAACTGGGTGTATCTGCATCACAAAGGAGGGCAACTAGATTTCTACCTTCACTTGTCAAAGAAAGCATTGCCGAATACAAAACAACATAGCAAAATTAAGAACCATATACGCTGTGAGCCTTGTGATATGGAAAATACTCATGCTAAATGTCAGCCCTTGCACGTTGCAACCACATATAGAAAGCATAGGACTAAAAACATCATTAATAACTTCCATTATTGTGTCAGAAATGTGTACATTAACATGTTTGCATAAATAAAAAAAATTATAAAGAAGTGTAAGACATGGCAGAATTCAGTATTTCATGATGGTGAACATTAGCTTACTATATTGAATTTAACATTTTGGGCATGGGGAGGATCAACATACTGTATCATCATGAGAGAGGGATTAATAAGTTTGATATATAGGGATAATCTTCAATGTATCACTGAGTGGTTCTTTTGGTAAAATTTGTCATTGGCCTAACCAACAACAAACATGAAAAATAATCTGTATCTATTGAAAAGCCTTAGTGGCATTATCAACTCCTCTTTCCTATCCGACATCTAGAAACATACTCTGATACTGTGCTATATTTTTATGGCGATTACAAATATAATAACATAAACCGAGTAGATGACAGAATCACTAAGAACGACTATAGTGCCTGGGCTAGAAAAAGCCTTTTTTGCTTCATACTTTCAAGTGAACATCATCTCTTAGAAGATTCACTGATGATGTGCCAAGCTGTGAGAGTTTTATTTCCAGTCAATAGAGAAACTTCCGCATAGATATCATTATACCTGTAGATATAATTCAATGATTGTTTCAATTTCATTGTCAAGTGTACAATAGCCAACAAATGGTAGATTGACTCACATGCTTCACTCCTGGGAAAAACTAGTAAGCATTCATCCTTCTCACCCCTGTCACCTTCTACTTATCCAATCTCCAACCGTATTGTAATAATTAGCAATGCAAAACATGAAGGTGGGCCTAAAAGCATTGGTGCAGGTTGGATAACATCACAAGACCGGTCTCCAAAGGTGGACCTGCCATTTGAAACATGAAGGATATCCAATTATCTTTTGTAATGAAGCAGATCTGGAATGCAATGTACAGAGATGCACTGTGGGCAAGTTTTGCTAGAAGCAAGATGTTCAATTCCATGAACCATGATAATTTTCCTCACCTTAGAGGTGTTCCTCTTAGCCCACAGATTAGCATGTTCCAAAATTAAGGAGCACACCTGGTGGATAATTAGAGATGGGTCTATTGTTCGATTAATACATGATAGATGGTTGGGTTATGGCCCTTTATCGTCATTTATCCCTGAAGATATTGCTAGAGACATACAGATCACTGTGAGAAAGGCAACACAGAATCTTGATCAGGAAGCATAGTAGCTTATTTCTCCATTTTTGAGCTGCCTCTGATTGATGATATCAAACAAACTCCGCTATCTGATGGGAAAGATCTAGCTGTATGAATGCTGGATTCCCATGGTTGTTTTACAACTAAATTGGCCTATCATGCTGTCAGAGATAAAGGGTTTTTGGAAAGCCTTGGAGAAAATATGGTCCCCTTTCGTGCCTCCAAAAAGTTATTCATCTGGCTATTCCCACAGATGACATTGTGAGGGAGGCAGGTGTGCCTATTGTCTCTAAATGCTTCTGTCATCATTCCTCTACAATTGAAGACATGGATCATTTATTTGTCTCCGGTCATCTAGCATCTAACATTTGGAACAATTTAGACAACCACAGCCAGATCACCATACTGTTACGGCAAATCATCTCCACTGCACCTGTAAAGATGATCCATGGATTCACCAGGACATATACAGCAAGTCTCATCATTTGGTGGATTTGGAAAGCTTGCTATGCGGCCCGCTATGAAGGTACATGGTTCAACAGTGATCAAATTTTAAATCAAATTGAAAAAGATTTAAGGTTTTCTATTGAGATGCAGACATTCAAAAGCCAGATTTCTCCAAAGTTAATAGCCTTGCTCAATCAGCTCGGCATAAGGTGGATGTCAGTGCCATATAAGTCCCCAAAACTGGTTCGTTGGAAGCAGAATCACCCAAACTTTATTCTGAACATTGAGTATTGACAGTGCATGTAAAGGAAATCCAGGCCCATCAGGAGGAGGTGGTGTTATTAGGAGTTCACAGGGACATGTTTATATTGCTTTCTCTTTCTTTTATGGGCATGGCAACAGATTTTGGCTAAGGGCCGAGCGCTTCTAGATGGTATGCAGATTGAAAAGACAAGTGGCTTGCAGTTATCCATCATCCAATCTGAATCCCAGGCGATTGTTCATGCGGTAAATAATGATATCAGTCCTCCATGGGCTATTCTACATTGGTGGATTGACATACACAATCTCATGCATGATCTCAAAGCAGAGTTCAGTCACATATTCAGGTAAGCTAATAGAGTTGCTGATGCTCTGGCTAATTCGGCATGTAAGTCTATGTGCGGCACAGAATACAGATCCTGGAAAGAAATGCCAACTGCTGCACGGGGATGTGCCATAGTTGAAGTAAGTGGATTGATGGATTTCCATCTTTGATGAGGGTGAAAACATAGTGCAATTTCAAAACTTCTCAACGGCTAAGGCAAGGTTCCTACAGAACATAACCGATTATCTCTCAGGGGATGACAGAGTCTGCAGAGTGTGGCTAAGGGTCAGGAATTCCAGCCACCACAATTGATTATGTCTAGTATAATCGATGATCGAGTCTGCCATAATTGATTATACAATCTATCATCCATTCTGGATAATCGATTATGTCTGGTATAATCACTTATCTGACCAATGTTTTTTCATATAGTTATCAGTTATGGAGTCTGCTATAATTGATCTTCGGTGGTTTTAAAAATGCAATTCCAGCACTGGTTAGGGGCAAGGTGTCAAATTTTGTTCTAAGGATAATCGACGATTATCGATCACTCTCAGCACTTACGCTTCAGCAAGTGAGTTTTTATTTTCATTTTTCCAGAATTTTATTTCAGGGGCATGCTCTAATGTTTCTGTCAAGTTATGTATTATGAAATAAAATACTCACCTGGGTGTGCGATGGTGGAGTGAGAACATTCTCTTCCTCAGGAAGAGGGTGCACTCTTCTGTCTGCCCCCTGATGATGTTTTAATTAAAAAAAAAACAATGTGAAACACGAGTTATGCTTTAGTTCATGCATTCATATGATTCCCCAACTAATTTGTATACACAATAATGAAATTTTTTATACTAATTCCTGAAGCAAATAACAGATATGATGTGAAATGATATGTGCTAACCTTTTTCTAAAAATTCGCAGTTATTCCAGACACCTGTCATATGAGCAACTAAGTTCAAGCATTTTTCTATTTATATTTTCTGCCTGGTGTTTTGAGCATCTGAAGGTTTTGAACTTATACTTTTCCAAAGTTTAAGTGCAAAATAAATGTTCCAGAGAGAATGGATCAACACATCTTCAGCAACGGTGTAAAAAGGGAAACATACACCAAAATTGCACACCACCTAAATCAACCCATTTACCTGATGAACCAAGGTTGACCGGATCGGATTCCGGAATCGAATTGGAAATTTCCTGATTCGATCCGATTCGTCCGTATCGGCCCCGAATTGGTCCAAATCGGACCGATTCACATGTGTATATATATATAATTACATATATTTATAGATATATATGTATTATATATACATATATATATAATACATATATATTTGTATGGTATAATATAATTATGTATATATATATATATATATTTATGTCATATAATATATATATATATATATTACTTATATAACGGGAATTGGGGGCGAACCGGTCATATCTGGGATCTGATCTTCCCTGATACGCACCGATTTGGGGGAATCAGTCCAATTCGCCACGATTCGGCAAACCATGTAGTGAACTAAGAAAAACCATGAACAACCAAAGGGATCCACATTTCTAATGAATTTGTGTATATCTTTACATCTTACTTAAAATAGCTACTCAAGAAAAGTGAACAAATAAATGAACTCCTATCAAAAGGCCTTTCGGCAATCAACTGACTTCAATTCAAAGCTCAAATCCTATATGACACAAATGAGGAAGGGTATCCTCACAGTGGCAAAAGAATCCAGACATGGGCACATGTCTTTACAATAAAGGTGGAAGATGTAATGGTTACTAGTTTGGGGAGGTCCATTGTATCTGTATAAAATGTGCAAAGTCTAATGTTTTGAAATGCTGATCTAGAAGAAGCCTGAGATGACAAGATTAACAACTAATGGATTGTCCAATGCAGAATAAACAATGCAAAGTGTGAATGGGCAACAACAGGACCCTTGCTGGTGAAGGTGAGGAAAGAGATTCTTAACAAAACCCTTCCAAGGAAGACTCTACTTGATCGAACACCAAAACAGGGGTGGACAAATTTATTGTGAATGGTCACCACCAAGGAATGGTATTGATTGCAAACATGAATGCAATGTGTAAAATGCTCCACAGTGAGCAAAACTATGATTTAAACCTCATACCTTTTAGAACAAAGTGGAGCCAACATTGAATAAAAGGCCTTCGTCCTGCCAAAAGAAACAAAGAAAAACCTAAAAACACACATGAATACACAAAAGAAAGAAGCCAACTAGAATTTTTGGATTTGAGTCAGAGTTCCAACAAGAAATCCCACCTGAGGACTATATCAGGTGGCAAGATAGGAAAGCACCAATCTATCATGATGCTCTATAGATTCACCATCCTTCCCCTACTAATTCTCTCTTCAATGGTCTCGAGAGCAAAGGCTTCAATTGGGGGGCAATCCACTGAACCTCTTGCGATATACATACACCCATATCCAGATACACCATCTTTGATAGGACTCAGGGGTTCAATCAATTAAGATTTAAAAAAAAAAGAACAAGATAAATTCCAAGAGAAGAGAGAGACTTTTGATCAATTCCAAAGGCCCACATGCAACAGATATAAATAGGCCATAGGCCTACACTAGAAATAGAAAAGAGTCCTAAATAAAGAAGGGAAACTAATTAAAGTCGTGACAGGAGCCGGCTAGCCTTTCATTGCAAAAACAGAAAGGTTAAATAAAAATAGAGGACCTAATTAGAGTGGGATTGATAACATTCCCTTGTCCTTCAAAAGAACCTTGTCCTCAAGGTTGGGCAGCAATGAACTCTGGAAAGTTCTCCTTAAGAGAACGATAGCTTTCCCATGTTGCATCCTCAATTGGTAATTTGGCCCACTCAATAAAAACTCAATCTCTACTCGATTATGACGTTTGACAAAACGTTGGTCCAATAGCTTGTAGCATAAATTTGACCTCTCCACTTGATGATAACTCTGGCAGATGACGTTGAGCAGTAACTTGATCACCGAGTTTCCTCTTTAAACATGAAACATGAAACATAGGATGTATCTTTGATTCAACTGGTAGATTGAGGCGGCAAGCAACAAGGCCAATACGTTCAATCACCTTATATGGCCCATAAAACCATGGTGATAACTTCATGTAGACCTGCACACTACTGGATGCTTGCTTATAAGGCTACAATGGAAGGAAAATCCAATCACCAATTTCATAGGTCCTTTTCATCGTGTGTGTGATTGTTAGCTTGTTGTTTCATGCGTACTTGAGCATTTTGAAGATTGTTCTTAAGAAAGTGAAAAACATAATTCTTGTCACAAGGGTCACAATCAACTTGGTGAACCTTGGAAGAGCCATTTGAATAGCTGGCAATGGCGGATGGTGGTTGCCCATACACAGAAAGTGTAAAACCCAAGTAATTTTTAAAAAAATGAAGAAAATAAAAATATATAATAATAATAATATTGGATCGAAAATAGAAGTTAAAAGTAATGGAATAACAAGAATAATATTGAATTGACAATACCCATTAAATTCAAAAAAGGAAATCCCCATAAATTAAAACCCATTAAGCAAAAATAAGTGATGGGCTTCAATAAATGGTTCATCTAAGAGTTATTGGACCAAAATAAAAGTTTTAAAAGATATAATAAAAGAAAATACTATAAAATTTGTAACTCTATTATTCCCTAATTAAAATCGAAGTCGAAACATTAATTCATCTCAGAACCTTCAGGTTGGTGTTCATACGCAGTCTATGCATGGTGTAGAGTTCTTCCACTGGAAACATTAGCCAACAAGATTGTTAAGGTTGTTATGGGTTGGTGCTATTGCTTATGATGTTACCTTGGTATGTACTTTCATTATGTGTAGTTTCTTTTCTTTACTTGGCTCTGTCTAATCTTACATTAATTTTTGAGAGCTTGTCTTATTTCACTAGCTGGGTTGCCTAGCACTTGAATATGATTATCTTTTCTTTATGAAATAAAGCTGGTGCATGGCTCATGAAGCCACCAAAAAGACCTTTAAAAAAACAAATGACACTTTCAGCTCAAAAGATCGGTAGTTTGTGGGTCAATATACAAGTGTAGTCACACTAGCATACATGGAGAATAGAGAAATGCTTAGTGCAAGGCACTCTTACATTTCACTTGCAAGGGAGAGCTCTCATTGGTCCACTTAGGATGGACAAATGAGCCATGGCACATAGTGCTATCAAGGTTTTGTAAGCCCAACCTAAGTATTTTTGAGCCCAACCCAACTATTTATGAGCCCAACCCAAATTTTTTATGAGTCCAACTTGCAAGTGAAATGTAAGAGTACTCTTGTACTAAGTATTTCTCATGGAGAATAGCACCCACTATGCACTTATCACAGTGTGATTTTGTTGAATCAATGGATAGAGGATCTGTTTCCTTTCGGACATGATAAAACCCGGGAAGAGAATCTTATCTTCTCCTTCTCACCACCCAGGGTTCTTGCTAGCCCAAGTGTCTGTGAAAGGGATTAGGCAAGATGGGGGTGCCGATGTAATAGGGAATCGGCAAAACTCAAGAGGGATTTACTCATTTTGCCATTATGCCCACCCCTGAAATTGTTCTATTACTTGTAAGGTATATATACTTGCCAAACTCACTTTCTTATGTGTATAATTACTAAAATATTAGTAACACTTATAAATATGATGTAAACCAACACGTATCTAAGAATCGTATGTTATTTCTGCAAAACCCTTCAATTTAACTCATACGTTAAAAAAGACTTGGATGAAAACCTGAATGATAAACTAGAAGATTCTTCCACCTTACACCCTCCATTAAACCCATATTCCCATTCCTCACTTCTAAGTACTTGTGACGCACATTCCTTAATTGTTCATCTGCCTAACCACATGACCCATCGACCAAATGGTGGGTATGAGAGTCTAAATCCCCCAAATAATTTCCTCCATCTTTCTCTATGTTCAGATAAATACAAACCATATGCCTATGTTATGTGCATTAAGTCTGCCTACCTAACCAACAGAGAACATGGGCCTCAAAGCATGAGGGCGGCTGAGACAACACTGGCCATGAAAGCCACATAGGGTTGTCGATCGTTATCAAGGCCATCAATATATATACCCATATATACTTCTTTTGTGAAGTAATTAGCTTGGGTAGGCATTTAGCAGTGCTCAAGAACACCCCCCCCCTCTCTCCACTGATGACTTCTAATTAAATCAACATGGGTGTTATCCTTTTTTCTGGCACGCCAGAAGGCCACTTATAAATGTGGACAATCATGAAGCCGCCCAAATGAACAACCTAGAACTGGCATGGAGGAGAACAAGAAGTACCCACTTTCTGGTCATCTCACTTCAAAACCTGTAGCAGTGTGCATTTTCTTCAGGCCTCTCTCCAATAAGAGGATAGGATAGTAGTGGGTAAAAAAAATTATAAATTTTACTTATCTCTTTTAGTAGTTTCTGAAAGGATTATTAAGGGTTTAGAGTTTAGGATAGGAAAAGTTAGGAATTTTGATTGATATAATTTGATCCCTCCGATAGCCTCGGACATAACAGGAAGATACCCATACGTACAATGATCAGATGGATTATATATAAGAGGTTTACCTCACATAAGTGACTTATTCGCAAACTTCTCTTATATGCATGGACAAATTCGTACCCAAACAACTAACTAGCCTCAATCAAATTAACCAGCCTTAATTAGACTATCTTTCTTTTGTCATAAGATCATTCTACAAAATTATTGTGCAAGATGTTATGTATGATGCTCCACAAGATTTTACGGCAAAACCAAGAGAAACCTCATAAAGCTTTCACATGTGGGTTTACCCCCCACTTTGCCATAAGCTGGAACTAATTTTTTCCCATAACTAGATGCCTTCTACGTACCTTTCTGATCCGTCCTTATCCGTGACGGAAAAGGACCTTGGATAGAACCAAAGGCGATAAATGAAGGAGTGATGCAACTTGTTAACAAGTCCAAACTACAAGTCAATGGAACACAAGCATCTCGGGTATGGGGATCCCTGTCAAACTTCTAAGGGGAAACGTTATGGAGATAGAGCCGAACAATTTATGGGGCGCTGGGAGGGCCGTAGGGATCAACGTTGGAGGAGAAGTCCGAACTCCGGTAGGTAGGGAAACGATTGCCCTAAATGTATATTAATATAAACTTTAGAAGTGATAACATAGTGCTCTCCCACGTGTAACCACTTTGGTCGTGCGTGCCTTCAGTGCTGTCGCACGTGTACCAAATAGTCCCTAGCACTCTATAGAGGAATATTTTTGTATTAGATAATAATATACTTCAGCTACATATGAGAAAAAATAGAGACGAGATCGTCTCGGCCCCGGCCCCGCGCGCAGGAGGGGAGCCGATCAGTACAAGGGGTTTTGGGTTTTTTTTTTAACTCGTGTTTTTTTTTTTTTTTTGACACAGGGGTTAACCCAAAGAAACGAAAAAAAAAACCCAAGGGTCAAAAAAAAAAAAAACCAAAACACCCATGTGCGCCGGCGCCTCCCTCCTGCGGGGGTGGAGACGATCTCGTCTCGAAAAAATAAGGTAGATTATTTTATGGACCAGTATAAGTTGTGAAGAAGGTGTAACACCAGTTGCCAAACAATTTTCAGGGAGGATTGGAGGAAGAAGAAGAAAGAAAGAAAGAATAGAATTAAAGGAGGAGGCTGGAATTTGGATAGAAGTTTAAAGGCCAACGACTTACAGCTAATGGAGCCGCGCCCGGTGCTCCCTCCGGCGCCGGAGGATATGCGTCCGTCACCTGTGGAGACGGAAGGGAACGCACCGGTCCCTTCCTTCCTTCCCCGTCATCGTCCTGCAGTTGCTGTTGCACTAGCAAGCCCTCTGTGCTGTCGCTGCCGGGGACGGCGTCCTCCAGGGACGGTGCAGGGAGAGCAGTACTGGCACGTAGGACTTCGTCCTCCTTGGATGACCAGGAAGAGAAAGGAGAGGAGGAGGACAAGTCGGAAGAAGAGGAGAACCAGGGGGCGGTAGATGAGGAAGAGGTGTCACCGGTGAGAGCCACGAAGATCACTGAGAAGACGACCGTGGTGATGACCAGTAGGGTGATCAGCACCGAGGAGGATGGTGACTCAAAACATGAGAGACTCCTCCAACGGGCAAGAGGGGGAAGAGGAGAGGAGACTCTCATATTCTACTACTCTCCTTGCCTACTCGTTCATGTGAGATGTAAGAGAGAGAGAGAGAGAGAGAGAGAGAGAGAGAGAGTGAGAGGAGGAGGAGCGGTGGGGGAGGCACAAACAAAGTATAGGAAGCGTTGGAGACAATTCATTTAAATGGGACGTCTTATACCAAGTACGACCGGCCGGGTTATCCTATATGGAATTGGGTTATCCAGCTCCTTGCTTGACATGCACCTGCCACATTCATTCAATGTTGACACCTTTCCTTTCCCATGAAACCCAAATTTAACACACCAAATCCACGCTCATAATACACCAGTTCAGTATTCACTGTCATTTGTTGACGTAACAATTTTTTGTGTGTTACCGGATATTAATTTCGTTCTTCATCAAATGAAATTAAAGCTGATTCTGGCACCTACCTTTGGTGCCGATCGAATAGCCTCTCGAACGTGGAAGCATCAGTCAAACATGATGGAACGCGTTTTTATTAATTGGCGCCGAGGAATGATATGTTTTTAAACAAATCCTCACCGTCTTCATAATCTTTCTTTGATCACACTGAATTTAATAGGCTAATTAATAAATATGTATATATGGAATATGGTGCAGCTTAATTGCTTCCTCTTTTATAAGGTATTAACTTAGCATCTACGTACTGTCACTGAATGATATATAACATGTTTTTATTCTCTCGGTATCAAAATTTTGGTGTCAGAAAGTAATGATATAATCCAAATTTTCTTCTTGCGACAGTTCACCGAGATATATATAAGTAGAGGAAGGTTTAAGAAGACGACGTGAAACCGATCCTTGTCGTCATGCTTAGAAGAAGAAGACAACGTACAGAGAGGTGGGGTTTAGGAAGAAGATGCGAAACTGACTCGTGGGGCTGGAGTGGAGGATTAATGTCAAACGTCTTGTACACGCTCACTGCTGAGCTGCGACATCCTAAACCCGTGCTCAACGCTATAAGCTGCAAGATGACAGAGAAATGGAGCCGCCGCCCACGTGTCTCCTCAGGACGTTCTCTCCTCGCGACCAAACGTTGGATAAGGAGGCAGGCAAAAAAACTTGTGAATAGATTTGTTGAGGCTCTGGTCCCGTGGACATACGGTGGGCCTTCTCTCTGTAAAGGTTGCTGGTCTCCGTCTTTTTTTGTGCTCAACAGTCGAAAGATCAGCTCTGTATGGGGGATGGAAACATTGGGAACACAGAAAGACGTACTACGCCATCAAGTGGTAAAAGCATAGGGAGGGGAGGGACGGAGAGAGAAAGAGGATGGGCGCAGAGGGATCTTTAGCATTGTTTCGTCCCAAGTTTTTCCAAAACATGTTTTAGATCATAGAAGTTACGGATACTCAAACTGAGCCAAATAAGTTGAAAATAACCTTTAGTACAACTAACCTTTAGCATTGCACTTATTTATTTCAGATATACGCGCGCGTATATATATTGATGCTTATTTTGATATATATATATACATATATATATATATAAACCGAAGTACTTCCTATGTACAGTTTGTCTCTCTTTTCCTTTCTTTGATAATATAAAATTTGCCTAGTTTCAGTTGACTAAAAAAGAACCCTACTTGGGCCCTTTTATATCGTTTCAGCTATATATTACCAGGAGACGTGATATGCAAGCACCGAGGAGAAATAGATGGAGATGGCTGCACTTGAGGTCTTGCATGGCAACCGACTGGTAAAGGGAAAATAGGAGTAACCTGAATAATTAATGATCCAAAAACTTTGTTTGACAAACAAGTAGTTATATAGAAGCTGGTTTAATTTTAAGTAAAATCATATACAATATATATACTTATTTCTACATGAAGTTTCCTAAGTTTTTTTTAAGTCAAAGATTGATAGAAAGTACAATACATAAACAAAAACGAACCATACAGGCCCAATTTCTTATACAGGAGTTCAATATAATTTGTTATTCTCAACTGGGGATCAACGATACACATTTCGGGTACATGTATGTTTCCTTGTGAATTTTAAGGATAGATAAAGTTACCTTTTTTTCGGCATCATGATGGGGCACCTAATTGGTTAGTCGCATATATATGATTGTTTTCATCAACGACCACCTAATTTCTTAGTTTCCAATAGCATGCATGGGGACTTTGCGTGGTGCTTGATACCTCGCGTTGACCTCTTATGGGAAAAAAATGTGAAGTAGCTAAATGCCGAGCCCTAAACACGTGCAATCTCAACACCTTTCAGTACCTCTACCTTGAATTGTTCACCCCAATCCTAAATGTGGATGCAATCTCAGCACCTTTAATTTCGTTTGTCATGATCCCCACACTTATGAATATAATAATCTGAAAATAAATAAGCTCTACCCATAATTGTTCACGTCCCCAACCATCTCGATAGCTACAGACCTCCCACACTCCATCCTCCAAGAGGCAAAATGGAAACCAGTTTAATGAGAAAAGTAAGAAAAACATTTATGCTTGATGTAGTGAGAGGACAAACATCCTAAAAACTAGGAAAGAAGCAAATATACTCCATGATGGAGCGGATATATCCTTTCCCCATAATCTTTCCATATATACCACGTATATATATATATGACATGCGTGTAGGATATATTTGGAAGCAATATTAATCTCCTAATCCTCATTTGTCTTTTGGGATCCTTGGCCTAAGGGACATGGAACTCTTTTGTGATTGGACTCCGTGGAGAAAAATCTTGTTTTGGGGCATTCTGCTAGTACGTACCTTATCATAGATACCTTATCCTCATTTGTGATTTGTAAGCAATATTAATCTCCTAATATATCCTCATTTGTGGAGCAGCAGGTCACAAAAGCTCGTGGTGTAGGGATTCTTGTCATGCCGGCATCTGGTGTATGCCTCGGGCGTTGGTGAGGTTGCTGATCACCCGCCAACGCGGCGCGCTGGCAACACCTCTGCCACCCACGGAGGGTGCGGAGGTGGTCCCTTCATGGGGCTCAATGGGTATACGCCCAATAAGCTCCCACTTGCCCATGCAGCCTCAGTTTGGTAACGAGTTAACTCAAAGTTAACTCAGAGTTAACTCAAAATGTAGTTTGGTAACAAAAAAAAGTTAACTCAAGTTGGTTAGATTAAAAGTGGGTCAGATGTGAGTTAACTCACAATTTTCCAACCCACCTCTAGAGGTGGATTGGAGTTAACTCAAATGGGTTAACTATCTTTTTCTCTTGGCGGTACACAATATTAATTGCTACTTTCTCTTTTCTCAACACAACATTAATTACTTTTTTTTTTCAAGTCACTTTTTGATATGAAAATGGGTTAACTCACTTTATCTTGCCAAAGCAATCTTTGGAGAAAGTGGGTTAACTCACTATAGTTAAACTGGGTTAACACACAAGAAAACAAACTAAAAAATGAATTAACCCTATATAACTTTAGTCATGGGTTGGAGTTAACTCTAACCCCAACTCATTGCCAAACTGAGGCGTAGGGTTGATAGCCCAATTACCATCTTAGGGTTGACGGCGCATCCATCATTCTCTATGGCATTCGACATCAATGGTTATACCGAAAATAAGGCATGCAACCTCTGTGAGATTTTCCGAGTCACCAATAAGTGTTCCATTAAGTCATCATCTTACAAACAGATCACTTAATCTCAATGTGTACCTCAGGCTCTTAATATTCACATGATTCTGATACTCCGTGTCTCTCAGTAGGTAGTATCGAATCCAAAAATGTAACATTTATGACTCTATCACCACTCAGGCAACTGAGCCTCTCGAGATATAAGTAATTAAACATGGTGAAATAACAAGATATCTTCCTTATGTTGCACATGCAAATTCAATTTGTCTTAACCACTTTCCTAGACATGTTCCGTTGGATGGTATCAACCATCGCCCTAAGTGAAATGCTAAAGTAGCGACATCAAGCTTCCTCTTCATCGCACAGTGCTGCAAGTCACTAGAGGTATATCGGGAATCACAGACAAACGTGATTCATGAGCTCACACAATGATGAAGAGAGAACCATTCATCATTCTCATATGTGGTCGTATATTACACGTGGTATGATTCACATGTTGCGGTGTTCTTCCATTTATATGGGCATGTCATATATTATCATAACACCACACAGATACAAGTCCAATTATAACAAATGCAATCGACCAGAGTCTCGCAAACCAGTCGCTCCCATATAGTGCCTTTTTGCGACTCACATATTCGAATATAATAGGCTTCATAGGATTATATCTAAAATCTACATGATCAATCTGAACTAATTTAGATTCCATCTCGGCCTTAGCCAAGGCATCACACTTATAAGACTCGGGATATTGTGTTCGCCCTCTAATCATCTAGAGTTCCATAATATCAGGTGCCTCATCTTTGCTCGCTATCTATAAGTGCCAAAGGCGAATCACCCGTGTGAGAGGGCTAATCCTAGCCTAGTGACACTCTAACAATGTATAAAACAACCATTCGTTCACATAGATACTACTATATGGTGAACAAAACTTTAATGATATCAAAATATTATAAATTACTATAATCGACAAAGACCCATAGACCCATAATGGGTCACAAAACTTCTCTGGCTAATGGTTTCGTTAGTGGATCTGCTATCATTCGAATAGAACTGATCTGTCGAAGCACCACTAACCCTTTTACCACTAAATCCCTAATGTAGTGGTAACGTATATCAATGTGCTTCGTTCTGCTATGAAATTTGGGATCTTTGGCGAAGGCCAATGCCGAAGTACTGTCTACATATAGTAGTACACCCTCATTCCCATGTGGTGTAATCGCCAAACGTTGCAACAAATCTTCCAGCCAGACCGCCTCTTGACTAGCAGCAGAACAAGTGACATATTCGGCCTCCATTGTGGATAGGGCAATGCAAGACTGCTTCTTGCTACACTAAGAGATAGCTCCACCAGCCAACAGGAAGACAAAGCCTGAAGTGGACTTCCGCTCATCTCTATCACCAGCCCAAACCGCATCACTATAGCCGATGATTTTTAGGTCGCCACCCTTGTAACATATTGCATAATGTGACATCCCTCGTAAATACTGTAATATCCTTTTAACGACTTTCCAATGCGCGAGACCAGGGTTACTTTGGTAACGACTAACTAAACCCACTGCGAAGTTAATGTCTAGTCGAGTACTAACATAACATGTATTAGACTTCCAATCGCATCGGCATATGACACTCTAGACATACTTTCTTTTTCTTCTTTACTCTTAGGGCATTGACAAGTACTAAGGACACATCCTTTATCAAGTGAAGTATCTATGAGCTTAGAATTGTACATTCGGAAACGCTTCAGAATCTTATTAATGTATACCTCCTGAGACAAACTCAGTGATCTTTCTGAGTGATTCCTCACAATCTTTACTCCAAGCACATAGCTTGCTTCACCCATATCTTTCATCTCAAAGACGGAAGATAACCACCTCTTAGTGGCAGCGATCAACTTCATATCATTTCCAGCCATTAAAAAATCATCAACGTATAATGATAAAATGAGGAGATTTTCTCCCACTCGCTTAACATACACATAGTGGTCTTTTTCAATCATCTCAAAACCATATGAGACAATTGCCATATGAAATTTTAAATACCACTGTCTAGACGATTGTTTCAATCCATATATTGAACGCTTGAGGCGACAAACTTTTTGCTCTTCGTCTTTAGTCTCAAAACCCTCTAGTTGAGCCATGTATATTTCCTCGTTTAGTTCTCCATCAAGAAATACAGTCTTCACATCCATTTAGAACAATTCGAAGTCAAGATGTGCGACAATAGTTATAATAAGGCGAACATATGAGAATCTTACCACAGGTGAAAATGTCTCATCATAATCTATGCCCTCTTTTTGGGTATAACATTTCGCCATAAGTATTGTTTTATACTTGTCAATTGTCCCATCAGCTTTGTGTTTAAGTTTGAAAACCCACTTGTTTCCAATCGCGTTATGCTCAGGTGGGAGATACACTAACTCCCAGACTTCATTTTGCGCCATTGAATGAATCTCCTCCTACATGGCAACCTCTCATTCTTTCCTAGATGATGACGCAAGAGTTTCCTGAATAGATTTAGGCTCTTCATCATATGTGGGTTCACAAAGAAGTACCTCAGTGTCAATCTCAAAAAATCGACGGGGAACATGCCTGAACGCAGTATTGTTGACTGTACACTTTCGTTGTCTAGAGTTCTTTGCACATATCAAAATGCTCACATTCTCTAAACTGTCTCACAAATTTAAAATTGTAAAGATGAACTAATAAAGTGGTGAGAACAAGTCATATTCACAGAGAGGCCGAATAAAGTTTGACTTAAGAAACTGCAAACCTAGTAAAACTATACACTGCAAAATCCCTCACAGTTTGAGAGAAACACCAAATATAAACGGAAATTTCTTAAACTATAGCAACGATTTGAGATTTCTCTTTTCCTCATAGTCCGAGGGAAAGAATCACAAAGGTGCACAGAGGAAAAATGTTCTACAGCATTCTAAAGTCAATCGTCCCTTGCAACTCGACAATGAAAGAATAAGCAGAATTGAAAATAGAAGAGAGCTGATATTATTGTACCCTCTCATTCGAGGGATCAAACAGAAAGACAGAGATCTGAATTAGAAATTAAACTAAGATTACGCAAAGATGCACCTCTAATTCTGAATTGATCTAAAACTCAAGGAGATAGAAGGATGACAGAACAAAAATATCAACAGAAAATTCTCAAGTCAATTTACCCCCACAGCTCAGGGGATGAACATTCAATAATATCAGCTCTCCACAAACACCAGATCACTACCTTCACAGCTCAAGGATCGAACAGAAAATTCAGAAATAATCGAACAAAAACTTCAGAAAGGATCGAACAGAAAATTCAGAAACAAGAATTTAATGTTGCTAAATCAAACGTCTAATGCTACCACTGCAGAATAGGGATAAGAACAAAAAAAATAGCACTAAGAAGCTCCGAAATTCCTCATGAATTCAAATCTATCCCCCTGCTGCAACAGGAACCTGAACTCATGAACTCTTCCATGAATCTGGACTCGGTAGATCTCCGGAAGCCTTCCCAGACGCCGGCCAGCCCCAGAATGAGCCAAGAAATGGGGTGTTCTTGGTTGCCCTGTGCCTTCTCTGCAGCGTACACCTTTGGGATTCTTCAGACGCAGAAGACAGGAAGAAGCCCTCGATCTCTGGAAGCCCTCGAGATGCCATCCTCACTAATCCCTTACAGAAGAAAGGAAGAAATAGACCCCCCCCCCCCCCATAGAAGAGAGGAAGAAGAACCCAGAAGAGAGGAAGAAATCCCCCCCCCCCCAATCCCTCCCCTGGATCGTTCTCACCAAACACAGAAGAAAGAAAAGAAAAAAAAATGCCTCTGAATCGATCTCTCCCAGCCCCACCAGCCCCTGGCTCTGAGGACCTTGGGGTCCTTATATAGGCTCCAGGATCCACACGCGAGCTCCTCTTCCCGCCCGAGCTCCAGCCGCACCCCAGATCCTCACCGCCCAGGATCTGGCCGAGCAGCCTCACGATCTGGCCACACCAGCGTCACGCCCCAGCCTCACACACACACGCACGATCCAGCTTCTGTGCAGCTCCGCATGAGCTCCTCGCACGCACAGCCTCATGCGCACCTGGCCGCACTCCATCCGCCAGCCCCGCATCTGGGTGCCTTCACACGCCTGCCAGAGCTCCGCTTCCAGCTACCAGCCCTTTGAGCGCCTCACCTGAGCTCGCCAGCCCCCAAATCGCCAGCGCACCACATCGCCCTGGCCGCATCGGCTCCTCTTCTCGCCTCACACCCGAGCTCTGCACAAACCGCCTCCAGCTTCATGCCCAGCAGCTCTGGATTCTTCCAACTTCCGTCGACCTGGGAAGAAAGAATAAAAGGAATGAAGTGATGTGCGTGGCCAATTCTGGTTGGACGAGAGAGAGAGTAATGGTGCAATGCGCCGATGGTGGTGAGGAAAAGAATGTTGGCGCAATGGACTTATGAGGGGGGGTATGTGGTATGATGGGATTGGGTGGGGTATTACTAAGTAACTAAAGCTGTTAAAAAAACTTATTTATTTACAAACTCATACCTATCTACTAGTAGATATTTACAAAAATATTATTGCGACAAAAAATTACTTATATACAATATTTATTTACAAAGATCTTTTATTTCCCAAAGTATATCTGTGAAAAAAAAATAAATCTGATTAGTCAATCTAAAATAAACAGTGACTTATTGAATGAAAATCTAACATGTGTATTCTAACCCATTATCAACTAATATGTTCAAAAAAAACTTTTTATGGATGAAATGAAAATTAAAATTAAAATACACATTATTTATAGACAAAGGATGTCTAAAATCAACTATATGTATGAAATTTAACACGAAAAATTTTGCTATTATCAATGTTCATGCTTGCTACGACGTAAAAAATCTTGACTTTCTATTGGTGCACTCCCACTAGACTCACCATCCCTATCATTTTTGGCAGACATTGGTATGGGAACACATTCTCTCCCTTCATTGGAAGATGGTAGGATGTTCAATTGTTCATTTGTTTCAAAAAGATCAAGATTCTTCTCATTATTGCCAAGACTAGGAAATTCATTCTCTAAGAAAACAACATCTCGGACCTCATGCTCTATCATTCCTCTATCTGGATGATGTCCATACATGACATAACCGACTGAGCTCTCAGGATATCTGATAAAGATAAACAATTGAGCTACACGGCCAAGTTTTTCAAACTTATTCGTAATATTATGTTGATCCCCATGGACATAAACAATTGAAGTCTGGTTTGTGGCCATGCCACAATTCATATGGGGTAGAAGGAACTGATTACGAGGGCACTCAGTTAAGAATGTAGGCAGAGCATCTCCCTAAAAAGAGATTGGCAGGTTTGTCTGCACCATCATTGACCTAACCATGTCTAGCATTGTTCTATTCCTTTGTTCAACAACACCATTTTGTTGCGGCGTATATGAAATAGAGAGTTGACGACGTATACCTTTTTCTTCACATAATGCTTGGAACTGATCCGACAAATATTTACGTCCACAATCTTTCCGAAGAGTTTTGACACTCCTCTCCTTTTGATTTTCAACTCTAGCTAAGAAATGCTTGAAACAATCCAGCACTTCATAGCGATGAGCAATCAATATACATATATGTATCGCGAAAAATCATCAGTAAATATGAGAAAATAGTAATATCCATGTCGAGCTCTAATACTCATTGGTCCACATACGTCAGAATGGATCAATTCCAATGGTTTGGAGGTTCTTACAGCTTTTCCAAATGGCTTACAGCATGCTTTTCCTACCAAGCAGAGCTCACATATAGGCAAGTTGACCTTAGCGAGCGACCCTAAAAGGCCTTCTCTAGTAAATCTAGTCATTCTATCTTGTCCAATATGGCCTAAATGAGCATGCCATGTCACAAAATATAAATCTTTTTGAGCTAATATAGGCATCATCATAGAAGAAGAATTAGGAAAGTTGTTAGCAAGATCTATTAGATAAAATTCATCGCGTAGCAACGCTTGTCCATAAAGGACATCGTTCAAGACAATATTTACAAGACTGCCAGAAAGGATAAACAAAAGCACAGTGCTGACAAAGTGGAAACTGACAAGAGATTATATTAGATTCTTGGCACAAAGAGTATCACATAAAAGTAACGTTCGTCCGTTCGCAAAATAGAGTTGGTATGAACCGACTCCATGGACTTCTTCACTGACACCATTGCCTATGAAGACGCTTTGCATGCCTTGTGCAATCCAACGATAATCTACGAAATTTGCTCGATCCATTGTTATATGTTTTGTTGCTCCTGAATTCATGATCCACAATGGATTAGGATGAGCAGTCAAAACATGTGTACAAACATACGTACACTAAGAGCTAGGGTTGTGAGTTACCTTTTTTGGCTCAGGACATTCATGAGCGAAATGGCCTCACTTTTAGGCCACTTTTTGCAATTAAAACACTTCAGACAACTTTTGTCTTTCTTGCCGCCACGCTTCCCACGTTGGCACTTTACAGTTTTATCCTTATTAGAATCTGGTGCAATATCTGATGCTTTGTTCTTATTTTGCGACCCTTTTTTCTTGAAGCGTCTGCTACTCAGCAACATTAGTAACAATGCAATGCACTATTTCGCGTTCGGCTTCTAACTCCACATGCCGAGATATATCCATAAATTTTTTTATATTCTCATTATGAGTTAAAATTTGCTTCAAATGGGTCCATGCATCTGGCGAGGATCTAATGACCGCCTGCACCTACTGTTCATCGGTGAGTTCATGACCTATTGTCCTCAAATCACAGATCATAGTTGAAATGAACCTAAGGTGTTTAACTACCGTGTGGCGTGAGTCCATTCGGTAAGTCTCAAATTTCAAAACAAGAACTCTTAACTGGGTTACTGATCGTCCCACCAAAAATGAATTTCAATTGATCCCACATATCTTTAGCAGTGGTGCAATTCTCAAACTCGCCAATAAGATCATCGGCCATAGCGCTTAACAAAGTAAAATGCGCACTATAATCTTTCTTGAACCAAGCTACATAAGCTTCTTGGTATGTGCTGCTGCTGCCCTCAACAAGCAGTGACAAGGACATTGTAAGGTGATCAATCACATCTTTCTCATCCAGCAAATATTGCATTT
This sequence comes from Colocasia esculenta, assembly GCA_014218235.1. NCBI lineage: Eukaryota > Viridiplantae > Streptophyta > Magnoliopsida > Alismatales > Araceae > Colocasia > Colocasia esculenta. The sequence continues at coordinate 28,518,194 of CM024761.1, read as the reverse complement.
TGCGATGCCATATATCATAGTTTGAGCCAGTCAACTTCTCACCCTTAGTAAGATCAGCAATAACATTTTTGGCAGCCATAATTTACCACTACATGTTAAAAGGAAAACGTTTTGACATCAATTTACACATTATTGCTATTTGCTTCTAGAAATCTAAATTAATTACATTGAACGTTTCTTATATAGTAAAATCGAAAGTAAAGCTAGGCAATTACAATCATCTCCCACTTATATAAGATAATTCAACATAAGTAAAATAATTTTGAGCAAATTATCTCATGTGCAAAACTAATTTGCATAATATTAAATATATATATATATATATAAACCATAAATAGACTTGTTTATATATAAACATAGAAATGTTACATGTACAACTTCCGTTGCAAGCGTGAACAGACCCACGCGCAAAAACAGAAATAAAAGTGTGCTTCTAAAACTAGCGCAATACATGACCTGACATCTCCAACTCTCTACAAAAGCTGTATATAGCCATGAGCTACCACCAACTCTTCCTCTGTGGTCCTAATGGTGATAGTGAGAGGTGGTGCAGGGAGGGCTACAACAGGCATAGATAGTTCCCATACAACCGGACATGGTTCCCAAGGGGCCTGATCATAATTAGGAGGGAACCAAAGATCTGACTCAGATAGAGGAGAAGGCTCATCGACACTCAGACAATCTGATGCGTCCTCTCCAGGAAGTGCAGACACCACTTGGAACTCTGAGTCAACAGTCTCGCTGACCGCTGCCAGCGCCCCTGTATTCGATACACTCGTCGCTTTGATCGCAGTGTCTGAGGCCAACGCATGTCCAGGATCTGCTGCCAGTAAACTAGAGTTAACATTAATCAGTTCGACCAACGTCAGATCGTCTTCCGAGAACCAATCCTTAGAATAATCTGTCAACTCAAGGTCTGACAGTGTTGGGGAACCTACCATCTATACAGTGCACAGAAGAAGGAGAAAATCAAAACCAACTAGTGGCTCTAATCCCAATGTTACATAATGAAAGGACATACCTCGTAGCAGAAACGTAATAAATAGGTCTCACAGAAGTAGGTAGACAGTTGTTAGAGTTGCCTACACTGTTCCACGCCTTAAATTCGAGGACTGGCAATGACGTACCCATGCAAGTCGACACCAGCCGGAGAACAACTGATGTCTCACTCCTTGGACAATACCTTCTCTCCAGTAGAAGCCTTAAGCCCTTACTCTCACAAGACACACTTGCAAACTCACTTTCTCACACACTTTCCCCTTCACCCCCAAGGAGTATTTATAGGGGGAGATGGAGGGAGAGGAAGGAGAGAGGGGGGAGAGGGCGACCCCCTATTGGGAGAGGCGGTAGGGGGTGCGGCTGCCGCTGCTGTCGCGCAGCAACAGCACGTCTCGCACGTTGGCGAGGTTGCTCGCCCGCCAACGCACCTTGCGTGTTGGCGACGCCTCTACCACCCACGGAGGGTGCGGAGGTGGGCCCCTCGCGAGGCCCAATAGGCATATGCCCAATAGTTTCCAATAGCATGCATGGGGACTTTGCGTGGTGCTCGATACCTCGAGTTGATCTCTTATGGGGAAAAAAATGTGAATTAGCTAAATGCCAAACCCTAAACACGTGTAATCTTAACACCTTTCAGTACTTCTGCCTAGAATTGTTCACCCCAATCCTAAGGCTAGTTTGGGAGGGGAGTACCCCTAGGTAAGTACCCATTACCCAGGGGTAAACTCCTCCCCTTACTTTGGGGAGGAGGGTGAGGGTAACCTAGGTAAGTACCCATTACCCTGGGTAAGTACCCCTTACCCCTGGGTAACCTTGCCCCATCTCAAGAGGTGGGGTAGGGTGAGTAACTTTTTAAAAAAAAATAAAAAGTTTTGAAAAAACTATCATTAAATTTTAAATATATCTCTTAATATTATCTTATTTTTTATTTTTTTAAAGAAGATAAATTGAGTCAAAGTGTTTAGTTGACTAAAAAAAATAAAAAGTGGATACTCTGCCCTTGGTTAGTGGGGTAAGATATAAATACATGTCAAAATAGGGTAGGCCACTTTTTGGGTTAGAAGACCCTTGGTTAAACTACCCAGAGATAGTCTACCCTTGTGTCAAAGTGACGATGTGGATGCAATTCAGCATGCACGTACCTTTAATTTCGTTTGTCATGATCCCACCCTCGTGAATATAATAATTATCTCAATATAAATAAGCTCCACCTATAATTGTTCACCCCAACCATCTTGATAGCTACAGACCTCCCACACTGCATCCTCCAAGAGGCAAAAGGGAAACCAGTTTAATGAGAAAAGTAAGAAAAATCTTTATGCTTGATGTAGTGAGAGGACAAACATCCTAAAAACCAGGAAAGAAGCAAATATACTTCATGATGGAGCGGATATCCTTTCCCCATAATCTACCATATATACATCACATGCATGTAGGATATATTTGGAAGCAATATTAATCTCATAATCCTCATTTGTCTTTTGGGATCCTTGGCCTAAGGGACATGGAACTCTTTTGTGATTGGACTCGTGGAGAAGAATGTTGCTTTGGGGCATTCTGCTAGTACCTTATTATAGACATTAATCATACTTGTATCCTTGTTTGGCTCTCCCCGTCCGTGGGTCACCAAAAGAGATTGAGAAGCCATGCATCTTGATTTAGTGGCGGAATCAAACCCTTGGACCTTATCCCCGTCGACGTTCCTTCTAACCACATGCTCATCCACAAAGTGAAAACATCACGTTTCTGAGGTTGACATGAAAGCATACTCCCAAAATTTCGTATATGCTGTCTCTATCACATCGCACTACCTTACAGGATGAGGCCATGACCAGATTAGAGGTATATGATGAATGGTGGGTGGCCGGTCGATTTACGTTTCTAAGCGTGTGACATGGATGGACCGGCAGTTCTCTATTGGATTGGAATCACTGGGCAAATGTTGTGTGATTATAAGAAAAGGTGGTGAGTGTCATGTATACCCACATTCAGAAAGGAGTACGTATTAAATATTAACAATTTAGCTAACCCTGTAATCTTCAAAATTTCAAGATTTCCAATCTAAAGAAGGGTTCTCAAATGAAGAAAGTTGGCTGGATTCTTTTCAGGGATTTAATATTTTGGGCAGAAATTTTCCTTCGATTGCTATTCCCATAATATCGCTGCCCATGCATTAAAGCTCATACCTTTTTCACCAAAGGACGCTATAATGAAAGCCCACACCAGTTTCCCAAAGGCTCTTCTCAGTTCTTACATGATATGAGAGATCATAATTATTAAGGCCGTTCTATTCTTTCCCACTTCACCATAATCTGTGGAAAGGTGCAACTCAAATGTATTACCAAAGACATTCCGGAGAAAGGCAAGAATGACCCATGATTCTAACGCGCGCATGCAGGCAGGCACTACTCTAGAATCAGATTCCATGAAATCAAAATTCTTAAGAAATGCTACGTACACCTGGTTTCTTTCAAAACCTAACCCTCATTCTTGAAGAACATATGTTTCCCGGCGATGTCGTTCTCATGACACAAAGTTCGTTAGATTTTCTTTTTGTCAAGTTGTTGACATGCACTAGGTAGAAATTAGAAAATGCAGTATGACAGCGTCCATTACCAAGAAGTAAGAGAATTTCAAAAGAAAGAAGAAGACACGCAGAAGAATTAAGAGGAAGCAGGGAGGAGCCGTAGGAGGTGGGGGACGTCAGTCTTACAGATTTCAGTGCCGGGCTCGGTGCTGCTGCCGAGGGGAAGGAACCCACTCCCAGCTCTCTTTGAGATCCCAACTCTTCTTCCAGCACTGCTGGGGTACCCTGCATGTCCACAGAAGCCTCTGCACCATCGTCACCTGCAGAGGCGTCGTCCGCCGGCGGTGGGAGGTCGGCAGCATGGAGGCCGGCGTCGTCCTCCCAGGACCAGGAAGAGAAAGAAGATGACAAGGGGGAGGACAGGGCGGAGAGGGAGGAGGACCACGGGAGGAAGGAGGAGGAGGAGGAGTGACTGGTGAGAGCTATGAGGAGCACTGAGGCTACCACCGTGGCGATGATGAACAGCGTCGTCCGCGCAGAGAAGGATGGGGAGTCGCAGCCCGAGGATCTACTCATGCTGCCGACAGGAGGAGGAGAACATCAGAAGAGACCCTCATTTGTCATTTCTTCCTGAGGAAGAAGAGGGGGGGCAGAGAGAGGGAGAGAGAAGAATGAAGAAAACAGAAGGAAGAGACAGGAGTGGAGAGTGGGAAAGAAAGAAGAGCAGGAGAGAGAGGGGGAGGCGATGCGTTCACATGTAGAATTGGGATACCCCGTATGGGGACTGGGATTGAGAAGTGTACGCCATAGCCAGGTGGGATTGGGATATCCCGTGGAGAGACACAAATTATTTGGAATCCCGGGCCTCCTTCTCGGCGTCGTGTGATATCCGTCAAAGTCGCCATCTACATCTATCGATCGTGGCTCTCTCCAGCAGTTTAGATGACGAAAGGGGTCAATCCCTACGTACCTCCCCCTTCCAAGTGCAATTAGCACATTAAGACAACGAAGCTAATATGGGTATGAATCCCCACTTCTTAGAGTCTGGGGATTTACCATTCTGGATTTGAATCTTTAATTCTTAACATAACTGTGTGAGAGGATAATTATATGTACTTATGGCAGCTTTTATTCGAGAACACTCTGTACCTAGCTAACGCGACTCATAAAAAATTTAATTATTCTCTTTTAAAATCTCTCATGTACATGGAAATTAAACAATCATCTGATCTGTAAACAATCTTTCACAAATATGAGTATCTCTACTTGTAATCAATTGGATTGGGACATATTTCTCAGAACCTAATTAACCTGGGCCTCTTCCATGTTGCATCACGAGAAGAAGCCAACCGGGGTCCCCTCCAATATGCAGGCCCCAAGCGTTCTCCCAACGTGATACCACACCTGTACGACATGCATGGGATCACAAAACCAAGAGCATATATGGATGGCATGCACACATATATATATATTGACCCATCTGACTACATACTTCTGTGGGTGGTGTGGCCCGCAAGCCCCGTCCCCTCATCTCTCTTGTCTCGTAAATAGTTTTCTACTCACACAACCCGGCCTGCCCAAGGATGTAAGCAGGAGACGAGGAAAGTTTGGGAAACATAGCTTTAATTCCGGTAGCAGTAGATGTGAACAAGTTGGCATGCATAGTAGTGATATTAATGTTATGTTTTTTTTGGTAGGTAAGTGCCGTCAATTTAAATTTCCTCTTTCCTTTGTATTCAGCATGTTGCTAAATTTATTCTTAATCATATTTAGTATGATCTCATTATGTGAAAAAAGTATCCTCTACCAGTAATTATTCTCTTTCTACAAATACACTAAATACTTACTAAAAATAAAAATAAAAACAGAGGGTAAAAATCTCTTATGATCTTTCTACGATTTGCACAAAGCCGTGAGGACTCCAGCTGGGTCGATCGGTAAGAACTCTTGTTTAAAAGCAAGAGGTCCCGAGTTCGATTCCTGGGGGGGCTTATCTGATCTACATGCAATCCTCGAGGTGTGTAGATCCAGGGTTTTCCTGGTCAAGTGGGGTAAGGACAATACGGGTACACGGAAAGTAGGAGCTACCAAGTCCTGACCTTGGAGTTCACGAACACCAATCCTTGAGTCCACAAAGCCACACGGGGCGGGGTTTCCTCGTTAGCAAAAAAAAAAAGATTTGCACAAAGCCACAGAGATCGGTGTTTTGTGAGGTACCGGACAATGTTTAAAATGTCAATCAAGAAATCGGTAATTTGAAGTTACTTTAATTAATTACTTTCAGTTTTTATTAACATAATTGATTAATTATAAATTTAGTCTTTCTAGTTCCTCTGGCCCACAATTTTTGTAAGTCATTAATTAATTAATAATGAATCATGTTTTAGACATTTCTGACAAATCATGTTTTCCTTAAGTGATAAACAATCTTAGGTAAATACTTATGAAAGATATTTCCATTCCTTAGATGAAAAGATTGGGTAACAACCTTTTCTATCTCAAGACCTAATTAGAGGAAAAGAAAAGGGATACACTTCTTATTTTCTGTATGGCACATACACACACACTTTCTCGCTGCCAACAGCAGTTGAAGTATATCTCAAAGAGAAGGTTTTAACTTTTCTTTAAAAGTTCCATTTTTCTCAGACTATCTAATAATCAAGAGGAAAAATTCCATCCCCAAAAATAAGAAGAACCCAATCTGACTACTTTGATATCTAAAGATAAATCTTATATACATATATATATATATATATGAACATGAACACAGAGAAGAGAACAAATCTCTGGTCAGTGCACAGGGGCGATCACCACGTGGTGCAGCGCATGCAAGGGCATGCAGAGTGTGAGAGAGAGAGAACGAAGACGAGAGGAGTGGTCACCACGGAGCGCAGTTTATGCAGAGAGAGAGAGAGAGAGAGGACCAGCCAAGCTATTTATCGATCTTTACGACTTACACTAGGCTGGAGTCACCCTGCTACCTGCATGTCTTGCAGTCCCAAAGCCAAGTCCCACTTGGTCTTTGGGAATCTGTGCCAGGAACGCAGGTGCCCCTCCACTTTCGCATATAAAAACCAGGGAGTGGCCATGGGGAGGCAGGCGACATGGATCTACGGTTTAGGATTAATCGGATTTATGAGGTGTTAAACTGTCAATTATACCATTCTCTAGATATGGCCATCAAATACAATGACTAATAATCTGGGGCTCGTCATGTCTGCAAATAAAGAAAAAATAAATAAAGAATAATACGAAGATAGTACTGGTGGTGTTAGGGGTGTCAATGGGCCGGGCCTGGACCGGACCTTGTTAGACTCGGTCCAGGTCCGATTTTTTAAAAGTCGGCCCGGCCCAGGCCCGGGAGTAGGCCCGGTATGGCCCGGCCCGGCCCGGCCCGAAAAATAAAAAATATTATTTTTATTTATATAATATATATTCTTAATATATCTACTATAATATATCTATAAAAAATAATATATATTTTACTTATATCTATATTAACATTTAACTTGTACAAAATTATATTTTTGAGTAGATTTATTGTAGAAAAAATACATATAACTCTCTTTCTAAATATAAATTTTATATTTAATATAAATTATATTTATTTTTTCCGAGTCGGGCCACACAAAGCCCAAGTCCGACCTTATTTTTTTCCGGACCGGGCCAAAAATTTGTAGCGGGTTCATTTTTTCGGCCCAAGCCCGGTTAAAACCGGGCCGGGCTTCCGGGCCTCCGGGCCGGCCCGACCCAATTGACACCCCTAGGTGGTGTTGGATATACGTACATGATCAATTTTTTTATCTCTAAAATTCATATGAAGTTGATCACAATCCTAAAAAAGGTTTATATTTGTTATAAGAGAAGCGAGACATCTTTTTTTAGATAACATCCTTAATTTGATGCGCGCTAATTGCAGCAAGTACTATTTCTCTAAAAGTTTACGCTCTTTTCAAAGAAAAAAGTTTGGATTGTACAAATAGATAGGCCCGAAGGTTAATATCAAAGAAAAGAAAAGGATTGCTGCACCCTATCCGGTACAGCAAGTAAAATTTCGGTTCAAGGAACGAAATGGGCCGATTTTCTCAGGCCCATCTCAGCCGGCTCATTATGTCCCTCCAAAGTCAGCCCACCTGAGCCGTCCATTGACATCCTTTGAAAGTCGGCCCACCTGAGCCGTCCATTGACATCCTTTGAAAGTCGGCCCACCTGAGCCCGGTCCATTGAAAATTGATAACACTTTTTATTGGATAACATTTTTTGTAAATTAATCACAATCTATTCAAAAAAGATCTTTATGAATTAAAAGTCAGAATTCAATCACATGTCTCTGAAGAAATCACGTCTTTTATATATGTAAACTCACTTGACAGTATCTTTTTTATGATCATACATACATATGTATGAATATATGTACTAGTCAAATAAACACACTACTCGCTTACGTGCTATGCATTTTTTTTTCATAATTAATTCCATAGTTAAAGATGACAAAATGGCAACAGTTTTGCATAAGTTTCAAGGTTGGACATCACACAGACTAGGAATAAGTACGGTGTTTTTAAACTAATAAATAGGAAAAACTACCAAGACTTAAGAACAAGTAAATATTTTCGTAAGAATCGGAATATTAAATTTACGAAAGTTTGTAAATTTTTTGAATGTATTAGAAAGTATAGCATATTTTCTCCAAAGTAGGACCGAAGATATAGATAATAGCACTGGACATATATGTTTTAAAAATCTTAGGTCATCAAATGATTAAACCTTGTTTGCAAGACAATAACGATAATGAGACATCTTCCTGTCCAAAAAAAAAAAAAGATAATGAGACATCTTGAGGAGTTTCTAATCTGTGCTCCTGTTAGATCTAAAATTCCGTGAAAATATTTCTTAGAATTTTTTATATGTATCCTTTCATATTTAAGTAATAATAAATCAAAAAAATTAGATTGTAAAAGGAAACATGATGAACATAAAACTAAGCAATTTTTTTAAAAAAATAAAAGAATAAATTTTGAACTTGAAGGGTGAAAATTAAAATAAAATTAAAAAACTCTTATGTTTAATACAACTTTGTGTTTATAACGATAAGGAAGTCTCCCATGTAAAAATTAGAATATTCGTACTGGAAAACTTGTTTTCGGTGCATTTCTTTTATCAGATGAGAATTGAATGTTAAATTTTATAAGTAGATTGATATGCTTCGTTTATTTTTATAACATGCTAAAAATAATCTACGTGTGTTGATTTTATCTTACATTGTGATGTAAAGTGACTTAAAGCCCATAATCTAGAGGACTCTTAATTTGTTGGTAAGAGGAGAGGAGTAGAAGAAGTGAAACCAAGGAGATTAAAGAAGGAGAGAGAGAGAGTACGGAAGAGTCGAGGGCCAATAGGAAAGTAATTTAATGTCTCCGTGTAGGAGTACAATGAGATCAAATGAAAGATAAATATCATTTAAATTATTTCTGATATGGTCCGGCAAAATTTCACTCTCAGACCTCAGCAAGGATGATTACGATGGGCACAAGTCCGAAGCTCAGACGTGGAAAGAAAACAAGAACTTGAGCCACACTGGGTTGTTTCTCTGACTTTTAAGACAGTCAATCTTAAAGATGAAGGTCTCAGAGATGACCCTCTCACAGTAAAGCCAGCAGAGGAAGAACCTGATCCGAGAATGAAGTTAGGAAAGGAGTTCGTATGAAGTTACTATTCGGCTGACACATGTCCTCTCTCTTACCAAGAACTGTTGATGTCTTCTTGAAAGTAAACTTGGCTAAGAAAAGTATGTAAGTTCTGATATGAGTTTAAATTCCCTCTCCTTCTCCTATGTGCCAAGTGGGATGACCTAAGTCAAGGCCCAATAAGGCAACCTTGGAGTGATCTAGCGGCCCTATCATGAGCCCCCCCACTTTTGGGTCAGGTCCGAGGCTTGGGCTCAAAGTAGCTTCGAGGGATTCAAGTGATTAAATGTCGTGAGGTTGAGTGTGGGACACATTGTCATGTGTTGAAGACGCCGAGCTAAGGCTATGCATTGAGCTTGGAACGAGCCAATGTGTTGAGCTTAGCAGAGCTAGGGGGATCGATTGGCTTGGCTGCCCTAGGCTTCAAGTCCTCGAGCTTGCAAACCAATGGCATACAGTCAAGTTCCCATCAAATTGTTAAATACAATGATATATATGATGAGCTACATCATTGGTCAGACGCCATGATGACACCGCCCTCGAGACCTGCTCTTTGCTCCATGGTGACATAGCGCATTGTGTCATCAGCCGGCTGCCATGATGGCATTGCCCTCGAGACCTGCTCTTTTCTCCATGGTGACATAGCGCATTGTGTCATCGGTCGGCTGCCATGATGGCATCGCCCTCAGACTGAGCTTTACTCTGCGGTGAGAGTTCCTGCCCCTAGAGATCGAGCTTGTACGCAACAGCCTATAAAAGGTGGTAGAGGGGGCCTTTGCTTTCCACGCCTTCGAAGCTCGAGTACTTGAGTCAAGAGAGGTCTACCATACAAGTCGAAAGATACGGAGGCGCGTGGTCTGACATGTTGAATCACTCTTATATTTATCTCTATATTTTGACGATAACTAATCGTCATGAATATCATAAATATAATTAATATTATTTTTCTTTCATTAAAATCATGATTATATTTAATAATATTTTTCAAGAATTTATGTATTATAAATAAGATACTTTCTATTCTTTTAAAAAGATATGTACTAAAAGTCCATAACAATTACAGTTCAATGTGTATTGATTAAAGACTAAAGTGCTACATCAATTATAGAACAAGTTTTTACTGATTAAAGAACAAAATGAACTTTCTATCGATTAATAAAGAAAAAATTCATACTGATTATTAAAGAAGCAATGTTCCTATTAGAGTACAAAAGTCTATATCAATTATAGTAGAACTTGCTCTCTTGTGTTGTTCCAATTATAAAACAAACGAGTGTTCCGATTAATGATATATTTTATGTTATATCAATTACTAAACACTCGCATCGATTATTGACCATTCTCTTTCAGATTACTTAACATCATTCTGATTACTCTTGTGTTGTTCCGATTAGAGAACAAAGTTTGTATAGACTTGTGTTACGAATGTTTCGATTACTGAACAAAAGTTTTATATTGTTCTGATTAGCATTATTCAGATATTGATTAGTGAACACTTACATTATATTGTTCCGATTAATGTTGCTCACATATCGATTGACGAATACAAGTCATACATTGTTCTGATTAGTGAACGCTCCTTAAAATATTCTGATTAGACTTATGATATTTCGATTGGTGAACAATTATCATATTTGCTTCCGATTAGTGACCAACTTAAATCAAATACATTGATTGACTATATTTTTAGTTTGAATATTGCTCCATCAATTATTTTGGCGCGTAAATAAGATTTCAAATCATTTGGACATCTTTTACTTATTATTTTCTACCTCTCAAAATGTGTTCTCTATAGGACAATTGCTTCCAAAAATTCTGGTTAGACTATATCCTACCTTTTTCATGCTATCTTTTCGCGGTAGGTAAGAAGGGTTGTCAGCAGAACCTACGAACTAAAGAGAAATAAGATGTGGGCTAACTGACACGACTTCTCTTGCTTACATCATCTTCCATGCATTTATTGTATGCAGGTCTACGGTACACACACAAAGACCTGCTAAAAAGGACTCTGAAAATACACTCTAAATAAGAGGAAGCAATGAGAAGAAGATGGAGTCTAACAGCTATTATTTAAATGGTCTTCTTCAATATATTCAAAAGGTAACATGCAAAAGAAGAAGAAGAAGAAGAAGAGCAACGGGAGAAGATGAAGCCCTAACGATTATCTCAACGGTCTTCTTCAGAAGTTCTATAAAGAGTCAAAAGCTTTGGAGCATTAAAAGATAAGAAGCATACACCAAATTAAAAGTCAAAATATTCTGCTCAAGTTTTCGAGTTTTCAAACGTTCAAGTCTTCATTCTTTCTTTCTCTCTCTGCATCATTGTAAATATGGGAGAGAATTTTAGTCTGAGAGATTGAGTTTCTTGTCATTTACTTTAGCTCTTAGGTTGCTGTTGAGATCAAGAAAGTCAAAAGGCTTTGGAGCATTAAAAGATAAGAAGCAAACACCAAAAAGTCAGAAATATTCTACTCAAATTTTCAAGCATTCCAAGTCTTCATTCTTTACTTCTCTCTCTGTGTGTCATTGTAAATCTGGGAGAGAGTTTTAGCCTGAGAGATTGAGCTTCTTGTCATTTTCTTTTGCTCTCAGGTTGCTATCGAGATTAAGAAAATCAAGTTCATTATTTATGAACTTGGTCTCGACAAGCTGGTCTTTCTTCTCTCAAAGAAAGACTTGTATCCAACTAAGATATTGTACTCAACATTTTCCTTGTGTAAAAGGAAAGACCAACTAGTGTGCAGAGTGGTTTGTCCAGTTGAGAGACTGTACTCAACTTTCCCCTTGTGTAGAAGGGAAAACCAGCTGGGAGCTGGGTGTAGTATATCCATTAGAGGGACTGTACCTCAATTTATAAAATACTAAGAATTTACTAGGGGACTAGACATAGGATTTCTATTGAAGGAAGTGTCGAACCAAGATAAATATGTGTGTCCCTTTGTGTGATTGTCCTTATTTGATTGCCACTTATTTAGTTCATTGCGCTTAATTTCTAACTAATACTTTCGCATCAAAATTTTATTTTTAAGTGTTAAATTATTGCAACACTCATTCAACCCCCCCACCCCTGTTGTGCTGCCGTGGGCCAACAGGGCGGAGGTGGTGCGGTGCTTCCCATTCATCAGGTCCTTGTCACTCGGTGAGTGTCGTTGCTTAAGAGTTATGTCGTCTAACTTCGTGGGAGGGTCAAGTAAGAGTGCGAACTTGAGCTCTATTTAGCAATACAACGAGTTTCTCATTTGGTGACAAATCAAGCTCGTCTGAGGTCCTCTACGACTTTGAGCTTGGGAAGATCCAAGGGGAGAGTTGCGTCCGAGGTGGAAATCAAAATCGTAGGAGAGGCTCGGCCTAGAGATTGTTACCATCATCCTTTAGGGTTAAGGAAACATTTCCAACAACCTTAAATATAGAGGTGTTCATAGTTTAGTTCAACCTACAAAATCAAACCAAACCGATCGATTGGTTCAATTTAGACACCATTTTATTGTGATTTAGTTCGGTTCGGTTTGAAACTCACCATTTCAATTTGGTTCAATTTTTAACCCGAGTAAACCGATTCAACCCGAATAAATTGAATTACTATTATGCCTATAAAACTATATAAATTTCTACTTGTTCTTCTATATATAATAGTAAATAATTATAAGAGTAGGGATAATTTAGTCTTCTTAATTAAAATTATTACTATGTCTTGCTATTTTTCACATTTTCTCTTCATAAATATTACAACAAACATGTACCTATTGAGAGATTAATTGGTCTACACCAAATCAAACAGAACCAAACCGATGAACTAAATCGATTAGTTTGCTTTGGTTTGGTTTCAAAATAAATTGGTTCGATTCGATTCGAGTTGGGAGTCCATTTCGATTTGGTTTGGTTTCATAAAAAAAACCTCTTTCAAATCAAACCAAATCAAATTGTGTTCACCCTACTTACATACTTTATGATGTTTTCTTGTAATTCCATAATAGAGTACTTATTTCTCACAGTGTTTGCAATTAGATGAGGAGCATCATGTATCGATATCCTTCACGTTTACGTAACAACTCTGTCCTGATGAATCCTGTTGATGACCAAGAGATGTCCTTTGCTTTTGGTGGGAATGATGATAGAGCATCCCTAATTTTCTTCATAAAAGAACAATGGAAATCATTACCATGGTCACAAGATTCACCAAACACTTAGACATGACAAGCCTCAGACAGATCTAAGGCCCCATTGATAGCCGAAGAAGCAATCCTGGGTTAAGCAGAATGTTTAACTCGGGATTCACGGGATTTCAGCTCTTTCAGTTTGATAGGCTAGTTTGCTAATCAAGGATAACAGCCAGTTAAGCATTCTAGTCTCTCCAACTTGGATTGCTAAACCATCTGGATAAGGGATTTATCTTGGGATAATACCAGCTAGCCCAATCAGGATTACCAAATCAACGAATCGCCAATCCGACCAGATAAAGGCCAATTAACTACCCAAATCCACTACCAGACTGGGCCATTTGTTGAGAGACAAATTCAACACGGAAGAAAAGTTGAGGCCCATATGTATGAAAGAACTAAAGAGTAGCTTCTCATGGTCATCAATAGATGAAAATATGAACTGGATGGTAAGAAACCTCAAAAATAGAACTGAGTATAACTTTCATAAGAATAATGAGATCCTAGAAAAAGAGGATTGGATATCAAGAGCTCCATCGTGATGTCATGATATTAATCCTTTTTTATGTAGGCAGCCAGAGGGACAACTTTAATCTCATCAGATTTTGCTAATTAGACTATATACAGCTAGGTCTTGGGAGGAGGATAGGGTGAATCCAGCTTCACCAAAGCCATATGACTCTATGGCATTGCATTCATGAACTTAGAGGTCAAGGATAACTCTGTTGCAGGATGCTGTGACAGTCCTAGTCAATAAAAGCAACGCAGTAACATGGGTTGGCTTGTGGTGCAAAAGCCAGAACAAGTGATATTGTGATTCTCTGTCTGATAAAACTGAACAAGTTCTGGCAGGCATTCACTGAACTTAGATTGTGTAAACTGTGAACAAACATGAAGTAAATTAATCATATGGTATGAACTATATTTGTACCATCCAAGTTTACCATAGAATTGAATGTCGCTTCCTACTAAAGCACCCTCGCTCCTATTCAAATTGGGCAGGCACAGGACCTGTCTGACACACCATACATGAAACATATACAGCATTGGCTCGATTAGTCCTTCAACCGAGGGAAGCTTGGTTTCATGGAAGTGATTATGCAGGTCCTTCCTTTACAGAATGCCCTGTCTAGTTGCTCAAGTCCAAGGTTCTGTTAACGCATAAAGTTTAGTTATTTTCTCTCTCTGAGACATATCTTATCAGGGTTGTTTTCCAAATATAAGCAATTCAGCTAATAAAACTTACGACTGGAAATAAGATTGAACATATCTGGTTTGAATAGCCTAAAGTGGATACTCAGCCGTTACTAGATGACTCCCAGCAAAGTGGATGATTAGACCAACAATACAACTTCAAAACGGATGCAGCTATAGTAAGTGTCAGAAAAAGGAAAGGAGACCCTAGAATGGTGGGAAATGGAGTCTAAAGAACATAGTAAAATCCAAGCAAAGCTTAGCAGGATGTTGAGATTCAGTGACCAGTGAAATCTTGAAATTTAGCACCTGTTACATAGGCATGGGACCTTGAAAAATAACATTAATGCCATTCTGCATCTAAATCCTCCAACAACATACCCATTACAGGACCCCAAAAGGGTAAACAGGCTGAGCAATATGATTAAGAATGCAGGTTAGGTATCAGGATCTAAGCCACGTGAACTTTTTAATTCATGGGATAATATAGCCAGAGACATCATTTCATTTGTAGACATACAGTCAAGGACAATTCTATTGGATGCTGCTAGGTCCTCATGAATGAAAATAACATGACAGGTCTGTCCATGCTGCAAATGCAGTTCCCTCTACTTGAATATGATAAATAAAAACAAATTCTAGTTGCATTTGCAAAAGCTTACTTAGAACTTGTAAACAAAATAAGTAGCATGTAGTGAACTACAACTGTATCGAGCAGGATTACCATAGATTTGAAGAGGGCTTAGAATGTAATTGCAGAAACATGAAGGTAGTTGTAATGGTCTATCAAAAACATACAAGTATAAATTAAGCACTTTGAATGTTAAAATGATGGAATCCAACACATTTGTGTTCTTCTAGCATGAAATTTCTACCCTGTTGTTAGTGTTAGTCTGTTAGAACATGGAACAATGGAAACATATATACTTGACAAAATAGACATTTTTATTAGAAAGGCCCAAAAATTGGAGCCAATGAATTACAACTGTATTTTCCATACACTCGAAACTTGTCAAACAATAATGAACAAAGACCACACTCCAACAAATTTTGCAACAAAGAACAGATAATTATATTGCAGTACTTTCCTTTTTCTGTAAATATATATATCATGTCAATAACGGCAGCCTATTGTCTACTCTTTGTGGTTTGCTGTAGTTAGCATACAGCAATAACTGTATCACCCCCAGTATAGTTCCAATCCCATTTGGAAACTGTAATAACATGCACAATGAACTCACAATCAGTGAAAGACAGAAAACAAAAAAAAACAAAAAAGAAAAGCGAACATTGATGAATATATAAGAGACAATGCAATGAACACTTACATAAATGAAAAAGTCATGAAGTAGCATTCCATAGGCAAAGAAAGAGAGACTCATCAGGAAGGTTGAAAGTGAAAGGTAGAAGGGCATGAACTCAACACTTCTTGTCCGGATCACTAAATTCTGAAACCATAAAGAACACAAATATTTAGCATCAGCATGACATACCATTGATTGGTGCATATATGAAAACTATCATCTGCTTGATCAAATTGCCAAATTATTTATTAGTGTATAACACAATCTAACATTACTAGCTGGAAAGCCACTGGAACTCACAACATGATAACCACTAAGAAATCGGCACTGAACTTTGACATACACGAAATAAATTTGCCAAGTGCTTAAAAATACTCAAGGGTAGAAAGGAACTTACAATGATGAACAATGGGGAAGCAAACATGGAGATTAGAGAAGCAACACTCAAGTATCCAACAAAAGTCCGGCGTGTGATGTGTGTCGTGGGGCTGAAAAACTCAAGGGAAACAAATATGATGATTGCAAATATGACAAACACTGCAGCCAGCAGTCCAGACATCCTCAGCTGCCACCAGAAAAAGAACCAGATCCAGTGGGTCATAAATCTCTCACCACTAAACATGATAGGGATGTCATGAGCAAAGGAGAAATCCTGTTCTCTACCTTTTTCACAGTAGGAGCATGAACAATGAAGATAGTGATGTACATCAGCTGGAAGATAGCCCCTATGGAATTCACAGTGGCTACCAAGATCACCCCACTTGTTACACAGGGAAGCCCATACCAGAGGCAGATCAAGCAGTTCAAGAGCGCATATATGTACGGCAAACCCGAGAAATTCTCCGTTGACTGGTTTCTAACAATTCTCCTAAACGTAGGTCTGCAATTAAAATAAAAGCACATGAAACAAATCAACTTTTCAACTAATAAGAGGTACATGTGTTCCCTGAATACAACTAGAAACAAGAAGATGGCGCTCACATTGGTGACACGAATAGCACAAACGCTAAAAGATTACCTGCACAAAACAAGACGTATAAAATGTGTCATTTCCCATTCTGGGGCAACCAAGAAATTCAACAGAGATTATCACAACAAAAGCAATGCTAAGACAAATCTACAAGTGAAAAATGGCAATGGACACGCAGGAAATCCAACATGACAAAGGAGCGACCACTTGAAAAGGGGGCACTCCCCAAAAACATTAAAAAAAAAAAAAAAGATGACAAGAAAACATATGGAGATCAATACAGACTTAATGGTGAACAGGAATCGATCTGAAGATTAAGATCCAAATCACCCATGTAAAAATGAAAGAAAAATATCTTCATAACCACAACAGAGAAAGATGGGCATGCCATTCTCTCATCAGTACTATAGGAAAAACCTACTCTGGCAACAAATTTATGCACATCATCTTCATCACATTTCCACTGGGGAAGGAGCAAGGGTACCAGTTTCAAAGAGAAACACATTATTGACAAGCCAGTGGATTGCAGAGATTTGATGGGATAGTTGGACAGCTTACCAGCAACGCCAGCTGCATATGTGCAGATTGAATAGAAATCGATCTCCGAAGAAGAAAACATGATCCACTCACGATGCCTACCACAACGATTTCACGGGGTAAAGTACAGAGACTTGCCCACCTCCCCTCAACCTCTTCGTCTTCCGCCTCTCAGCAGCAGACACCGGCGGCAGCAGAAACGGGAAAATCCACTTTACAGCTGCGCAAGGCTACCGTACTCCGGACAAAGGTCCCAACTTTTTGCAACCCAGAAATTTGCTCCGGTGAATTCTGCGGCCTCCCGCGGCTCTCCTCTACACCCAGGCCAAAAGACGGCACCTTTCTTCTCGCATATCTCATGAGCTTGTGGGTCAACTATTTCTTCTCTTATTATACCATTCCAGCTGCGTCAACCTTCCATGAGCTTGTCCGCGCCTTCCTCTCCATTCTGACGTGGAGATTATCGTACGATAACTCCAGGGTAGATGTGATCTCATCGACGACAGTCCCCTCCCCAAACGAGGCAAGGCAACGACTCCCTTCTCCGTCCTTGCCCTCTTCCCGACTGAAATATACGATTCTTTTGTCATATTCTACAAAATTGGCAAGAATGAAGGCAAGGTTGGCGGCATAAACAGTGTCTTTCTTTATTATCACATACAGTGTACCGTATTATACAAATTCGATCAACCAATCTTATCCATTATAAAAAAAAAACATTATTTGTGCAAAATGTGTAAATCGGTCGGATTCACTGTTATTTTTTTATCCAAATTTAATATGAATTATCGAAAATTTTGATTTTTTTTTAAATTATCAAAAATCAAATTAAATAATATTAAAGATGAATAGATTCGAAAAATCAGATTCAAAATTTCAGATAATATATATTATCAAATTGAAAAATCGATACAATAACTTATCAAAAATATTTTGAATCATAATGATTATCGGTGGATTTGATATCGATAGTTAAGTGGATTTTCGTATTGGTGAAATCAATCAACATTCGATCAAAAATTAAAAAACTAGCTTGTACTTAATTTCCACCGGCAGGCAGCCGTACACACACACACACTCATCCATCCCGTTGTCATTATTGGTAAGATATGAGGTTCATTATTGCATATGTTGGACTGTTCCGCCTTTTCATTTGACGAGTGGATGCACGATTAATCCTCACCAATCAATCATGCATGTAGCCATGTAGGTCGTTTTCCTCACCCTTGGCGTTGCTTGCATTTGTGAGTTTATGAGTTTGATTACAAGTGATGACAGATCCAAGTGTGCTCCTATTTGTCAGATTTTGTGTTGCTGACTCACAGCTCTTTGCCGCTTCATCTACGGTTCGGTTGTTCCCTATTTATGTACATATGAGAACATGCATGGATGGTTTGCCAAATTTTGGGGCTTTCCCTGTATTCTTAACCTTTCCCAAATTGGAAGTTGCAACCTAATATTTTGCATATGGCTTTCATCTTTGTTGTTTTTTTATCTTTGAAGCTATTTTGGAACTGAAACTGCAGAAATGTTTTTCTGTGTGCACCTTGATTTGTGTGTATTTTTGAATGGTGTCTAAGTATATGTGAAATCTGAACTTATTTATGCATCTTTTTATTATTACATACGCTATTGTTTTTTAGAGTGTGTAATTAATATCTTTGTTAATTGAATACATGTCCAAACAGAGTGATAGCTAGGGTGGGTTGTAGCTAGGCTACTAGCTTAATTACATCCAGACATGAGTCTACATCATCTTAACAGCATGATTCATCGAGCCCAACTTATCTCTCTCCCAACTTTTAGACTATATATGTACTGGGGTTCCTTAAAATTTTAGAGATATCTTCAGTCTATCCAAATATCAAACATAGTTTTAGAGATTAAAGTGTGGAGGTGATTTCCTGTTTGGGCCGGAGCCAAGCGGGCCTACACTTGGAAGAAGGGAAGAAGGACGCCGGTAGTGGACGGATACCTGCAAAATCAGAAAGGAATCAGGGGGCCCGGTTGAAGAACTGGGGAGAACCCTCCGATGTCTAAGTTAGAGGTGGACTCAAAGGCTTGGAAGAAGAAGGTTCAGTATTGTGCAGGAGAGATGTGTCTTAGATTGCGTACCTCTGCATGGAGGCTTACCGGAGCCTTTTATAGGCAGAAGTGTTGAGGGAGAGGGACAGAACGTCCCTGATCAACGCCATGAAGGGCGTGTCCGTTAGCGTCCTTAGCTGGGGGGTTACGCGTTGAGGCGCTCTGCAGTTAATGCACCACTTATTCGTGGGGCGCGCGTGGTGTAGCCGTTATAACCGCCACGAGGGGATGAAGGGCTGCTTGGATTCTCCTGGGCGGAAGGTACCGAGCAGATAGCCTGCTCGGTGAGCCAGAACTGCTACTCGGTAGTCGAGCCTGATGTTCGGTGGTCGAGCCTGTTGTTCGGTGCCTAGTGCCCGGAGGCATGGCTTGCTGCCGGATGTCTGATGCAAGGGAGTGTTGCTTGTGCCGAAAAGGTTACGGCATGTTCCGAGCAGACGTTGCTCGGAAGAGAGAGCCTTTGACTGAACAGGTTATAAGGTATCCGAAGGCGGCTATTGGGTCCCGCCGGTACCCGAATGCAGGGACCGGCCTCGGAACCTTAGAGCTGTTCTTGAAAAGACGTGGCGCCTTACGGGAGGGCCACGCTTGCCTGCTGAATTGGGCTGGGCCATGATGGGCCTAGCGCACGATGGTGGCTAGAAACAGCCACCACACTTGCCCCCCACGCCATCGAGTAAGCTCGGGAACCAGGACGCTCGAGGGCAGAAGCCTGCTCGAACGTCATCTCCGTAATAAATGTGACGATGACCTTGGATGTATGGGTGGCAGCGAGGCGACGACGCTCACTATACCTCCTCGATAACGGAGGTAACCCCATGATGGCGGGGTGACGTGTCGAGCCAGGGGGCTCTCCGCGGTACATCTGAACAGTCACTTTGGAGCGGGGGGCGCCGCCTTGGCATTTCGAATTTTGCGCCCTCCTTTCCTTATAAGGAAGAGGAGGGGCACAGGCGGGGAACCCACGCCCTTAGCTTTTTCGTAGAGCCTGCTTTCCCCCCAAGCATCTTCTTCCTCCTCTTCGCGATCATCTTCTTCGTCTCTGCAACTTCCGGCGATGGCAGGTAAGGGGAAAGCGGTTGCGGTCGCTCGGGCGAGCGGAGTCACCGTGGCCGTGGCTCGAGCGCCGCGATGCTGCCACTACAGTGGGCTTCGGGAGCTCTTTCGCATCGGCGATGAATATGAGATCATCGACGCGAAGGAAGGAGAGTCGTACCTGGTGAACAAACCAGGTTGTCTTCCCCTCTCCGTGGACCACATGGAAGCATGACTCCGGCTGCCGTTGCCGGAGGTGGCGAAGGCGTTGTTAAACCGGTGGGGAGTTTCGCCGATTTAACTGATGCCGAATACATGGAGGTATATCTGCATCTTCGACGTTATTTGCATAATCAAGCAGATCCGAGGCTCGGCGGATGTGTTCCGAGCACACTTTAAACTTTCTGCTTCACGGTCGTTGGGGGTGGACGTCTATTATGCAAAGCACCGAACGGACAGGATGCATATACAGCTGTCCGGCAAATATTCCAACAACAAAGGTTGGATGGACAGGCTATTCTTCGTCAGGCGCCGGGACGGTGCAGAGTGGGGGTTCCCCACCGTCATCCGGTCGGCGCAGAAGGACAGCTTTCCCAAGCTGATTCAAGATGAGGCGAGGGCCTCGGATAGCCTGCTCCGAGCCGGTGTGAGGAATGGAGAGGGCTACGTGACAGAGTTTTCACTTGTTCGGCATGGTCTGAGCAAACCATGGAGTAAGTGCTCAAACTTGTCTTGTTACGCGCCAGTTCAGTGACTATGTTCTAACAACTTCCCCCTTTTTGCAGCCGCTGTGGAGTTAGAAGCTGGGAGAGATCAGGAGGCAAACGAGAATTTCGCCGAACAGATCCCTGTCACGGCTCACATGGTATATGAGGGCGACGACGTCGCTGCTGTTGTCCGGGTCCCCTCTGCTGTGAGGGTTGGTACTGCGGTAACGACCGCATTGGTGGCGCCTTCACCTGCCAAGGGGCGCTCGGAAAGCACACGGGTCCCTGAGAAGGGGCTCGAAAAAATTCGTTTGAAGAAGAAAGCCACCATCAAGGTGGTTTCAGCAGACGCATTGCGGCCTTCGTTCGAGGAGGGTGAAGGGGCGAGTCGGCCTTCCGCCACCATGAAGAAGAGGCCGATGCTGCTCGACGAGGGTGTGGAGGCCGAAGACCAGCTCCAAGCTCGGAAGAAGAAGAAGTTGGTTCGTGCTGCCCCTCAACAGAGCGAGGAGGGGACCGAAGAAGAGGTCGACGGAGCGCAGTTGCTATTGCGCAAGAAGCGCAAGGCCGCTGGGACGGCCGAACAGGAAGCACCGCGGATGCCCCCCCGTGGTCCCGCCCGAGGTCGCCCAGAGAATGGCGACCGAGCTCGGGCTCGTTGTGCTAAGCGACGGGTCAAAGAGCTCCGTTGAGGAGCAGGAGGGAGTGCCTGTGCCGCCGGGCCCAAACGAGGGATGCGAAGAAGGAGTTGCTCGTACGGTTGC
Source organism: Colocasia esculenta (assembly GCA_014218235.1). Lineage (NCBI taxonomy): Eukaryota > Viridiplantae > Streptophyta > Magnoliopsida > Alismatales > Araceae > Colocasia > Colocasia esculenta. Next base: position 28,496,229 of record CM024761.1, on the reverse strand, counting down.
GTCGAGCACCGGAGGCGCTAAGCCAGATACTGTTGCCGATGCTGCAGAGACCTTTGCTCAAAGGGGCGAAGGTCATGAAGAGACCCCTGTCATGGGGGAGGGGACTTCTCCACACCTCGAGGTGCCGGAGGAGAACGTCCCCGAAGTGGTAGCTGCGTCCGGGGCCGAAGAGACCACCGCAGGAGGAGCTCTGGTTGAAAGCCCCCTGCCCCCTAGCGAAGTAATTGTAACGGCAAAGGCGCAAATAGTTACTTCGGTTCCTGAGGGGACCGAGAAGGTTTCTTACGCCGGAGTGGGAGAGATTCGTGAGACGGCCCAAGCAACAGAGGGCCAGGAAAATGGTTGGTGAAGCTGCTGGCGGAGCAGGGCCTTCCGGAGCTCCAGCAGGCGGGACCGCCGAGGAACATGCGGACTCCGAGGAGGACCGGAGGTCGCTTACCAAAGTGCTGAGGGGAAGGTCATCCGAGCTCCCCTCGAAGGCAATGCTGGAAGCAGCACTCGGTTGCCTAGGAGGAAATGTTTCAAGGCTACTTCCTCCAAGTCCTACCGTGTCTTACCTGGAACGGGTGGCGCGCTGCCAGTCCCTCAATCCAGCGGTGTCCCCTGAGCACTCCAGCGGAGCGTATCGTCCAGAGTGCCTTAACGATCGCGATGATGCTGACGACGCCGATGTGGGGGCACTGGTCGACGGAGTTATGAATTCCCTGGGCATGCTAAAGAAGTTGGCTATGCGCGCCCAGGGTCAGAGGCAGATGTGGGAGGCGGAAACGGCCTTCTGCGACGATCTGGTCACCAAGCATCGGACTCGCGAGGCCGAGCTACTAAGGGAGGTGAAAAGCCTCCAAGACGCCCTCCGAGCATCCGAGATAAACTTGACCGTTGCCCGAGCCGAAAAGGAGGCAATTGCGAAGGTGTTAGCCGAACCTAGGGCCCAAGGAGTGGCGGAGTACAAAGAAGGTCCGGACTTCAAAAAGGACTTGGAGCAGTTCGGGGCCCGTTGTTACAAAGTGGACCTCGAAGCCGGAAAGGAGCTCGGGGAAAAGCTTGCTTGGACAGAGCGTGCCCGAGAAGCCTTCGAGGCTGCTGTAAAGGAGTGCCGGCGTCGCACCCAGGACGTGTGTTTGGACGGAGTGCACTTTGCCCTGTTCCAGTCAGGGCGAATGCCTCCTGTAGACGATGGCGCTGGTACCTCCAGACAGGCTCCTTGAATATCCTTCCCTTTTTTGCTTGGTAGCTCGGCCAAAGCGAGCTTTTGTACAAAATCTGAATAGATCTCCTCTTTTTTTTTTTCAAAAAATGGCTTCGCTTTTTCTATCTCCTTACCTTGCAAGTGTTCTGTCCGAACCGGAATTCATCGGTCGTTTAGAAGTGTTCGCAATTACCGCACAGGTTGTTATGAACTGTGGGTGTTCTAGCCCAGGGTGCTTGCGGAACATCTTCATACTAGGAGATGTCGTTACATCCTTGTGAGATAAAGCTCTTGAGATAAGAATGTTTTGGACTTCATCTCTAGCCGGCCAAAAGAACTGGTAGGAGAGAAGTAGGATACCGAACAGAAGGCTTTTATAAATAGAAAGCCTTCAAGTTGAATACATGTCAAGTTCTGGGTATAGCCCCGCCACTAGGAGTAGTTAGCTTATAAGAGCCTTTTCCAAGAACCTGGGTGACCTGATAAGGTCCTTCCCATTTGGGGGCGAGTTTGCCGGCTGCTCTTCGGGGATCCGAGGCCGAGCAACGACGAAGAACAAAGTCCCCTTCGAAGAAGCACCTTTCCCGAACTCGAGAGTTATAATATTGCGCAAGTCGCTATTGGTAGGAGACTAGTCTGATGCTGGCGTCACTCTGGCATTCGCCAAGCATATCTAAGTTTTCCCTAAGCGCACGATTATTGGCGGCCTCGTCGAAGTGAGTTGTCCGGAGAGTGGGGAGAGCCACTTCCAAAGGTACAACGGCCTCTATGCCATAGGCCAAATGGAAAGGGGTCTCCCCAGTGGCTACCCGAGCAGTTGTTCGGTGGCACCACAACACATTAGGGAGCTCGTCAATCCACGAACTACTGACAGTTTCGACTCTCGTGCGAATCTCGTGCAGTAACGTACGGTTGGAGTTTTTGACCAGACCATTTGCCTGAGGATGTGCCATGGAGGTGAAGTGGTTGTAGATGCCAAGTTCGGCGCACTTCTGCTTGAAGAAGGTGCTATCGAACTGCTTCCCGTTGTCGGAGGTAATCACTCTTGGGACGCCAAACCTGCAGAGGATGCTCTTCCAGACGAACATCCACACGGCTTGTTCGGTGATTATGGTAACGGGTTCTGCTTCGACCCACTTGGTGAAGTAGTCGATGGCCACGAATAGGAACTTCTTCCAACCCTAGGCTTCTGGGAAGGGACCCAGGATATCAATTCCCCACCTAGCAAAAGGGCGAGGCTCAAACAGGGCATGAAGTTGCTCGGCAGGTTGCTTAATGAGCTACCCGAACTTCTGACATTCCGGGCACCTTCTGACAAAAGGCATACAGTCCTTTTGCAGAGATGGCCACCAGAATCCTGCTCGAATAATGTTGCGTGCCAGCATTCTGCCCCCCAAGTGGCTTCCGCACAATCCTTCGTGAACCTCTTCAACAGTCGAAAGGGCTTCTTCAGGGCTGAGACACCGTAAGAGGGGTCTGGAAAGGGACCGTCGGTAAAGCTTGCCTTTAATGAGGGTGAAATGCTAAGAACGCAGTCTGATCTTCCGTGCTTCGCCCTGCTCGGGGGGAAGCTCGCCTCGAAGTAGATAGGCCAAGAGAGGGTCCATCTAGTTCGGAGCTGGAGGGTCGGACCCAATGGCTGCCACATCCACTTCGGTGCTCGGCGCGGCGAGTTCTTCGATGAATACGGAGCGAGAAGGGGCGATGTCACCTGAAGATGCCAACTTGGCAAGTGCATCGGCTCGCACGTTCTGCTCCCGTGGGACGTGTATGACTTCGAAGTAGAGGAGGCCTTCTGCTCAGCTCTTGACCTGTTGGAGGTACTGGGCCATGCGTGGCTCCCTTGCTTCGAATTGTCCGTTCACCTGGCCAGCAACCAATTGGGAGTCGCTGAAGGCCCTAAGTCGAAGGGCTCCAAGGTGCCTAGCCATTTAGATTCCGGACAGCAATGCTTCGTACTCAGCAACGTTGTTGGAGGCCGTGAAGCAGAATCGGAGGGCATATTGGAACTCTAAACCCTCCGAAGAGGTGAGGACCAGGCCAGCTCCGCTCCCTGTGACACACGAGGATCCATCGACGTAGAGCTCCCATGGGGGCTTGTCGGCCAGCGGAGGATCCTGTTCGGTAGGGAGAGTGCATTCCGCGACGAAGTCCGCTAATGCTTACGCTTTGATGGCCGTCCTTGGACGGTAGCTGATGTTGAATTCGCCTAGCTCGATGGCCCATTTAATGAGCCAGCCGGAAGCCTCTGGCCGCTGAAGGATAGACTTCAGCGGCTGATCGGTGAGAACCGTTATTGAGTGGACCTGGAAGTAGGGCCTGAGTTTCCGGGCAGCCGTGACCAGAGCAAAGGCGAGCTTCTCTGCTCGGGGGTACCTTCTTTCAGCTTCTTGAAGGACCCTGCTGATGTAGTAAATAGGACGCTAGGCCGCTCCCTCTTCTCTGATCAATACTGCGCTGATGGAGTGTTCGGTAACCGAAAGGTATACGAACAAGGGTTCCCCAAGCACAGGTTTCGAGAGAACAGGTGGGGCTGCAAGATAGGCCTTCAACTCCGCGAAGGCGACCTCACAGTCCTCGGTCCACTGTACATGCCCCCCTTGCTGTGAGAAGCCTCTGGGTCCTCGCAGCAATTTGAAGAACTTGAAGCTCCTCTCTGCTGCTCGGGACATGAATCGGTTGAGTGCGGCTAGACGTCCAGTAAAACGTTGGACGTCACGTACCATTTTAGGGATGCTCATTTCAAGTATTGCTTGGATTTTCTCAGGGTTGGCCTCTATTCCTCTGTTAGAGGTGAGGAAGCCGAGGAACTTTCCTGAGCGCACTCCAAACGCACACTTGGCTGGGTTGAGCTTCATATTGTACCTTCGCAAAGTTGCGAAGCTGTCTTCGAGGTCAGAGATGTGGTCAGTGCTCGGAAGCATTTTGACCAACATGTCATCGACGTAGACCTCCATGTTGTACCCAATTTGCTGCTCGAACATCTTATTGACCAGTCGCTGGTATGTCGCTCCCGCATTTTTCAGACCAAAGGGCATCCTGGTGAAGCAGTATAACCCCAAGTCTGTGACGAACGTGGTGGCATCTTGATCCGGGGATGCATACTGATCTGGTGATACCCAGAGTAGGCATCCAAGAAGCTGAGGAGCTCGTGTCCGAACGTAGCATCTACCAGCTGATCGATGCGTGGCAGCGGGAAGTTATCCTTGGGCGTCGCTTTGTTGAGGTCCTTATAATCCACACATACACGCCATTTGCCAGTGGTTTTGCGCACGAGGACTACGTTAGAGATCCATCTTGGGTATTGGGCTTCCCGGAGGAGCCCAACTGCTCGGCTTTTGACGACGTGATCTCGGATCACGGTCTGCCGTTCTTGGTTGATGGGTCGCCTCCTTTGTTGAACTGGTGGGACCCGTGGGTCCAGGCGGAGGCGATGCACCATCACTTCTGGAGGGATGCCTGGCAGCTCGTCGTCGGACCACGCGAACACGTCCAAATTAGCTAGCAGGAAACTTCTATACCGCTGCTGCTCTGCTTCCGCTAGTAACGCGCCAATGTATAGGACGTGTTCGGGGTCGTCGTCCACTTGGACCGGAAGCAGGTCCTTGGCAGGAGTTCCGCAGCTGGTGGAAGGCTGGTCGGCCGGTGGAGGAACAGGTGCGAGTGGCTGCTTGTCCCTTAGAGAAAGGACATAACACCGTCGGGACTCGCGCTGGCATCCGAGCACCTCGCCGACCCCGCACGGGGTGGGGAACTTCATCTTCTGATGGAGGGACGAAGGCACCGCCTTGATCCGCCCGATCAGACCTCTACCAAGGATGGCATTGTAGCTGGGCATGTTCTTGATGACCAAGAAATCCACCACCTTGGTCACACACTTCGGAGCCGTCCCGAGGGTGATCGGGAGGCGAATCCTACCCATAGGCTAAATCGACACCCCCGAAAAGCCGAACAGAGGCAACTCTACAGGGGTGAGCTGGTCGGTTTTTAGGCCTATAAGGAGATAGCAATCGTAAGCCAATACGTCGGGGGCACTTCCATTGTCTACCAGAATCCTGCGCACATTACAATGATTGATGGTTGCCGAAATGACCAACGCATCAGTGTGCGGGGTGGTAACCCCTACAAGGTCTTCGTTCGAGAAGGTTATGGCCTCCTCAGACCATGCGTGCGCGGGATTAGAGGGATAAGGAGCCGGCTGAGGTATTGGAGGTCTGTCCACGGCATGTACTCGCCTCGCGTAATCGCGTCGGCTCTAAGTGCTTTCTCCGCCTGCGCCGAATCCTCCCGCGATCACATTGATTCCTACCCGTTGGGCTCATTGTTGATTGGTTGCTCGGAGTCCGCTCTCGGCATCTGGGGCGGTCTTCATTCCGGCGCACGAACCGTCCGAGGTAGCCGTGCTTAAGGGACTCGATTTCGTCCTTGAGCTGGCGGCATTCGGAGGTATCGTGGCCGTGGTCGCGGTGGAAGTGACAATACTTCTCCTGGTTGTGCCTCTGGGGATTGGAGTGCATCCTCTGTGGCCACCGAACATATGGTTCGTCCCTGATCTCTGCCAGGATCTGTTCGGGTGCCACCGTCAGCAGTGTGTAGTCGGTGAAGGGGCGTGGTCGGCACGGTGAATCACTGTTGCGCCGTCCTTTCTTCCGATCACGGTCGGAACCGTTGTCGGAAGGCCTCTTCTTGTCCGACGACTCTCCCTGCTCTGCTCGGCTAGCAGCCAGACTCTCCTCGCACGGCGCATGGCGTTGTGCAGTAGAGAGGATCTTGGCAAGGGTGGAAGGATGCTGCACTCCCAGGGTCCTCTGCAGAAAACCATCACGAGTACCCTGGATAAGGGCACTGGTGGCTAATGGAACATCGAGGCGTAGGATGCGGAGCGCCTCAGTCTGGAACCTCTTGACATAGTCCCAGAGTGCTTCTCCCTTCTTTTTCCAAACAGCAAGAAGGGAAGCCGCGGTGCGCGGTTGCGACCTTCCGCCTAGGAAGTTGTCCCGAAAGGACTTCTTCAACTGATGGAAGGAAGAGATGGAACCTGCAGGGAGGGATTCGAACCAGCCCGAGTAGTTTCCTTCAAGGTGGCTGGAAAGGCCCGGCATTTGGCCGCATCAGATGCTCCGTGGAACACCATATGCGACTCAAACCCGTGGATGTGATCCGCGGGGCCAGAGGTGTCATCGTATGGTGCGATGGTAGGCAGAGGGAGCTTGGGGGAGACCCGAGCCTCCAGGATCTCCGCAATGAATGGGGAGCAGAAGTTCAGGTCCTCCTCGGCTAGAGCTTTGCCCTCAGCACGCTGGACCATTACGTCTACACGACATTCCAGGTCGACGACGTGGCGCAGAAACCTGGCCAACTCTTGTTCGGAGTGGGCCGAATCCGCACGCCCAGACTTGTGGGAGTTGGCTCCCACGATTGAGCACGGCAGGCGCGGGGCCGCTGCGGAGCGACGGGGTGAACGACCGCGGCGCTGTGGTGCTCGTTCATCAGACGGAGCGCAGCGCGACCTCTGCGGCGAATCGGCGTACTGCTCCTGAATCGACTATGCTGGGGCAGGAGGTGCGCGTGATCGCCGGTGAGACGACTCTGCCTGGTGCTCCTGTGGAACGGAGGCTGCCGGGGCCGGCTGCCCGGCCAATTGGGCATGGAGACCCAGGCAGATTCCCGTCAGCTGCTGCATCTGTCCTTGGAGTTCGGCCATCTCCAGGGCGGTCGCAGGCACAACGGTGGAGGGCGCAGGGACGCCCCCGATCGCGGCAGCAGGAGCTACGGCGACGTCGACGTCGACGGGGGGAGCACGTTGACGAGAGTCCGCCCGCGACTGGCGGGACCTCGTCATACGGCTCCCTATGTTCTGGTACAAGGATCGTCCGCGAGCCATGGCTGTCGTTGCTTCCCACAGACGGCGCCAAAAGTGTGGAGGTGATTTCTTGCTTGGGCCGGAGCCAAGCGGGCCTACACTTGGAAGAAGGGAAGAAGGACGCCGGTAGCGGACGGATACCTGCAAAACCAGAAAGCAATCAGGGGGGCCCGGTTGAAGAACCAGGGAGAACCCTTCGGTGCCTAAGTTAGAGGTGGACTCAAAGGCTTAGAAGAAGAAGGTTCAGTATTATGCAGAAGAGATGTGTCTTAGATTGCGTACCTCTGTATGGAGGCTTACCGAAGCCTTTTATAGGCAGGAGTGTTGAGGGAGAGAGACAGAACGTCCCTGATCAACGCCGTGAAGGGCACGCCCGTTAGCTTCCTTAACGGGGTTACGTGTTAAGGCGCTCTGCAGTTAATGCACCACTTGATCGTGGGGCGCGCGTGGTGTAGCCGTTATAACCGCCACGAGGGGATGAAGGGCTGCTTGGATTCTCCTGGGGGGAAGGTACTGAGCAGATAGCCTGCTCGGTGAGCCAGAACTGCTGCTCGGTAGTCGAGCCTACTGTTCACGAGTCGAGCCTGATGTTCGGGGGTCGAGCCTGCTGTTCGGTGCCTGGTGCCCGGAGGCATGGCTTGCTGCTAGATGTCTAATGCAAGGGAGTGTTGCTTGTGCCGAAAATGTTTCGGCATGTTCCAAGCAACGTTGCTCGGAAGAGAGAGCCTTTGACCGAACATGCTATAAGGTATCCGGAGGCGGCTCTTGGGTCCCGCCGGTACCCGAATGCAGGGACCGGCCTCGGGACCTTAGAACTGTTCTTGAAAAGATGTGACGCCTTACGGGAGGGCCACGTTTGCCTGCTGAATTGGGCTGGGCTATGATGGGCCTAGCGCACGATGGTGGCTAGAAACAGCCACCACAATCCCACACACACTTCCTCATCTAGTGTAGCAGGTGATGAAGGTTTATAGTTATTCTACTTTACATTTTGTATATTTATATATATTCTCTATTATTTTTCTAAAACAATTACGAGAGAGAGGTACTTCAAAGTGTGGACAACTGATGCACATGCGAGAGGGCCAATTGCTGGAGGTAGATATTGAGCATGGGTGTGGGGAGGGCATGCATGGTGATTTGTTCATTAGTTATCAGGGGATGCTAGACAAGATCTATTATGATCTTTGGGAGAAAGACGTCAAAAAAGCCCTCACAGAAGAAAAGAGGGAGAGAAATTTTAGAAATTTGATGGTAATATATTTTCTTTCATAAGATTGTTTATTTATTTATTATGATCATTTTTTGTACTATTCTTAATCAACTATTATATGTTCTTTAAATGGAGTGATTTTTTATTCACACAGGTTTCCGAAGGAGATGGGCAGATTTTGAGTAAAATTGGGGAGATCCATCACAATGAAGATTTATTTGAAAAGAAATGTAAGTTAAAAAAGTTGTTACTATTGTATATCCTTCTTTAATGTTTACTAAATGTAATTTGTATTTGAATTTTTTAATGACTTGTATCTTTTTTAATATCTTATTACATCATAGTAGTTCGCGAGATGGCCATTTGAGAAAGTAATTGGTAATGTCCCAAAAGATGTGGACGTTGAACAATGGAGAATGACTTGTGAGTATTGGAATAGGAATGAGCAACATCTAAGTTTTTTTTTCTTGACTTTTTAACTTTTAATTACTTAATAAGATGTTGTTGTAAGAAGTGCATGTGGCAAATAGGAGTACGGCTGTTCAATAGGTTGATCTGGTTTGGGGAAAATTTCCCCAAACAGAATTGACTCAAGTAGATTGATGAGCCGAACCAATTGAACCATTTTCAATTCAATTTGGTTCAGTTCAAATAGAAATTTCAGGGTTTATTAAAACTTTATATAATTATTAATATATATAATATATGTTATTAATTTTTAAATATATAATAATATAATATAATATAATATAGTATAAAAATTAATATTTATAATATTTTGATTTATTTAGTTTAATATATGTGAAATCAAATCTAATGATTAAAATTTGAATTAAATCAAGCTACTAATTCTATTTGATTTGATTCGATTTGAACTGAACTATACACACCTCTAAATAAGAGTGAATTGAAGAGATAGAAAAGGTTGTATATATGATCATCAACCAAAATCATGAAGTCATTGTTCCACTTGATACATAGCCATTTGCACATCTAAAACAAGTGGACCCTATCATATGCACCTCCGAAGAAGCACTGGAGTAGAAGTATCAAACACACATCATCTTACGAATGCTTCTTATACAAAAAGGAACGTCTAATAAAATATGTACGGACGTGGTTTCTATGTCTGTCTATCTTGAAATTAAACTATCGGTATTCTTCTTGTCCTCATCTCCATCTCGCCATTAGTGTCAAACTTGCTAACTTCCATCCCACATCGCTTATTCCGCACGCTTATATGTAGATCAACATGTCCCCCGACTTCTGAAATGACTGAAATACCCATGAGATGGGTGGGCAATACTGGTTCTATGTCTCTTCCCACTTTTGTTGTTTGATGAAGTTTTTAGGTAAGAGCGACTTTCTTGACTTCTGTTCTCCACTTTGAAAATATTGAATCATGATCTTGGATAATTAAACAGACGGAATATTCCTTAACCATTACATTCCTAATTAATCCCAATTTTAAGATTTTATTAGAGTTTAACATACGTGCATAAAATTTTTCAAAAATATAATATCATGTTAAATAATAGTCTAAACTATGTGTATATATATGACTTGTAATTAAAAGTTATGTTAAGGTGAAGCCCTTGTCCCACATATCGATCATATCTGTGATAATTAGATAGCAACGTGAACCACGACGCTATAAATTCTTAGCTCCCTAGTAGATCGGTTTGCCACGATATGCCCACGACCATATCACGACTTTCCTATCAAGATTGTTCGATCCTCTTTAATTCCCCATTGTTGCTTGTCCAATTAATTTCGAGTGCATCAGCTTTCTCTTCGCTTACGCTATTAGCGATCGATCTCCAATCTGGTTGGGTATAAGTTAATTCTAAGCCCTCATAATGTCAAATTCTTCATTGAAACATCCAATATCACTAGCAATGTTAAGCCCCTCGAATATTTGAAAATGAAGTCCCTAAAAGTGACATTTAACAAATACATATGTGATCGAGAGAGTTTTTAAACAAGTACTTACATATATGGGAGGGGCTAATAGAAGAACAGGAAAGGTTACGTGGGTTGGAAAGTACTCAAAGAATCCAAAGTACTAATTAAGGTCTTGTTTGGTAACACTTAATAAATATCTAATGTCTAAAATGATAAAATATTACATTTTTAGATTGTTTGATGAAATGTCTAAACTTATGCCTAAATGAATATCTCTTCTCTTAATTTTTCTCTTAAAAAAATGAAGGATATGTCACTTTTTTTTTCCAGACATGTAAGGCTCTTTGTTCTCGGCGTCCGATAGCCAGCACCCGGCGTCCCATCCGGCGGTCGATGCCCCCCGTCCTGCCTAGCGGTCGATGCTTGGCGTCCGGCACCGACGCCCGAGGCTCGGCGCCTCAACGTCCGACGCTCGACGTCACCCGATGTCCGACGCCCTACTCCTGACGTCTAGACCTGGCATCCGACGCCTTGCTCTTGACATCCGGCGCCTGGCGCTTGACGTCCGCCGCCCGGCTCCAGGTGCCAGGTGTCCGCTGCCTGGCTCAAAATGCCCGGCTCCCGGCTTCCGACGTCCGGCACCTGGCAATCGACGCCCCAACGATCGATGGTCGGTGTCAGACGACTGGCACCCTAGACACCGGGCGCCGATCGTTGGACATATCCTTCACTTTTTTTTAAGAGAAAAATTAAGAGAATAGTCTTCATTTAGACTGAAGTTTAGATGTTTTATCAAACAACTCTTAATAGATGTCTTATATATTAAGTATTTTTTAAGTTTCAAATTTAATGAAGAAATGAGAAAGAAGATTTTAAACTTTAAATTTAAGTGTTATCGAACGCCACCTAATTCACCCCTACATCGACAAAATACAAAATCTCTCTAATAACGTTCTCTTTTGATTTTTTTGGCATATATAATTCCATCATGGCAAGATGGATGAGGGAAAGGGGGTTGCTTCCTAATCCTAGTTGCTTTATGATTCCCATACAAGCAACAAACGTAGATGCATCCGGATGGATAGACGACCAAATCGTCCATGACTTGCGGAATAAGATGCGTGGAAACGATGGGAGGAGAGAAAACTATACAACAAGAACAGATTGTTTACTACGGCCTCGGTACATTCGTCCAAAACATCGCGTATAAGCAGCTGCACTGAGTAAAAGGTGGCTATTCTTCTTCTAACAGGACAACGGGGGAATACTATAACAAGACAGAAAGAAGTCTGTTACGTAAAAGTTCTTTAGTACAAGGCTTGTTTAGTGAGTAATATTGTGATATGGTTCATTCCGATCAAATTGGAGGTAAAAGAACAAATGTTTTGTTCGACTTGATCTTATAATCTCAATGTGTAAAGAAGTCGGTCTCGGAGATGTGGATCTTGAAGATCACTTTTTGACGTTCAAGTTAGTAAAAGTGGAGTCCGAATTGAAAACAAATAATTTAGGAAAGGGCGGAGAGTGTGTTTTTTTTTTTTTTTTTTTTTTTTTTGATAACGAGAAAATCCCGCCCCGTGTGGCTTTGCGGACTCAAGGATTGGTGTTCGCGAGCTCCAAGGTCAGGACTTGGCAGCTCCTACTTTCCGTATACAGAGTGTGTTGACAACACCAAAGTGTGACAGTTTGACCATCTCCTCTTTATTTGCGGGTATTGAATTTCTCTTAAAACCTCTCCTGTGATAGGGAGAATCATCATCTTAATTACAATATGAGGTTACTCTCCTTCTATGGACAAAGTCAAGTGGAGCTGTAGGTATTAGTACTCCTGCTACTGTTGAGTCCTCAACGGGCCTTATTAGGCCAGACCTTAGCGGGCGGCCCAGGCCCTATCATAAAGTTTGTTTTATTCTTGTATTATTGCACGTACATAATGGAGGCTATGAGATGATAGAATTGGAGGGTCAGCTTCTTTAAGTCATTCCCTGATAGTTCCAAGTGTAAAATTCGAATACATGGAGGGGGTGTATTGTAAAACATTTTGGGTCAAAAATTAAGATAAGATCGCACTTATATATTAAGGGTCTAACATTATTCATAAGGTAAGATCCACCTCTCACTTATGACACAAAGGATCATAAGTGATAGTTACTGCATATCTTCGACGTAATGTAAACTTATAAATTTCCTGAAGATTTTGTTAATTTTCATGGAGGGCTAGAGACAACTGAGGAGCAAGTATTATTCAACATTCATTGATCAAAGCAGGCAATAGATAGGTAAGTGATAATTCAACTTTTCTACTGCAACACGTATAATACAAGAGAAAAAATTAAATAAATTTGGAGTTATAAATAATTGTTCTTAAGTGGAAGATTAATTATGATGCCAAGTCGAATATATACTAGCTGAAACAAAATACTCTGCGTGCTTTGGGCTTCAAAACTCAAAAGGAATTCTTGGGAAGGATGGCTGAACCTCCGATTAATGGGCCGGGTCGTACAGGGCCGATGTGAAAGAAAGGACCAGTACATTTGATATGATTGATCAGAGGAGTGGGATTGGAGTCCGGATCCTCTCGCCACCCGGGAGGACCGAAGTGCATTAAGTCACCAACCCTTTAGTGACACGTGTCTCTCTCTTCCCCCCTCCCGATTGCGCCGGTCACCCGGTTCTCCTTGACCCCCTCCCTCCGGTTCGCCTTTCCTGCCCTCCTTTCTCTACACTTTGTCTCCACTACCTCCTCCTCCCCCACGGAAGATGCGACGCCGCTGAAGCCCCACGGAACACGCCACGCCGCCGCGGAAGCCCATGAAACACGTCGCCGCGGCAGCCCACAGTACACGCCGCCGCAGACTGACAGAACACGTCGTAGAAGCCCGAGCCACGGACGGCAACAAGGCTGCTTTCGGCATAGGTGGCGCACATCCTGGTGATCACCGGATCCCTGGCCCCTATCCCTAGGCCCTATCCCTAAACCCCCCATGCATGCAGTGGCGCACATCCTGGTGATCGCAGTCTTCATAAGTACGCATGCATGCATGCATGCAGTGACCTTTTTCTCAGCATTTGTCTAAAAAATTCACATAGATGAAGACACATTAAAATTTGGAAGCTACAATATGTAAATACATGTTGGCAAAGGATATGCTAAAAAAAACTACCCAAATACTTCAATAACAATCTTTGGGTTCTCTGTGAAGGTTGTTAATAGATTTGGAAGGTTCGATGTCAGGGAATACTGAAGGTTCACCGCCTTTCACATGTCAAAAGTAATTATCATATATTCATGCATTCATGAAACTATTCTTGGGCTGAACATTAATGAATAGTTTACAAATTGTGTTCTGACATTCATTTTAAACACATTCACCCAGGCTTTCACCGGACACTCCAAGCTACGCGCCAAAAAGAAATGAGACATTTAGCATTTCAGTTGGCATGGGGTTTGAGGATTCAGAAGCAGCATATAACTATTATCTTTCATATGCGAAGAGAATGGGCTTTAGTGTTCGAAAGGAGCATTTGAGGAGACAAAAGAAGGAATAATTAGAAGTAGAAGGTTTGTTTGTTCTAGAGAAGGATGGAGAAAGCGAGATAAACGAGACATTCATGCTAAAGTTTATCGTGCTGAAACTAGGATGGGATGTGAAGCTAAGATGGCTATCTCTCTGCATAAGAATGGAAAATATCGTGTCAGTCATTTTCATCCTTCTCACAATCATGAACTTGAAACTCCATCGAAGGCATTCTTGTTGTGTTCACATAGGAAATTCATAAATACTCATGCTGCCATAGCTGATATTGCTGAGGCTTCTAGTTTGAGGCCACAAGAAACATTTGAGTTTATGACTAATCAAGTAGAAGGATGAAGTTTGCTTGGGTATATTTTAGAAGACTACAAGAATCATTTGTACACCAAAAAGATGAAACAGATGCTGGAGTTTGATGCGGGTGGATTATTACAATATTTCCAAAGAAGACAATGTGAGGATCCATCGTTTGTGTATGCCATACAAGTAGACAAGGATGAGATGATAACAAATATCTTTTGGGCTGATGCTAGAATGCGCCTTGATTATGAAAGATTTAGAGATGTGCTTTGCTTTGATACAACATACAAAACCAATAGTTATGGCCGACCATTTGCACCATTTATTGGAGTGAATCATCACAAGCAGACTGTATTTTTTGGAGCTGCATTGTTATATGATGAGACTGCAAGCACCTTTAAATGGTTATTTTCAACCTTCCTCAACACAATGTCTGGAAAACAATCGAAAACCATCCTAACTGACCAAGACAAAGCTATGTCTATAGCAATAGAAAGTGAATTGTCGAATACTTATCATCGGATTTGTGTTTGGCATATGTATCAAAATGCATGTAAGCACTTAAGTCATGTTTGGAATGCAACAGACTCATTTATAATAGCTTTTGGGGATTGTGTTTACAACCATGAGGAAGAGAATGAGTTTGTCAACGCATGGAATAAATTGATATGTGATTATGAGTTGCACGACAATACATGGTTGGAACAACTGTTTCAAGATAGACATAAGTGGGCACTAGTTTATGGAAGGAACACATTCACTGCTGATATGGTAAGTACTCAGCATTGTGAAAGCATTAATAAAGTGTTGAAGCAATATTTGGATATTCGTCAATCAATGCTTAGTTTTTTTGATAATTTCAAGAGATTGGTTGATGATAGAAGGTCAAAAGAACAAGAAGCAGATGTCAACATGAGACAACGATTTATTAAAGTATATGCACATACTGCTCACTTGAAACAGGTTGTACAATTGTATACTCCTGAGATTTATGCATTGTTTGAAGATCAGTATAAGAGGGGCATTGATCTAGTGTATGAGGTGTGTGAAGAAAGAATGGATGAGACAATATACTTAGTGTTTGATGATCCACAACATGCACACAAGGTCACATTCAACAGTGTAGACACTTTGGCTTTGTGTACATGTAAAAATTTTGAATTTATAGGAATTTTATGTCGTCATGTTATTAAAATTTTCTTACATAATCAAATCAAATGTATCCAAGATCGATATATATTGCAGAGGTGGACTCGAGAAGTTGCAAAAATTTGTTCTCTCATACAGTGCGACGCCACCATCAAATGTTACAGATTCAAAGAAGATCAAAGCTAAAAGATATAGCAAACTCCTCTCCAATTTTGTCTAATTGTCCATTATAGTTGCTACTGATTTGAAGGCTTATGAGATTGTGGAAAACATGTGCATGAAGGCAAATCAACATATCAATGAATTTTTAAAGAACCCTAAATCAAAAGAGCAGCTTCCCGAGAATGTTCAAATGGTAGATATAGTGGGCACAAATTCCAATGTTGTTCATATGAATGGCGAGAATCCATCATCAAATCCACCCCCATTAGAGATGAATGATCCAGGTTCTAAAGTCATCATAGGTATGAGAAGGAGGGAAGAGAAAGGCCATCGTAGACAGAGATACAAATCATCACTTGAAATGAATGCAAGGAAGAGACGAAGAAACGAACTGATTGGAAACTTAGCACACTTTAATGCTACAACGTCTGAAATGTACAATGCTCCACATGTCTTGTCCAATATCATTGACACATTGTGTGAGCCAACAAAATCCTTTTTCTTACAATCAAGAGATGTTACAATTAATTCAGGTAAGTTGGTATTTTCATTTTTTTAATTGCAACTATTACATTTTAATTATGTATTTTATGCAATCTAATAGAGTTTTACATTTTAATAGAGTTTTGAGAGTGTTGCATCAATGAGAGGAACAACTCCAAATCCCAGAGCCCCCATATGAGGACAACACCAAGATGTATAGAAGACTACATGAGAATAGAAGTGTACATGAGAATGTCATGAGAATGTTAATTACCCAGATGTATAGAAGACAACACCAAGATGTATAGAAGTGTACATGAGAATGTCAATTACCCTAGATGTATAGAAGAATACATTATGGAAGTCCAAAGGTAAATTTATTTTGTATAGATGACATATGAATCCTCATTTTGTACATCCTCCTTTTGTATAAAGAAGACGAGTGCGAAAGATAGATGGATAACAAAGTATGTGTACATCCTCATTTTGTATAAAGAAGATGAGTGTGAAAGATAGATGGATAACAAAGTATGTGTACAAAACAGAGGAATTGTCTATTTTGTATACATACAAGAGGAAATTTACAGAAAGATGGATGGATAATTTACTATGTGTATGTATGTGTTCTGTGTCCAAACAGAGAATAAGTCATGTGTATGGTCACATTCTGTTGATTATGGGTGTGTTAACATGATTATGAATGTATTTAGAGGATTATGGGTGAATCTAGGTGTGTTGTATTGTGTTGAGTGTGTATTGGAATTTCTTAAAGTTGATTTTTTTAATGATGACCATTGTACATCACTCATACTTTGATTTTAATGATGACATATTGGACAATTTGTACATATTGAATATATTATAATAATACTCAAACAACATGTTCTTGACATTTAATATTTCACATTTTACTGTTAATGACATGTTTTGATGGTCTACACTTCATATTTTCAGGTTCACATAATTCTGTCAAAGTTGTGTCGACACAAGATGTCAAGTGTGTCGACACACCCTCTACATTCAGAGCATAAAAGAGTCAGTGGTGTCGACACATGTGGATGTTGTGTCGACACAATGTATGAATTCAGCAAATAGTGAAGGAATTAGTAGCCAGTGGTGTTGACACAGTCTGCTTGTGTGTCAACACTCACTGTCCCTCCCAGAAGCCTGCTCTGATACCAATTGTTGGGATCAGATAGGTGACTTTAACAAATTAGACAAGAAAAGTTTTTGGTACCCAGATGTGATTGGTACCAACATCCTAAGTCAGAAGAGAAAGTAGATCCTTTATAACCCATATTTGAGCAGTTTTCTTCACAGTGTTCTTTGAAACAAGAGATTCAGTTTTTTGTTTTTCAATTTTCTGAACATTAGACCTCTTAGTTGGTTTATTCCACTGTGAAAACCTTGACATGTAATGTTGTTGATGATCAGGAAATTGTGAGTGATAAAAATAAGGATTGAACCATTGGCTACCATTGTACATTCGGTTCCAAGAATTATTCCATCTTGAATTGTAAGATGAGAAAACATTCCAATTTCCATGAGAAAGATGATTATTTATTGGTTTGAAATTTTTCTGATTTTTATAAGAAGGGTAGGTCGACCTATGTTGTGTGTGGGTCGACCTGGGTAGGGTATGTGTCGACCTCTGACTGGGATAGGTCGACCTGTGCAGAGTGTGTGTCGACCTCACAAGTTCTTTCTGTTTTTGTATTTTCCTTTGTTTTCATATGAACCTTCCTTGACAAATTTTATTAGAGGAATTTTTGATGGTTTTATTTTCTTTGGAGATGATTCAGTTTTCTTTGAATTTTGTGGTTCAAAACCTAAGCCAAATTTATTTGAATTCATCTTAACTCCCTGTAGAGCATTCAGATTTTCTTTGCCTTATGTGAAGTTCTACTTGATATGGGGAGTCATTGTCTATTCTTCACTCATTTCTCTTGACAATTGTTGTCTATTTTGAGCCCCAACTATCAGATTTTTTGAGTCCTTGTGCTATTTTCATGTGAGAGACTTAAAACGTTGAAACTAAACTCATTGTGTATTTAGTTTAATTTCAAATATTTATTTTCATCTCAAAGTTGTGCAATCTTAATACTGAATGTTTTTAAAATGATTTGCAAAACACTATTATAGGCACATGAGTGGCTTTAATATTTCACATGTGTATGTTTAAGCTTCATTTTTAGCACATGTTAAGAATAATCTCTCTATACTCATATTCATGACTCTTATGGTCAAAGCAAACATATTCCTGCAAAATATCAAAAGAAAATAAACAATAATCTGGAAGGATACAGACAGAGCAATGCAAACTTGTTTATTACTGAGTAACCGGGTCATCTCACCTAACCAAGTGATTTGTCTCGCGTCAAAAAGTGGTTAACAGTTTGTCATCTCCATGCAAGGTAATGAAAGTTAAACCACTGAGTAATCAGGAGGTCTTGCATCTGATAAATGTGATCTCTTGCATTAAAAAGTGAGATTTAACTAACTTATTCTTGTATTCTTTCACAGTTAAAAATGAAAGTAAATTCAAAAAAGACAGGATAGAAAAGCTCATGACCTGAATAAAGTTCATGTATATTGAGTTTAGACCTATTATTCTACAATGTGTTAAACTTCAAGCTCATAACATCTTTGTTACATATTTCTGCTCACTCATATAGGTCACACTAATTCACATTTGCATCATTATTTTAACTATATTCAGACCACTATGTCTTGCTCTGCTTTGTGTTGAGTGGGTCTTTGTGATTACACTTGATTGCACAAAACCAAAAAACAGAATAACTTCTCTCATATGTCAATATCACTTTGTCTCATTCATTTTGATCATTCTTGAACCTTCATTTCCACAATTTCATTTCTTTATCTCCTACCTTCTTTGCTTCTCTCTCTTGTCTATCTTTTTGATGCTGTCAAAAAGAGGGAGAAAGTTCTTTATAGGGGAGAATGCATATGAAAAGACTAAGTTTGTGCATTTATTTTGTTATCATCAAAAAGGGGGAGAATGTTGTGTTGAGTGTGTATTGGAATTTCTTAAAGTTGATTTTTTTAATGATGACCATTGTACATCACTCATACTTTGATTTTGATGATGACATATTGAACAATTTGTACATATTGAATATATTATAATAATACTCAAACAACATGTTCTTGACATTTAATATTTCACATTTTACTGTTAATGACATGTTTTGATGGTCTACACTTCATATTTTCAGGTTCACATAATTTTGTCAAAGTTGTGTCGACACAAGATGTCAAGTGTGTCGACACACCCTCTACATTCAGAGAATAAAAGAGTCAGTGGTGTCGACACATGTTGATGTTGTGTCGACACAGTGTATGAATTCAGCAAACAGTGAAGGAAGCAGTAGCCAGTGGTGTCGACACAGTCTGCATGTGTGTCGACACTCATTGTCCCTCCCAGAAGCCTGCTCTGATACCAATTGTGGGGATCGGATAGGTGACTTTAACAAATTAACTAAGAATTGTGTGTATTACTCATTTTAATTCCGCTGCCGTACACACACATTCTTAGTTAATTTGTTAAAGTCACCTATCCGATCCCAACATGTTATGTCCAAATAGAAAATGACTCATGTGTATGGTTGCATTCTGGTGAATATTGTTGCATTCTGGTGAATATGGGTACATCCATATGTTCTGTGTCCAATTTGAGAATAACTCATGAGTATGGTTGCATTGTGGTGAATATGGTTGCATTAAGGTGAATATGGTTGCTTTTAGGTGCTCTTTGTCCAAACATACAATAACTCTTGAGTATGGTTGCATTGTGGTGCATATGGTTGCATTCAGGTGCTCTTTGCCCAAACAGACAATAACTATTGTGTATGGTTGCATTGTGGTGAATATGGTTGTATTCAGGTGCATATGGTTACATTCGGGTGATTATGGTTACATTCAGGTAAATATGGTTGCATTCAGGTGCTGTTTGTCCGAACAGACAATAACTCTTGTGTATGGTTGCATTGTGGTGAATATGGTTGCATTCCAGTGAATATGGTTGCATTCCGATGTTTATGGGTATATCCAGGTGCTCTGTGTCCAAACAGAAAATGATTATTATGTATGGTTGCATTGTGGTGAATATGGTTGCATTCAGGTGAATATGGTTACATTCCGGTATTTATGGGTGTATCTAGGTGTTCTGTGTCCAAACAGAAAATGACTCTTCTATATGGTTGCATTGTGGTATATATGGTTACATTCAGGTGAATAGGGTTGCATTTATGTGATTATGGACATATCCTGGTGTTCTGTGTCCAAAAACAGAAAGTGCATCAAGCAATCACATACCAAATGAACAAGAAAATATGAAAGATATATTGTAGCTATTACATAACTTCTCCCCCTTTTGTCACAGCAAAAAGGCGGGAGTAGGATAGGAAAAAGCAAAAGTATCAAAGACAGAGAACATCTAAGGAATCACGAAGAAGGAGGCTGATCCTGAGAAGGTCGCAGGTAACCCATGATTTCCCTTAAGATTTGAGACTGGGAGCCCATGTGGCCCTGATGGCTAACTCTCAACTCATCAAGATCTCTAGAGAGATTCCCCATAGCCTCGCCCACTTGGCAGACTTCCCCCCGAATAGATACCATCTCCCCCTCAAGTCTGGTCAAACTCGCTTGGATCTGCAGTTGGAAGTCATCACCTCCGAGAGTCGAAGGAGGCAAATCTTGTTCCATAGGAGCCAGATGCTCTTCTTCTTCATGTCTATCATCTGGACCTTGTGCTTCACCTTTGCCTTCATCTTCAGTTTCTTCTTCACTGTCTTCACCAGGGTCATCACTCACATTCCTCCTGAATTGTCCATTAACAATCCTGTAATTCATGAACTTCATAATGTTGGTTTCATTGTAAACCAAGGAGACAGGAATATTTTCTGCTCACTCATTGGTGAGGTCAATGCCAGCATGCTCAAACACAGCAGTAAGATGGGATGCATAAGGTAGAGATCTTCTTCGCTGATTCTTCACTAACTTGATGAGCATTAACATCATCTCAGGTAAACACAGTGGTACATTGTGAAATAAGCAGTGGAAAATACATTTGTGCACTCTAGTGACTTCATCCCGACTGCCACCTTTTGGAAAAAGTATAGTGGTGATCATGTGGTGAATGATCCTCTGTAGTGGTGAAAAGTCATTTGCACTGATCAAAGCATGTTGTGCCACCCAATATGTCGGATCTCTTCCCAACATGACTTGGCATAGATCACTATCATTATACTGGACATGTTCCACTAAATAACCAAAATTTCGAATGTGCATTGCCTGACTAAGAACTGTATCACTAACGTGAATCTCAACTCCATTAACAACAGTAAAGAGTCTGTTGTTGCTTGTATATAAATTCGCATAGAATTGCTTAACTAAATCTGGATAATAGACTCTATGGCCAGACATGAACTGAACCCACCTTGTGTTTCAAAGAGAAGATTGAGCATAGGCTCGGTATTGTCTAGATTGTCAAAGTCCACATACCAAGGGGGCAGAAGTTTCCTTCTCATCTGAACCAAGAACTCTCCTGGAGCCATGGGAACTTGTGCAGCCGCCCCGGATCCTTCACCAACGTTGCGGCTATGCCTTGGGTTCGAACGACTACCGCGGATCCGTGGAGGCATCGCAGAGCCTTCAGAAGGATGGATCTCGTGAGATTGGGAGAGACCTCAACAGAGATCAAACCGGTGAGAGAGGACTTGCAATGTGCCAACCTAGGAGAGCGGGTGAGGGAAATGAGAAGGAAGATGGAGAAGGGGAGAAGAGTACTTGGAGAAGGGGAGAAGAGTTCTAGGGAAAGAAGGAAATCTTGGGGGCTGAAGAGATGGAGGAGAAGTAGTGTGGGATGTAACATATATAGGAGGCGGCTTGGGTCGATATCAACTAGGTCGGTTGCGATCGGACTGAACCAGACGAGATCGCGATCGGAATCAGTCAACCGATTGTGTAACATCGGTCGACCGACCTAGCCAGTGCAGTTCACAATGGCAGCAGTGGGGAAGTGGGTCGACCGACGTTGATATGTCAGTCGACCGACCTAGCCAGTGCATTTCGCAACGCAGCAGTGAGGAAGTCAGACGACCGACAACTAGAGGTCGGTCGACTGACCTAGCCAGTGCAGTTCACAATGGTAGCAGTGGGTTAGTCTTTGAGATGTCGGTCGACCGACCTAGCCAGTACAAGTTTGCAATGCAGCAGTGAGGAAGTCGGACGATCGACTTCTAGCGGTCGATCAACCGACCTAGCCATTGCGATTCACAATGGCACTTGAATGTAACCATAGTCACCTGAATGCAACCATATGTACTTGAATGCAACCATACACAAGAGTTATTGTTTGTTTGGACAAAGAGCATCTGAATGCAACCATAATCACTTGAATGCAACCATATGCACCACAATGCAACCATACTCAAGAGTTATTGTCTGTTTGGACAAAGAGCACTTGAATGCAACCATAATCACCTGAATGCAACCATATGCACCATAATGCAACCATACTCAAGAGTTTCTGTTTGGACAAATAGCACTTGAATGCAACCATAATCACCTGAATGCAACCATATGCACTTGAATGCAACCATACGCAAGCGTTATTGTCTGTTTGGACAAAGAGCACCTGAATGCAACCATATGCAACTGAGTACAACCATATGCATTTGAATACAACCATACTCAAGAGTTATTGTCTTGAATGCAACCATATGCACCACAATGTAACCATACGCTAGAGTTATTGTCTGTTTGGACAAAGAGAACTTGAATACAACCATAATCACCTAAATGCAACCATATGCACTTGAATGCAACCATACTCAAGAGTTATTGTCTGTTTGGACAAAGAGCACTTGAATGCAACCAGAATCACCTGCATGCAACCATATTCACTTGAAAGCAACCATACTCAAGAGTTATTGTCTGTTTGGACAAAGAGCACTTGCATGCAACCATAATCACCTAAATGCAACTATATGCACCACAATGCAACCATACTCAAGAGTTATTGTCTGTTTGGACAAAGAGCACTTGAATGTAACCATAATCACCGGAATGCAAACCACAATGCAACCATACTCAAGAGTTATTGTCTATTTGGACAAAGAGCACCTGAATACTGATGATCAGTTCATCCCCATATAATTTTATGAGTTATATATCTATTTTGGTGATTAACAAAACTTCAATAAAGTGTCATCTAACAAGTTTTCATGAAGCTTAGGCACAAGAAGTAAATCAGGCGAAATCAAGAAAATATGTAAGTATTTCTTACTTTATAGCATTTAAAAATTACAGAGCAGGAAATTTCTCTAAGTACACATCGACTCTCTATATGCTACAATGATTTCATTAGAATCATATTGATTTCATAAGGATTTATAGTGGCATACCGATTCCGATTTCATAACGATTTCCTTACTTCTATCGATTTAATTTTCATAAGGATTTGATAAGTGAGTATATCGATTTCGACCTCACAACGATTCGCTTAGTGGGCGTAACGATTTCGATCCTACAACGATTCGCTTAGTGGGCATATCGATTTCGACCTCACAACGATTCGCTTAGTGGGCATAACGATTTCGACCTCACAACGATTCGATTAGTGGGCGTAACGATTTCGACCTCACAACGATTCGCTTAGTGGGCGTAACGATTTCGATCTCACAACGATTCACTTAGTGGGCGTAACGATTTCGACCTCACAACGATTCACTTAGTAGGCATAACGATTTCGACTTCACATCGATTTGATAAGTGAGAACAACGATTTGCTCTCACAACGATTCAGTTTCTACAACGATTTGATAAGTGAGAACAACGATTTGGTTTATAACGATTCGATAAGTTCCACATCGATTTGGTCTCCATAACGATTCGACAAGTTACAACAACGACTTGGTTATTATAACGACTCGATAATTTACACAACGATTTGCTTGCTGTAATGATTCGATAAGTCACAACAACGACTTGGTCTGTGTAACGATTCGATAAAATAAAACATCGATTTGATCACTACATCGACTCGATAAGTGAGACAACGATTTGGTTATAACAACTTGTTCATAACGATTTGCTTATATTCTCATGACGATTTGTCTCTACAACGATTTGGTTATGATTGTATAACGATTTATGTTCGCATCGATTTACTTATACACGTGCAACGATTTACATAAACAACGACTCATTCACTCAACGATTTCATAAGTCATACTCATAACGATTTCATGAGCTATAACGACTTGATATTTAAACATATTTCAAATATTTTTGAATGTCAAAGTCTTCCCTCGTGCTTCTCAATATCTATGCATTTAATGTGTTTGAAAATCTCTCTGCACGATGCATATTTGGATATCTTCCATTCCTTTGCTTCTATAGAAAACATCTTTTTAGAGTAGCAGAAAGGTACTTCCATTTTGGTGTATATTCCTATTGCTTGGTTTCCAACGATGACTGACAAGTCTAGAGATAGTCTAGCTGTCCATTGTTTGGTATTTATTGTAGATCCTTGACAGCACCATTCTCTACAACGTTGGACAACAAGAAGCTGCAGAATATCTGGAAGGATCCTTTCCTTGCGTGCATGGATCAGAAAAACATTAAATGATTGGAAGCA
This sequence comes from Colocasia esculenta, assembly GCA_014218235.1. NCBI lineage: Eukaryota > Viridiplantae > Streptophyta > Magnoliopsida > Alismatales > Araceae > Colocasia > Colocasia esculenta. The sequence continues at coordinate 28,471,770 of CM024761.1, read as the reverse complement.
CCTGTCGTACACGTCAAACCATGCAGTCTAACGAGCATCCAACACAGAGACAATGGATACTTCAACGACTACATTTTTCAAAGAAGATATAAATAGAAGATAGGTGTCTACGTAAAGGAAGTGATCGATCCATCGATCTATCTATCTCTCTCTGACAATTCGACATCTGCAAGCACCATAGAAGAGCTCAAGTCTCTCTCCTAAGCTTTGCTGTAGCTTTTAGCTCTCTGCATCCATTGCTTAGCTTTGAGAGAGCTCTAGTGTACTGAGAGACTCCTTCATTGTAGATCTTTCTCTCTCAGTCTCGCTCCAGATCAAGCATTGTTTTATGAGCTTGGTCTAAGGGCTTGTCTTCTCTCTAACACTTTGTTGTGTTGTTCCTCTTATGGGTTGAAGAGAAGACATGTGGTTGACAGGTGTTTGTGTTCCCTTCGTATAGAAGGAAGACCTGAGGCTCAGGGTGTATTTTACCTCTTCCAGTTGAGAAGAGAAGGTCAGCTATGGCTGGATGTGTAAGTTTCCTTGAGGGGGACTGTACCCTTGGGTAGTGATATCCTGAGTTGTTGTTTAGGGATTGGACGTAGGACTCCTGTGGAGAGGAGGTCTGAACCAGGATAAAAATCCTTGTGCAGTGTGTTTGCTTTCTGTGTGTTTGTTATTGTTTCTACGACTAACACTAACCTCCAATCGCAGTGTATTGTTTAAACATTTTTGTTGACAAGTTTAGGTAATCTATTTTTAAAGAATCCCATTCACCTCCCCCCCCCCTCTGGGCTTGCTAGCTGGGCAAAAAGTGGTATCAGAGCAAGTCTCTTCGACAAAGAAGATCCAACAATCTAAAGAGAAAAGATCAAATGGCAGCCCAAGGTCACTTCGAAAGTCAGTCAGTCAACAGGCCACCATTGTTCGATGGTGATGACTACACTTACTGGAAAACAAGAATGGAGTTCTTCCTACAAGGGCTTGATTATCAGATTTGATTGATTGTAGAAGAAGGAGACCTTCTAGTTACAAATGACAAAGACAAGTGGACTGAAGATGATAAGAAGAAAATTTCTCTCAATTGCAAGGCCAAGAGTATACTATGTTGTGCTCTTAGCAAGAAGGAGTTCAACAGGATCTCCGCCTGCGAATCTGCCATGGAAATGTGGGAGAAGCTAAGAATCACTTATGAAGGTACTGACAAAGTGAAAGAGACCAGAATAGATATTCTAGTAACACAGTATGAAAGGTTCCAGATGCAGCCATGAGAGTCAATAACCCAGAAGTACAGTAGATTTACAGACATCACTAACGGGTTAGCTGGTCTTGGAAAGACATATGAAATGGGAGATATGGTCAGAAAAATCCTAAGATCCCTACCTGTAGCTGTCCTCGTCGTTCAGACCCATTAAACCGTTAACAAGCTTGACACAACTCCGCCTCCCACGATCGGGCCGAAGCCTCGCAAGGGATACCATTCATAAGTCCATAGAAATATAAAGGAAACAACTTAAATATATATATAAGATTGACAAACTCACAAATATTTACAAGAAATGTACATAGCCATTACTCAACAGTAACCAAACTACAACAGTAACCTGGGGCATACCCCGAGGTGTACAACAGAAAGAGATTTACACTGCCGGTGGTGCAGACCCTCCGATACGATGCGGCTCGGAGCTAGACGACGGGTGTGAGGTCTCCTGCCCTCCCTCACCTGAAAGGGGGTAGGGGTGAGCCTCTCGAGTCATTGGCTCAGTAGGGAAACTCCCCTAAAAACTGAGCAAACCAACACAAGTAGTAAAGCAGGAGACTACGCCAACAATTTATAGAACTAGCTAGCATGATATAAAGCTGTAAATAACACTTACCGCTTGCCGCTTAACAGTAGCAACATAAATAAATAAACGGCAAATCCAACCAGGTGTACGTGCTAAAGTAGGAAAACGCCACACTCGAGTCACGCAGACTGGCTCGCGACACCAGTAACTGACCTGGACAAAACACACATGACTACCTCCCAGTCTCGCAGCCACAGACATAAGGTCTAGCTGCCGCTCCACCAAACACAAGTTAAGAAACTGTGGAGACCAACTAACCATCACACCTGCGGACCACACTGCCGCAGGCCCATGCCTGGCACCTTTAAGGACTCTGGCCTAAGCTCCCTAAAGTGAGGCACTGGAAAACAAGACTAACTGGGGCCCAGTACGTCTACTGGTGTCCGTCTCCCCCAACTACGAGCGCGCTACAAGCGACAAAACACAAACTCTCTCTAGTCGTTGTCCCACTGTCGTCGTTCCCTCCCAGACGCACTACTCTACATAAGAGCGAGGGTATCCAGGAAGATGACAAGACCTCAACGGTACCCAGTACTGGGACAAGCCCCGAGCACACACATGTGCCTAGCTCACACAAAAACCTGGGGCTCCTAACTAAGGAGGTATCCATGGTAGGCGTCGTACTACTCGGAACGCACACACAAACCACATGAACCAACACAAGCCACATGAAATCTCACGTCAACCACGTAAACCCCACACACACACACAGCACACAATGCGCTTCCCGAGCGCCGCAGGTGCCCATGCACCATTTTCCGTAGTCATGCTACACAATACTCATTAAACGGATAAAATATACACATGCATATACACAAACCACACCCCCGGCTGCTATTGCGACAGGGACACAGGCCACCAACAGGTCGCGACCTCCCGGTATGTCGTGATGAGAAACCTTATCGCGGCAAGTCGGCCTGTCGCGACCTGGTCGCGACAGCCAGGTCTGTCACCTTCACAGGTGCAAACCCTAAACCAGAATCCCTCTTCCGAATCACCCCAAAAACCCTGAAAACTATGGTTCTGATCCCTTTTACATGCTTTAATGTGTGTCCTAGCATGGTTTCTAGTGTTTCGAAAGCAAATAACAGATCACACACACGACACGCATAATTCACGGATCATAACGTGGGAAATCTCCCTACCTCTGCGAAGAACACGAGGTACGAATTCCACACGACGTTTCCCCCGCTCCACGTAGCGTCCTCGCGGCGGAAACACACCAAATCAACCTCCAAAAAGCCGAATCGCCCTCGAACCCACGCACAGCACCTCTCCCAGCCGAGCAGAGCTTGCCAAACCTCTGTTTAGTGGAACAGGCTTAAAACACAGCCCAGGTAAGAACGTGACATCCATCTGGGCCACGACCTGATAGCGACGTAGGTGCCTGTCGCCTTCCTAACCCGACGTCAATAGGCGCTGCCCCGCGCGCGACACGCGGCGCACATGTAGACGACCACTCAGGACAGCGGTTCCATGAACACGACCCCAAGGGCCGTCGCGTTCAGAACGCGACTCACCTCACTGTCGCGTTCACATACAGTAAACCAGTGAGTGCTCCAGGCCTAAATTGCCGGCCCACGAAGCCTCACAACCTGCGGTACACCTGCTACACACGTCATTGGCCACACACTGGCCTCCACAAGCACGACACAAAGATCCGAATGGTCGGAACGTTACATTACTATCATCTAAAAAGAAATTTCATCCTCGAAATTTAAAACAGAAATCGGATACCAAAAACTTTTAATTCTGCTAGCATGGTACTATCACCTAAAAGAATTAAAAGCTTACTCAAACAAGTATGGATACGCTTTCATCATTTCTTCTGCTAATTCCCATGTATCCTCTCCGCCTTGTCTGTTTTCCCATCTGACTTTTACTAGCTCGATCCCTTTATTTCTGAGTTTCTGAGTTCTGTAGCCTGTAATCTGCACTGGATATTCTAGCATTGTCATATCTGGCTTTAAGTCATCCCTTTGATAACTGGCTATTTGAGATGGATCTCTGATATATCTTCTAAGCATCGAGACGTGAAACACGTCATGAGCATCTGTAAAATCTGCTGGCAGATCCAACCTGTATGCAGTCTCTCCCATTCTTTCTTTTATTTGAAATGGCCCAACATACCTTAGGCTCAACTTGCCTTTCTTTCTAAATCTGAGCACACCCTTGGTAGGAGAAACCTTTAGAAATACATAATCACCAACCTCGAATTGCAATGGCCTTCGTCTTGTATCTGCATAACTCTTCTGACGGCTTTGCGCTATGCGAAGCTTTTCTTGAATAAATTTCACTATTTCTGCACATTGTTGAATAAGTTCTGGACCCATAACCTGTCTCTCTCCCACTTCATGCCAGTTTAGCAGTGATCTACATGGTCTGCCATATAAAGCTTCATATGGTGCCATCCCAATACTTGAGTGATAACTGTTATTATATGCAAATTCAACTAAGTCCAAGTGGCGCTCCCAAATGCCTCCCCATACTAGGCAGCAAGCTCTCAACATATCTTTAAGTGTCTGGATTGTCCTTTCTGTCTGTCCATCTATTTACAGATGATATGCTGAACTATATCTCAATTCTATACCAACTACCCTCTGCAAACTCCTTCAAAAACCTGAAGTGAACTGGGGATCTTAGTCTAAAACTATAGTGACTGGAATCCTGTGCAAAGGCATAATTCTTTCTACATACATTTTAGCTAGTCTGTCCACTGACCATGGCATGCTAACTGGTAACAATCTGCAAACTTTGGTCAATCTATCCACAAAGACCCAAATAGCATTATGACTTGATGACTTGGGCAAACCACCTATGAAATCCATTGCAACATCATCCCACTTCCACTGTGGAATGGGTAATGGCTGCAATAATCCTCCTGGTCTTTGGTGCTCTGCCTTGATTTGCTGACATACTACACATCTTGTTATAAACTCTGCAATTTCTTTCTTCATATTGCGGCCACCAGAAGTGTTTCTTCATGTCTTGATACATTTTTGTGCTACCTAGATGGATAGTATATCTTGATCGGTGAGCTTCTTCCAAGACTTTCTATCTAATTTCTGCATCAGGTGGAACATATAATCGGCCCTTAAGTCTGACCACACTGTCATCCCCAAAGGTCACCTCTTCCATTCTCATAATTTCAGCTAAGTTACTATCTGCTTTTTGTGCCTCCACTATCTGCCAATATAAAGAAGGCTCCACTGCACTGGTTGCTAATACTGCTCTCCGATGGCTGCTTGGCACATACAATGAATTCTCTGCAACATCTTCATACAATTTCCATTCTCTGATCATAAGTTGATTCATAACTGCTTTTCTGCTCAGTGCATCAGCTACTACATTTTCTCTTCCTAGATGATAGCCCAAACCGAAGTCATAATCCTTCAAGTATTCCATCCATCTGCGCTGTCTTAAATTCAAATCTTTCTGAGAGAAAATATATTTTTAAACTCTTATGATCAGTAAAAATTTCAAACCTTTCACCATATAAATAATGCCGCCAGATTTTCAATGCAAACACAACTGCCGCCAGCTCTAAGTCATGGGTTGGATAATTTTCTTCATGTTTCTTTAACTGCCTAGAAGTATAAGCTACCACTTTGCTATGCTGCATTAAAACTGCACCCAAACCCCTCTTGGATGCATCAGTAAACAACACAAATCTGCCACTACCTGACGGAATCTCCAACTGGTGCTGAAGTCAACCTCTTCTTTAGCTCTGCAAAGCTACGCCTGCATTCTGAGGACCATACAAAGGAACCCCTTTCCTTGTCAGTCTTGTCATAGGAACTGCTATCTTGGAGAAATCTGGAATAAATCTTCGATAATAACCTGCAAGACCCAAAAGCTTCTTCAATTCTTTCAACTCTGCTGGTGTCATTATATATGGTGCTTTTGATATCGGCATACTACCTGGCTGCAGCTCAACTGTAAAATCTACCTCTCTGTGTGGAGCCAATCCTGGCAATTCTTCTGGGAAAACATCCGCAAACTCCCTAACTACTGGCACTGAGTCTACAAACTTATTAGACTCAACTAAACTAACTGAGGCAAGGTACGCTACACATCCCGCATTAATCAATCTCCTAGCTCTAAGTACAGAAATAATAAACTTGGGAGTGTAAAAGGGCATACCTTGAAATTCAAACACCGCTCCTCCAGGTCTGCAAAACCTGACCCTCTTCTTTCTACAATCAACTAATGCCCCATAAGCTTCTAGCCAATCCATTCACAGTATCACATCATAATCTTTCAATGTCAATGCATATAATCTTGCTGGCATCTGATTTCCATGAATTACTACCGGGACATCTTCTAGAAAACTAGAAGTCAACATATACCCTCCTGAAGGGATCTCTACAACCAACTCACATGGCCTTTCCTCTAGGGAATAAGCCATGCTATCCAGAAAATCTTCGGAAATAAATGAATGGGAAGCACCTGGATCAATTAATACTCTAGCAGTAAAATCAAAGATAGTAATATACCTTCAATGAGATTGGATGCCTCCGCCTGTGCTATGGTAACTGCCATCACTCGGCCCCGACCTCCTCTCTGATAAGGTGCACCTCTGCCTCGTTTTGCTGGCTGCTGCTGCTGTTGGATCCCTCTACCATAGCTCTGCTCTCGAGGATATGGATAATTCCTCGCTAAATGCCTTGGCTGCCCACAGTTATAGCACCTGAAAGTCGGATATGCTGTAGGTTGCCCTGCTGTACTTTGTTGTGACTCCTCTGGAACCAGTGGCCTATAACCACGACCCTGCTGAAAACCTCCCTACTGAAAACCCTGTTGCCCACCTCTACCTCGGCCTCCTCCTTGAAAGAATTTTTTTATTTGCTTACCCCACTTTGCTATACCTGACGATGTGGAAGCTCCAGATGGTGCCTTTCCTTTACTGATACCTCCTGACTGCTGTGGTAGCCGGAAGCTACCCGAACCACCTGACTGCTCCTGCCTGGCCCGGAGAGTCCTCTCCAATATCGTTGCCCACTGTGCTGCCTCCTCCACTGTTCTGCACATAAGGGGAATCACTGCGTCTTGCAGCTCTACTCGCAAACCTCTAATAAAGTACTCCATCATCATGGTATTATCTGTTACCACGTATGGGGCGTACCTGCTCAATGCCATAAATCTCATCTGATACTCCAATACTGATAAATTTCCCTGCTGCAATATTCTAAATTGTTCTCTCTTCATCTGCTGAATCTGAACTGGAAAGAAAGTATCATTAAAAACTGACAAAAATTCTGGCCATGTAATAGTCTCCTCCGCCCAGCCTGCAAAAGCTGTCTGCATCTTCAACCTCCACCATTCCTGCGCAAACCCTCGTAGATGATATATCGAAGGAATCACCCTCTTTGCCTGGGAACACCTCATTGTCATGAACACCCTTTCGATCTCATGTACCCAATGCTCTACTGTATCTGGGTTAGGGCCTCCTGTGAACGTAGGGGGCTGCAACCTCAGAAACCTCTCTACTAGTGCTGTAGGATCCTCTACACCGACTGGCCATGCTGGTATTGGGAGTACGGGTACAAAAGATGGTACCTCAACTTCTGGTGATGGTGCTACTGGCACTGCTGACACCGCCTCCTCCGCAACTGGTGGTACTGCTGCCGCTGGCTGTACCGGTGGCTGCTGATCCATTCTCATCCGTATATCAGTTAAACTTTCCCAGATTCTTTCTATCATACGCTGCGTAGGATCCTCTCCAGACTTCTGTCCACCACCTCCCCAATCCCTTCTATCTTCCATTTTTGATCCTGCACAAACATCATTCCAGCAACACAACATACAGCAAATCAATGCAAAAATCAGGGTCACTACCAGCAGTGGGTTAAAGTAAAGTAGTGGCTATGCAATCTATGATTCTTTATATCCTTATAGACCTTGCTCTGATACCAACTGTAGCAGTCCTCGTTGTTCAGACCCGTTAAACGTTAACGAGCCTGACACGACTCCGCCTCCCGCGATCGGACTGAAGCCTCGCAAGGGATACCATTCACAAGTCTGTAGAAATATAAAGGAAACAACTTAAATATATATAAGGTTGACAATCTCACAAATATTTACATGAAATGTACATAGCCATTACTCAACAGTAACTAAACTACAACAGTAACCTGGGGCATACCCCGAGGTGTACAACAGAAAGAGATTACACTGCCGGTGGTGCAGACCCTCCAATACGATGCGGCTCAGAGCTAGACGACGGTGTGAGTCTCCTGCTCTCCCTCACCTGAAGGGGGTAGGGGTGAGCCTCTCGAGTCACTGGCTCAGTAGGAAACTCTCCTAAAAACCGAGCAATCCACACAAGTAGTAAAGCAGGAGACTACGCCAACAATTTATAGAACTAGCTAGCAGGATATATAGCTGTAAATAACACTTACCGCTTTCTGCTTAATAGTAGCAACATAAATAAATAAACGGCAAATTCAACCAGGTGTACGTGCTAAAGTAGGAAAACGCCACACTCGAGTCACGCATACTGGCTCGCGACACCAGTAACTGACCTGGACAAAACACACAGGACTACCTCCCAGTCTCGCAGCCACAGACATAAGGTCTAGCTGCCGCTCCACCAAACACAAGTTAAGAAACTGTGTAGACCAACTAACCACCACACCTGCGGACCACACTGCCGCAGGCCCATGCCTGGCACCTTTAAGGACTCTCGCCTGAGCTCCCTAAGGTGAGGCACTGGAAAATAGGACTAGCTGGGGCCCAGTACGTCTACTGGTGTCCGTCTCCCCCAACTACGAGCGCGCTACAATGACAAAACACAAACTCTCTATAGTCGCTGTCCCACTGCCGTCTTTCCCTCAGCCGGATGTACTACTCTACACAAGAGCGAGGGTGTCCAGGAAGACGACAAGACCTCAACGGTACCCAGTACCGGGACAAGCCCCGAGCACACACACGTGCCTGGCTCACACAAAACCTGGGGCTCCCAACTAAGGAGGTATCCATGGTAAGCGTCGTACTACTCGCCACGCACACACAAACCACATGAACCAACACAAGCCACATGAAATCTCACGTCAACCACGTAAACCCCACGCACGCACACAGCACACAATGCGCTTCACGAGCGCCACAGGTGCCCATGCACCATTTTTCGTAGTCATGCTACACAATACTCATTAAACGGATAAAATATACACATGCATATACACAAACCACACCCTCGGCTGCTATTGTGACAGGGACACAGGCCGCCAACAGGTTGCGACCCCCCGATATGTCGCGATGAGAAACCTTATCGCGACAAGTCGGCATGTCGCGACCTGGTCGCGATAGCCAGGTATGTCGCCTTCGCATGCACAAACCCTAAACCGGAATCCCTCTTCTGAATCACCCCAAAAACCCTACAAACTACGGTTCTGATCCCTTTTACATACTTTAATGTGTGTCCTAGCATGGTTTCTAGTGTTTGGAAAGCAAATAACAAATCACACACACCACACGCGTATTTCACGGATCAAAACGTGGGAAATCTCCCTCCTCTGCGAAGAACACAAGGTACGAATTCCACACGATGTTTCCCCCACTCCATGTAGCGTCCTCGCGGTGGAAACACACCAAAGCAACCTCTAAAAAGACGAATCTCCCTCGAACCCACGCAGAGCACCTCTCCCAGCCGAGTAGAGCTTGCCAAAGCTCTGTTCGGTGGAAACAGGCTTAAAACATAGCTTGGGTAAGAACACAACATGCATCTGAGCCACGACTTGATCGCGACGTAGGTGCCTATCGCCTTCCTAACCAGACGTCAGCAGGCGCTGCCCCGCGCGCGACACGTAGCGTGCATGCAGATGACCACTCACGACAGTAGTTCCATAAACGCGACCCCAAGGGCCGTCTCGTTCAGAACGCGACTCACCTCACTGTCGCGTTCACAGACAGTGAACCAGTGAGTGCTCCACGCTCAAACTGCCGGCCCACGAAGCCTCACAACCTACGGTACACCTGCTACACACGTCATTGGCCACACATTATGTAACGTCGTGTGCTTTTCGGATCCATGCGGATCGTGTATATTGTGGTTATGGCGGCCGTTGTGAGGCCAATGTGAGTTGGTTGTGTGGAATGTATGGTGTGGATGTGTGGCTTGAGCAGGTGAATTGCAGGTTGGTGGTCCTGAAATGAAATAGGACCTGCTGCAGTTCAGTTGGAGTTGGCGGCCAGGGGTGGCCGTTGACTGGTTGGCGTCCAGGTAAGTGGACGTTGACTGCATGAACTTGGTGGCTTAGGATGTGGACGTTTAGAGTGGCGGTTGCTCTTGGCGGCATAGGGGTTGACGCCAACCTTGAGAATTCTGCAGATTATAGGCTCACCCGAGGGCAGGTTTCTTACCTGGTTCTCTTCCCCTCTTGCCCCAGCCTTTTGTCCCAGTGGTTTTAAAGCTTCTAATAGGTATCGAAGGGTGGTTGGACGATCATGGAACGCGTGGCGTCGCCGAATTGTGCGTGGAAACGCCATACCGTGGTGCAATTCCCGTAGGAGCTCGCGGAGGGTTCGATGTGAACCAGGAGATTGCAGGAGGTTTAAGCGTGCGTTGAGGTAGCGAATGACCTCTGTAGCTCCTGTAGGTTGATAATGTAATTAGATAACATGAATCTGCATGAAATCGTAATTTCGGGTCAGGTATCCATGCGGGGTACATGGGTGGTTTGAGTAATTTAATAAATGAATCATGCTATTTTGAGTTGTTTGGGATTTATGTATGTTGGAGGAAGTATTTCCTCACATTTTCCCGATGGTTTTGGGATTAAGTATACCTGTAGATTCGGTTAGGGTTTCTGCAGGAATAGTGGCTGAAGAGCTTGGCGTCAACATCGACTGTCGCCAAGTTCATCAGCTGGGATATAAACGGCCATATCCCTTGCCGTCTATTTCCCATAAGCGACAATCGATGTTGCCGCCAGCATGTATATAAACTGAAATAGTTGATTATGGTATTTATCGTTAATGAAGGGTGCATTGGCACCTGTGGTGCACTGAGTGCACCTGGTTTTGATATTTAGCATACAGGGTATGCAGGTTGTTACTTACTTTCGTGGCTGCGCGTTATTTACGCGAGTCCAGTTGGGTTCACGTGTAGTGGACCGGTGTTACTTGTGGTTTACGTAAGGTTTCACGTGGTTTGTGTGTGACGTGCACGTGGCTCTGTGTACGTGGCGAGTAGTACGACGCCTACCGTGGTTACCTCTCCAGTTGGGTGCCCCAGGTTCTTTGTGAGCCAGGCTGTTAGCTCGGGGCTTTGTCCCGGTACTTGTGTTGTACCGTCGAGGTCTGTGTCGTCTGACCTGGACACCCTCACTCTTGTGTTTGAGTTGCACGTCCGGCTGAGGGAAAGACGACAGTGGGACAGTGACACTTGTGTTTGTCTTTAGTCACTTGTAGCGCGCTCGTAGTTGGGGGTACGGACACCAGTAGTCGACACTGGTCCCCAGCTAGTCCTTTTCCAGTGCCTCACTCTAGAGAGCCCGGGCCAGGGTCTCTGAGGTGTCAAGCATGGGCCTGCGACCGTGTGGTCCGCAGGTGGTGGTGTTTAGTTGGTCTCCACAGTTGCTTGACCTTTTCACGTGGAGCGGCAGCTGGACCTTTCGTCCGTGGCTGCGAGACTGAGAGGTAGACCTGTGTTAGCTTGTCCGAGTAAGTTTATGGTGTCGCGAACCAGTTCACGTGGCTCGTGTTTGGCTGTCTCTACTTTAGCTTGTACACCTGTACTAGTTTGCCGTTTAATTATTAAAGTTGTTTTACGTAGTCGGCAGACAATGAGTACTTTTACAGCTTTAATATTCTGTTTAGCTGTTTTATAAATTGTTGGTATTGTTTACTGCTTTCGTACCTGTGGTTTTGGTTTGCTCGGTATTGGGGGAGTTCCCTATTGAGCCAGTGACTAGAGAGGCTCACCCCTACCCCCACAGGTGAGAGCGAGGAGGACGTTTCACGACCGTCGTCCAGCTCAGAGCCGCGCCGTAGCGGTGCAGGGTCAGTACCTCCAGCGGTGTACTTCCAGCTGTGTAGTACTCCAGCAGTGTAGTTTAGTTAGTTGTTTACTTTCTTCAGTTGTACCTCGGGGTATGCCCCAGGCTCTTGTACTTCTTTTCAGTTTTTGTGGAAATTTGGCTATGTAACTTGTGAATTATATATATAAAATGGTGTGTTCCTTTGTGTTTACACAGACTGTGGTTTGGTTTCCCTTGCGAGGCTTCGGCCCGTTCGCGGGAGGCGGACTCGGATCAAGTACGTTATCGGTTTAACGGGCTTGGCCGAGGCATTCCGCCACAGTTGGTATCAGAGCAAGGTCCGTGTTAATATAAGGGAACTAGAAAGATACATAGCCTTATTTCGTCTTTGTACACTGCTGGTAGGGACCCTGGTTTTTGATAATTTGTTGTTTTGATTTTTGTTTGGTGATTTTGTTTATGTAGAAATTTCTGGAATGGCTGATAGAAGAGATTGGGGTGGTGGAGGAGATGATCCGGAGGAAAGCACCCAGCGTATGATAGAGAGGATCTGGGAAAGCCTCACGGATATTCGGGCGAGGATGGATCAGCAGGCGCCGGTACCACCAGTTGCAGTGCCACCTGGGGATGGAGAGGCTGTACCTGTAGCTCCAGTTCCGCCGAGAGTGGAGGTACCTTTTGCAGCACCTGTGCCACCACCACCACCAGTGTTGATAGCAGAAGAACCAGTGATGCAGGTGGAGAAGTTTCTGAGATTGCAGCCACCTACTTATTCAGGAGGGCCGAATCCAGATACAGCTGAGCATTGGGTTCATGAAATTGAGAGGGTCTTTGCGACTATGAGGTGTCCGGCAGCAGATAGAGTTGTATTAGCTGCTTATCAGTTGAGGGGCTTTGCCTTGGAATGGTGGCGACTGAAGATGCAGACCACCTTCGCAGGTAGGACAGAGGAGGCCATCACTTGGTCGGAATTTCATGATGTATTTAACGATACATTCTTTCCGATTCAAGTGCAGCAGGTGAAAAGGAACAATTCCGGACTCTTCAGCAAGGTAACTCTTCAGTTCTAGAGTACCAGATGAGTTTATGGCACTCAGCCGTTATGCACCTTATGTTGTTTCTGATAATAATATGATGGTTGAGTACTTTATTAGAGGCTTGAGAGTGGAATTGCAGGATGCGATAGTACCTCTTATGTGCAAGACAGTGGAAGAGGCAGCTCAGAGAGCAGCTACTTTGGAGAGATCTATTCGGACTCGTCAGGTGGGCGAGTCAGGTTCAGGTAGTTTCCGGTTACCGCAGCAGTCAGTGGGTGCAAGCAGGGTAAAGCACCAGCAGGACCTTCTTCATCAGGCTTCGGTAAATGGGGTCAAAAATTAAAGCAAGCATTTAAAGGAAAAGGAAGAGGATGGGGAGGTCGTCCGCAGTTCCAGCAGGGCCGAGGTAGGCCTGAGGTGGAGGAGTCGCAGCAGAGTACTGCCAGGCAGCCTGTTACTCCACCGGATATAGATGCTATAATTGTAATCAGCCGGGACATTTGATCCGCAATTGTCCCTATCTGAGGGAGTATGGATATGGTAGAGGTGTGCAGCAGCAGCAGCACCTCAGCAGTTTTAGCAGCCACAGTCAGGTCGTGGCAGAGGAGCACCGCAGCAGCGAGGAAGAGGCCGGGTTATGGCTATCACCCGAGCCCAGGCGGAGGCATCGAATATGATAGAAGGTACTTTACCTCTTTATGAATATTCAGCAAGAGTTTTATTTGATTCGGGTGCCTCTCATTCTTTTATTTCCGAAGAATTTTTGGATTGTATGGCTCATCCTTTAGAAGAGAAATCTTGTGAGTTGGTAGTGGAGGTTCCTTCAGGTGAGTTTTTACTCACTTCGAGCTATATAGATGAAGCTCCTGTTATGATTGAAGGGAACCAGATGCCGGGTCGGTTATATGCCCTGCGGTTGTCAGATTATGATATTATTCTGGGTATGGACTGGCTTGAGATGTATGGAGCAATGCTTGATTGCAGAAAGAAAAGGATCAGATTTTGTCATCCTAATGGTGCAGTATTTGAATATCAAGGTATGCCTTTTTATACCTCTAAGTTTCTAATTTCTGCAATTAAAGCTAGAAAGTTGATAAATGCTGGATGTGTGGCTTATTTAGCCTCGGTAAGTCTGGTAGAAGCTAGTCAGCCAGTAGAAGCAGTTCCCGTGGTTAGGGAATTTGCTGATGTTTTTCCTGAGGATTTGCCTGGTTTAGCTCCACATAGAGAGGTGGACTTTACCATTGAGTTGCTGCCAGGTACCATGCCGATTTCTAAAGCTCCATATCGGATGGCACCAGCAGAACTTAAAGAATTGAAAAAGCAGTTAGAAGAGCTGTTGCAGAAAGGGTTTATTAGACCGAGTCATTCCCCGTGGGGAGCGCCGGTTTTATTTGTGAAAAAGAAAGATGGAAGTTTTCGGATGTGTATTGATTATAGAAAGTTAAATGATGTGACCATTAAGAATAAGTACCCGTTGCCGAGGATAGATGATTGTTTGATCAATTGCAATCAGCAAAAGTGTTTTCTAAAATTGATTTGAGGTCGGTACCATCAGTTAAGAATTAAAGAAGAAGATATAGACAAGACAGCTTTCAGAACTAGATATGGTCACTTTGAGTTCGTGGTTATGCCATTTGGGTTGACTAATGCTCCTGCAGGTTTTATGGATCTGATGAATAGAATTTTTCATCCATATTTAGATCAATTCATTGTGGTCTTTATCGATGATATTCTGATTTACTCAGCATCTGAAGAGGAGCATGCAGCTCATTTGAGGTTTACCCTGCAATTGTTAAGAGATAACCAGTTGTTTGCTAAATTCAGTAAGTGTGAATTTTGGTTGAAAGAAATTCAGTTCCTGGGTCATGTTATCTCTGCTAGAGGAGTGGCAGTGGACCCAAGTAAAGTGGAAGCAGTGATGAGATGGGAAGTGCTTAGGACAATAACTGAGATTAGAAGTTTTTTGGGATTAGCAGGTTATTATAGGCGCTTTATTCAAGATTTTTCTAAGATTGCGGCACCTATGACTAAGTTGACCAGGAAAGGGGTGCCTTTTGTGTGGCCTGGTGAATGTCAGAAAAGTTTTATGGAATTAAAGAAGAGACTTACTTCAGCACCTATATTGACATTACCGGCAGGGAGTGGTGGTTTTGTGTGTATACTGATGCTTCAAGGAGAGGACTTGGCGCAGTGCTTATGCAGCATGGTAAAGTGATAGCTATGCGTCCAGGCAATTGAAGCCAGCAGAGGAGAATTACCCCACTCATGATTTGGAGTTAGCAGCAGTTGTATTTGCCTTGAAAATGTGGAGGCATTATCTGTATGGCGAGAGATTTGAGATCTTTACAGATCATAAAAGCTTGAAGTATATCTTCTCGCAGAAAGATTTGAATCTTCGTCAGCGCAGATGGATCGAGTATTTGAAAGATTATGATTTCAGTTTGGCTTACCATCCGGGTAAGGCCAATGTTGTAGCAGATGCCTTGAGCAGAAAGGCATATATGAATTTGATGATGATTAAAGAGTGGAAGTTGTATGAAGAAGTAGCGGAGAACTCCTTATATGTGCCCAGTAGTCAGCGACGGGCAGTGCTAGCTGCTAGTGCTGTAGACCGTCTTTGTATTGGCAGATAGTTGAAGCTCAGAGAGCAGATGCCAGTTTGGCTGAAATTGTGAAATGGAAGGAGTTTCTATTGATGATAATTGTGTGGTCAGGCTCAGGGCAGGTTGTTTGTTCCTGCAGAAAGAGAGGTAAGCAGCGAGTTTTGGAAGAGGCTCATAAATCTAGGTACACTATTCATCCGGGTAGTACTAAAATGTACCATGATTTGAGAAAGCATTTCTGGTGGCCTCTTATGAAAAAGAAATAGCAGAATTTGTTTCAAGATGTGCTATCTGTCAGCAGATTAAAGCAGAGCATCAGAAGCCTGGAGGTCTATTGCAACCGTTGCCCATTCCACAGTGGAAGTGGGATGATATTGCTATGGACTTTGTGGCAGGTTTACCAAGGTCGAGTTCCGGGCATAATGGAATATGGGTATTTGTTGACAGATTGACCAAGGTATGCAGATTAGTGGCAGTAAGTATGTCTTGGACAGTGGACAGTTGGCAAATATTTATGTTGAAAAGATTGTTCCACTGCATGGTATCCCGAAGACAATTGTGTCTGATAGAGATCCAAGATTTACTTCTGGTTTTTGGAGAAGTTTGCAGAAGGTGATTGGAACAGAGTTGAGGTATAGCTCCGCTTATCATCCTCAGACAGATGGTCAGACAGAAGGACTATCCAGACAATTGAAGATATGTTGCGGCTTGTTGTTTAGTTTGGGGAGGTAGTTGGGAGCATCATTTGGGAATGGTTGAGTTTGCCTACAATAATATTATCATACCAGTCTTGGGATGGCACCGTATGAAGCTTTATATGGAAGGCCATGTAGAACCCCATTGAACTGGCATGAGGTGGGAGAAAG
This sequence comes from Colocasia esculenta, assembly GCA_014218235.1. Classification (NCBI taxonomy): domain Eukaryota; kingdom Viridiplantae; phylum Streptophyta; class Magnoliopsida; order Alismatales; family Araceae; genus Colocasia; species Colocasia esculenta. The sequence goes on along the minus strand of CM024761.1, from coordinate 28,455,452 downwards.
GCAGTTAGTAGGTCCTGAATTGATCCAGCAAACCACAGAGTGTGAAGCTTATTAAGAGAAATTGCAGGCAGCTCAAAGTCGGCAGAAAAGTTATGCGGATGTTCGGAGGAGACCACTTCAGTTTGAAGTGGGAGATTTGTTTTCCTAAGGTTTCCCCGAGTAAAGGTATTATGAGGTTTGGCAAGACTGGAAAGTTGAGCCCGAGATATGTGGGACCTTTCAAGTATTAGAAAGGATTGGGGAAGCAGCTTATAGGCTGGATTTGCCAGCAGATTTTACAGATGTGCATGATATTTCCATGTTTCTATGTTAAGAAGGTATTGAAGATCCAGCTCAAATAATCAGATATCAAGGTGGTGACCTGAGGCCGGATATGACTATGCCAGAATATCCGGTGCAGATCACAGATCGAAAGATGAAGAAGCTGAGAAATAAAGAAATTGAGCTAGTTAAAGTGAGATGGGAAAATAGGTTGGGAGGTGAGGATACCTGGGAGTTAGCCGAGGAAATGGCTAAAGGGTATCCCTATTTGTTTGAATAAGTTTTTGTATTTCTTTTTAGATGATAGTACTTGTAAAGGTGTGTATGTTTAAGTTGTTTACTTTGAGTTATGTTATGAATTTCGAGGTCAAATTTTCTTTTTAGATGATAGTAATGTAACGTCGTGTGCTTTTCGGATCCATGCGGATCGTGTATATGTGGTTGTGGCGGCCGTTGTGAGGCCAATGTGAGTTGGTTGTGTGGAATGTATGGTGTGGATGTGTGGCTTGAGCAGGTGAAGTGCAGGTTGGTCTTGAAATGAATAGGACCTGCTGCAGTTCAGTTGGAGTTGGCGGCCAGGGGTGGCCGTTGACTGGTTGGCGTCCATGTAAGTGGACGTTGACTGCATGACCTTGGCGGCTTAGGATGTGGACGTTTAGAGTGGCGGTTGCTCTTGGCGGCATAGGGGTTGACGCCAACCTGAGAATTCTGCAGATTATAGGCTCACCCGAGGGCAGTTTCTTACCTGGTTCTCTTCCCCTCTTGCCCCAGCCTTTTGTCCCAGTGGTTTTAAAGCTTCTAATAGGTATCGAAGGGTGGTTTGTCACGCCCCGAATATTTAGCAGCAGAATAAATACCGGGGGACGTGAACGATACAAACCGGCGTATCACATTTGAATAGTGCAGAGTCACATTCAGATATACAACACATTCAAGACTATAATATGGTCACCAATAGTATACTTTATTCATTTCATTCAACTAGATACAACCTCATATAAGAAGAATTAACCAAAGGGTCCATTATTCAAATAACTTCCAGAAAAGTTTCACTATTACATAGACTACTCAATTTCTATTTCTAAACTGTCATCTATTCTAGGACGGGTGCTCGTCACTCTTGCCCGGCCCCATCTGACTCCACGGGTTCTCCATCACTACTTGAAAAGGCAGGATGATAGGGTGAGCGAACTAGCTCAGTAGGATTTATATCTCAATCACGTGCGGGCACTAGTATACATGATTAACATTTTATATGGAAAATATGCTGATGAGTATGCTGACAATGCATGCTTTTTTTAACAGTTGAATAGCAAAGTAGAACGGATAACATGTCAGATCAAATGTCGAGTTCCATATACAATGGACAGATATTTCAAGAATAAAATCAGGTCAGAAGAGATTGGCCATATTCAAGCAGAGTTCATGTGTTCACACGAAACAAACGTATCATATCATGTCAAGTCAAACTTATCAGTCAAACAGAAGGCACATTTCACAATCTTGCATGTCAGTGTGCTATGCCAAGCACCAAGAGTCCATACTCCCTCGGTTAACAAGTACGTTGGGGCGCTCCTCCCCAGGACCGGACAGGGCCCTATTGCACAGGCATTGTATCAAGTTTTTGGACCGGAGTCCCACGATGTGCCGAACAAACATATTCATATTATGGCCACAGAGAGTTTCAATGACAAGCTCATAGTAAAAAGGACATGATCATTCATAGAATCAAGGAATGACAAACAGCTCAAAAGACAAGCAGGATAACATCGTATCTTATATTTTATAATTCATTAATGTCTTGACAGAGGTGTTTCTAAAGACAGATCATATGTAGAACATGTACTTTCCTAACATGTATGCATATGACAAATAATCATTGAACACCGAAAAACATGAAACCATGAAACTTATATGCAAATCATAACATTTACACCACTAACATGTCCATACTAATCATGTATTCATCCCCACATTCATATCATATTATTATCTTCAATTGACAATAAGCAAGATCACAAGATAATCCAAGGATCATAAGAACAATCAAAATTTACACATTAAAATCATATTCATATCATTACCATTTCCTTAATGGTTTGATTTATTTTAAGTCCATGCATACCATATAACATCATGTACATGCTTGAAGACATCATGAAATGCCTAGACTCAAATTATACAAAAATCTTGTAAGGGTAGTGTCGACACTAGATCAGTGTGTCGACACCATGCTCCAAACCAAGACAAATAGGCAAAACTGGTCAGGTAGTGTCGACACTAGTTCAGGTGGTGTCGACACAGTGCCTCAAATACAAGACAAAAAGGTCAAGTCGTGTCGACACGAGTCCAGGTAGTGTCGACACTAGAGACAGCTTCCAGAAAACCTTCTGGCCAATATGGGACAGTGTGTCGACACTAGGTTAGGTAGTGTCGCACTAGATCAGCTCCCAGAGCTTTCTGGGTCAAACTGGGGAGTGTGTCGACACTAGATGAGGTGGTGTCGACACTAGAGACTTCCCAGAACACTTTCTCGGCTGTTTTGGGACAGCAGGTCGACACTAGCACAGGCAGTGCGACACTAGTGGCTTTCCCAGAACACAACACATGGTCATGTGGAACCGATGACACATCTCATGCAGCGATTCACTTACGACTCTTATAACTATTTACGAGTGACATTTAGACAAAACGTTCAACATGAAAGATGAAGAGGACAAGTAGTATAAGCCTTTGATGTTTAGGGTTTGATCTAATTCAGTCTTGAATCCCAAGAAAAAATATGAAGAACAGAAAATCAAGTGTAGCCCGAAATTACAGTATCATGCAGAGACTCTCTTATCATGCTCCTAACTCTCTAACGAAGGATTTTTTGGACAAAACGTCAAACATAGAAGATGATCATGACTTCAATTGGAAGAACTTTCATGAATAAAGTTTAGTCAAATTCAGTCTTGAATCATGTGCACAACAAGATGAATGGGAAAAGCCCTAACTGTGCAAGACTTCGGGAAAATCACCAATACATGATGATACTATCCATGAAAATTGGGCAAATCAAGTGCAAATGATCCTAGACTCCAGAAACTACATGTTGGCATTGGTTTTATTTAATCTGGGCCGAGACACCTACCTTTATGAAGATCTAAACATGTTGATGTTCTGGACACAACAGAGAGGATGCAGGGATGAAGCTCCGATTCCCAGCCTTCTCCTGTTCCTCAGAAGTTCTTGCTTGCTTTCAAACGACACTCCAACTTCGTTGTTTCCCCAAGAGTTTAGGGATGAGTTCTTATAGTTTAGGATGTTGTTAAGAGTCCTAATGATGCTAGGAAAGGGCTACGAGCTCTGTTTCCTAGTTTCCAGAAAATCGGGATTCTTTACTTAAAAGAGGTAGCCAAGGTTTAGGAAACCACCAATTGGGATTGAGTTCGGTTTTGGCTTACCTTACATGACTACTCATCCATAATATGACTCTAAATTACCCTCCCTAATTACTGCATATTACATACACGATTTCTGGGCAATTTTCTGTCCTCCTAGTTTGTTCATATCCTTGGGCCAAATATGCTCTATTGGCCAATCTTATTATAGGTTATTAACAAATGGTATTGGAAGTCCTCTCCAATACGTTTATTTATTTTTATCCCTCTATATTTATGAAATTTTAATTTTTTTTTCCGGGGTGTTACATGGTTGGACGATCGTGGAACGCGTGGCATCGCCGAATGTGCGAGGAAACGCCGTACGTGGTGCAATTCCTGTAGGAGCTCGCTGAGGGTTCGGTGTGAACCGGGAGATTGCGGGAGGTTTAGTGTGCATTGAGGTAGGGAATGACCCCTGTAGCTCCTGTAGGTTGTGATAATGTAATTAGATAACATGAATCTGCATGAAAATCGTATTTCGGGTCAGGTATCCATGCGGGGTACATGGGTGTTGAGTAATTTAATAATGAATCATGCTATTTTGAGTTGTTTGGGATTATGTATTGGAGGAAGTATTTCCTCACGTTTTCCGATGGTTTGGGATTAAGTATACCTGTAGATTCGGTTAGGTTTCTGCAGGAATAGTGCTGAAGAGCTTGGCGTCAACATCGACTGTCGCCAAGTTCATCAGCTGGGATATAAACGGCATATCCCTTGCCGTCTATTTCCCATAAGCGGTAATCAATGTTGCCGCCAGCATGTGTATAAACTGAAATAGTTGATTATGGTATTTATCGTTAATGAAGGGTGCATTGGCACCTGTGGTGCACTGAGTGCACCTGGTTTTGATATTAGCATACAGGGTATGCAGGTTGTTACTTACTTTCGTGGCTGCGTGTTATTTACGCGAGTCCAGTTGGTTTCACGTGTAGGGACCGGTGTTACTTGTGGTTTACGTAAGGTTTCACGTGGTTTTGTGTGACGTGCACGTGGCTCTGTGTACATGGCGAGTAGTACGACGCCTACCGTGGTTACCTCTCCAGTTGGGTGCCCCAGGTTCTTTGTGAGCCAGGCTTTGTTAGCTCGGGGCTTTGTCCCGGTACTTGTGTTGTACCGTCGAGGTCTGTGTCGTCTGACCTAGACACCCTCACTCTTGTGTTTGGAGTTGCACGTCCGGCTGAGGGAAAGACGACAGTGGGACAGTGACACTTGTGTTTGTCTTTAGTCACTTGTAGCGCGCTCGTAGTTGGGGGTACGGACACCAGTAGTCGACACTGGTCCCTAGCTAGTCCTTTTCCAGTGCCTCACTCTAGAGAGCCCGGGCCAGGGTCTCCTGAGGTGTCAAGCATGGGCCTGCGACCGTGTGGTCCGCAGGTGGTGGTGTTTAGTTGGTCTCCACAGTTGCTTGACCTTTTCACGTGGAGCGGCAGCTGGACCTTTCGTCCGTGGCTGCGAGACTGAGAGGTAGACCTGTGTTAGCTTGTCCGAGTCAGTTTCTGGTGTCGCGAACCAGTTCACGTGGCTCGTTTTGGCTGTCTCTACTTTAGCTTGTACACCTGTACTGGTTTGCTGTTTAAATTATTAAAGTTTGTTTTACGACGTAGTCGGCAGACGGTGAGTACTTTTACAGCTTTAATATTCTGTTAGCTGTTTTATAAATTGTTGGTATTGTTTACTGCTTTCGTACCGTGGTTTTTGGTTTGCTCGGTGTTGGGGAAGTTCCCTACTGAGCCAGTGACTAGAGAGGCTCACCCCTACCCCCCAGGTGAGAGCGAGGAGGACGTTCACGACCGTCGTCCAGCTCAGAGCCGCGCCGTAGCGGTGCAGGGTCAGTACCTCAGCGGTGTACTTCCAGCTGTGTAGTACTCCAGCAGTGTAGTTTAGTTAGTTGTTTCTTTCTTCCAGTTGTACCTCGGGTATGCCCCAGGCTCTTGTACTTCTTTTCAGTTTTTGTGAAATTTGGCTATGTAACTTGTGAATTATATATATAAATGGTGTGTTCCTTTGGTTTACACAGACTGTGGTTGGTTTCCCTTGCAAGGCTTCGGCCCGTTCGCGGGAGGCGAACTCGGATCAAGTACGTTATCGGTTTAACAGGCTTGGCCGAGGCATTCCGCCACACATTAGCCTCCACAAGAACGACACAAAGATCCAAACGGTCGAAACGTTACACTACCAGCTTCATGGACCCCCAAAGTGACAGCAATAGAAGATGCCAATGACTTGAAGAGAATGTCATTGGAGAAACTCATTGGGTCCCTAATGGCCCATGAGATCAACATGGAGAGATTGAGAGAGTCATCAAACAGAAGAAAAACTCCAATGCTCTCAAGGCAGAAGAAGTTACAACTGAAGAATTCAGATGATAATGTCAGCAACGAAGGCAGTGATGTTGAAGAAAGCACTTCTATCCTGAAGACTACAACGCATACTAGCCAAAAATATATATATATCAGTCTGGAAGGAGGTATTTTAAGAAAGAAAAAGGCTTCAAAAAGCCTGAAGTCAGAGATGTAAAGAAGAATGAACCTATCTACTACAATGCAAGAAGCCCGGACATATCTAAGCTGAATGTCCGAAACTAAAGAAAACCAAGCTGAAAAAGAAGGATAGTTCCAAGAAATTTAGAAGATATAAGAAGAAGGCCATGGCAGCAGCATGGGATAACAGCAGTGACTCTGACAATGAGTCGAGCTCAAGTGTAGAAGAAGAGGAAAGGCGAACTTGGCCTTCATGGCTAACATTAAAGAAAGGTATCATTGACTCATTTTTCTTCATGTAATGAATCTGAATCCGATAGTTTAGAAAATGCATTTAATGAACTTTATAGTAAATATAAATATTTGTGTAATTATTAAAAGTTAGTAAGAAAAGTCATGCTTGCTTGGAAAATACAAACTAGAATTTGAAATCTGAAAATGAGAAACTTGAAAAAACAAATTACTGAGCTAAAAAAAAGAAGAAACAATTTATTATGTGGATCTGAAAAATAAAAATGAACAAATAGCAAGATTAGAAAACCAAGAAACAGTAATAAATTAAAACAGAAATTAACACATTAACAATAGAAAATGAAAAATTATCAAGCACATTAGAAAAATTTACAAATGGTAAAACAACATTGATACTGAAAGGTGCTAGAAGGTCAGGTAAAAAGAAACAGGATTAGGTTATACTCACCTGATAATGAAGAAACAATAGTATACCCTAAATATATCCAACACCTAAGTTCATAGCCGAAACAAGATACTGCATATATATCAAACTTTAAAATATATTCCAAATGAAAAGGTAAGTAAAATATCGTGTTGTAGACACTGCAACAAACTAGGTCATATTAAAATAACCTGCCTAACTAAACATAAAAGATGGATAATTAAGAGGAAAATTGATGATACTAACCCATCAGGACCCAAAAGAACTTGGGTACCTAAAGCTTAATGTTTTCATTGCAGGGAAGCCTTCAAGCATCTAAATGGTATCTGGATAGTGGGTGCTCAAGGCATATGTCTGGTAACAGGAAGCTTTCTCTCACCTTGAAGCTGAAGAAGGTACAGTGACATATGGAGATAATGGAAAAGGGACAGTCATAGGTTACGGATCAGTTGGCAGTAAAGGAAAAATACTTATTGAAGAAGTACTTTGTGTAAAAGGACTCAAACACAATCTTATCAGCATCAGCCAGCTATGTGACAAAGGACATCATATCATGTTTCAGGAATCAAAGTGTAGTATCATGAAGGATGGTACAGTCGTGTTTGAAGCCTGCAGGGAAAAGAACTTATATGTACTTCATCTAGAAGACTTGAAAGATCAAGATGTCTATCTGGCAGCAAACAAAGAGCAGTCAACTGAACTTTGGCACCGAAGACTGGGTCATTGTAGCTTGGATGGCATAAGAAAGTTAATCAAGAAAAACTTGGTGGAAAGCCTACCCAAGGTAAGCACAAGAATGGATAGTGTATGTGGGCCATGTGCAAAAGGAAAGCACACTAAGTCATCCTTCAAGTCAAAGACAGTGGTAACAACTTCAAAACTTTTGGAATTATTACACATGGATTTGTTTGGACCAATGAGGACCACAAGTTGAGGAAAGAACTTTGGATTTGTCATAGTGGATGATTACTCCAGATTCACTTGGGTATCCTTCCTGGACATAAGGACGACACGTTTGACAATTTTGTAAGTTTCAGTAGGAAGGTTCAGAAGGACAAAAAGTATAGCATCATCAGCATCTGATCAGATCATGGAGGAGAGTTTCAAAATGAAAGATTTGCTAAGTTCTGTGATGATCAAGGGATAGAGCACAACTTCTCAGCACCAAGGACACCACAACAAAATGGAGTTGTTGAGAGAAATAATCAAACTTTATTGGACATGGCTAGAACAATGCTGTCAGAGTATGATTTGCCAAGATATTTTTTAGCCGAAGCCATCAACACAGCGTGCTATATTATCAACAGAGTAATGATCAGGCCAATCCTGAAAAAGACTGCATACGAGCTCTACAAGCAGAAGAAGCCAAAGACCAGCCACTTCAGAATCTTTGGATGTCCATGTTTCATCCACAACAACGGAAAAAGGGACATTGGTAAGCTAGATTCAAAATCAGATGAAGGTATATTCATGGGGTATGCTTCTAAACCCAAAGGATATAGAGTATTTAATAAGCATAGTTTATTAATTGAACAAATAGTGCATGTTATTTTGATGAAACTAACCCTTCCTTGAGAAAGGAAGTAGACAGTGATGTTGATTATGCAGATGACTGTCCAAGAAGTTAAAGAATACATCCATTGAGGACAAGGAAGATCCACCTTGGAAGATCGACAACAAAAGATATATCACATGATAATCTTCCAAAGGAATGGAGATACAAGAAAGATCATCCGTTGGATAACATTATTGGAGATCCATCGATGGGGTAAGAACTAGAGGGTAACGTAATCCATGTGATTATTTAGCCTTGTATCTCAAATAGAGCCTAAGGCAGTCAATGAAGCACTGTCTGATGAATCTTGGATATTAGCAATGCAAGATGAACTTAATCAGTTCAAAAGAAACCAAGTATGGTCCCTTGTTATGAGACCATCAGATCATCCTATGATTGGCACCAAATGGGTGTTCAAGAACAAAATGGATGAAGCTGGTGTGATCACTGGAAACAAGGCCAGATTGGTAGCTCAAGGCTATTCTCAAGAGGAAGGCATAGATTTCGATGAAACCTATGCACCAATAGCTAGACTTGAGGCAATCAAAATTTTACTTGCTTATGCATCTGCATTGGATTTAAAACATTTTCAAATGGATGTAAAATCGGCTTTTCTAAATGGTTACATAAAGGAGGAAGTTTATGTAGAACAACCTTCCGGTTTTGATGATATCGATTTTCCAAATCATGTATTTAAATTGCACAAGGCTTTATATAGTTTGAAATAAGCACCTAGAGCATGGTATGAACGATTACGTGTATTTTTGTTAAACCATAGATTTATTAGAGGAAAAGTAGATAGCACATTATTCATTAAGTCTAAAGTTAAAAATGTGTTACTTGTTCAAATCTATGTTGATGATATAATATTTAGTTCTATTGATGAATCTCTGTGCAAGTACTTTGGAAAGCTTATGCAGGGAGAATTTGAAATGAGTATGATGGGGAACTTAATTATTTCCTCGGATTGCAAATCAAGCAAGGAAAAGAAGGCTCCCACATTTGTCAAGCCAAGTACACCAAAGAGCTACTAAAGAAATTTAGTTTTAAAAATGCCAAGCCACTGTCAACACCAATGAGCACATCTACAAGGCTAGACAGTGACAAGGATGGTAAGAAAGTAGACCAAAAGCTCTACAGAGGTATGATAGGTTCATTACTTTATTTGACAGCAAGTAGACCTGATATATTATTTAGTGTATGCATGTGTGCTAGGTATCAGGCAGACCCTAGAGAGTCTCATTTAATTAGTGTCAAACGTGTCTTTAGATACTTAGCAAGAACTCATGATATAGGATTGTGGTATCCAAAATCATGTAAAATAAATTTAGTATGATACTCTGATGCTGATTACGCTGGATGCAAGATAGATAGGAAAAGCACCAGTGGATGTTGTCAATTTCTTGCAGGTTGTTTGATTTCATGGTCCTCAAAGAAGCAAAATTCAGTAGCACTGTCAACAGCTGAAGCTGAGTACGTGGCTGCTGGAAGCTGCTGTACACAACTCCTATGGATCAAGCAGCAACTTGAGGATTATGGGCTACACATCAAAACAATTCCCTTGCTGTGCGACAACACCAGTGCGATAAATCTTACCAAGAATCCAATTCAGCACTCAAGGACAAAGCATATAGAGGTTAGATATCATTTTATTCCTAATCATGTAGCCAATGGTAATATAAATATTTCCTTTATAGATACGCAAAAACAGTTAGCAGATATATTCACAAAAGCCTTACCTAAAGAGAGATTTACGTCTCTTAGAAGGGAATTAGGCATGTGTAATTTGTGATAGAGTTTTCTGCAAATAACTGAAATAATAATTATTTTAGAATTTCAATTACTTTCTCTCCTGAAATTAAGTTAAATCCTTAAAGATCACTTGCGTCATAAAAATCTTTAACGGTTCATTATTTTAAAAGTATTTATTCATCTCGAACCTGTCTCTATTTTGTCATTTTCCGCATTTATGGTGCCATCCTATCAAAAGTCACCTTATCTTTATCTGATAAAATCTGAAATCTGTGTCACAACGATTCACCTCCCGCTCTCATCTCTTTCAACTTGTCTGAGACGATAAACCCCATCGACTCCGGCATCAACTTCGTGCGATTTCAAAGCTTCCACTCTTTCCCGCGAGAAATTTCTTGGGGGTTTTGCTCCAATCTTCCTTCCAACCATCCAGAACCTTTTCTCACTCAAAACCATGGCCACTTCTGGAGTTTTCGGCATTGTCGGGGGCTATGGAGCTGCGTTCCTCACCACCGAGCAGCAGGAAAGGTTTACAACAGTGAAGACCAAGTTGTGCGGGAACAAAGCAGTAGACATTGCAGATTTGGAGAAGAATGTAATGCACAGTATTGTAGCAGCTATGGAAAGAATGAAATGAATGAAGATGGCAACTCTATCAGAGGTGAGTTATCCAGACCTGGTCAAAGCATTCTATGTATGTTTGAAGTTTGAAGAGGATGGGTCTTGACATCCATTGTCAAGGGAACCCAGATTAGGATCACATATGATCTATTGGCATCATTGTTTGGTGTTTGTACCACCGGTCACAGCGGAGTACACACTGTCGACATTCAGGCGAAAGGCTTGGGGATTGTCGGTTCTGAGTTCAAACTGAAGGACGGGAAAATAGATATTAATCAGTTGAACACTTTCAACCGCATACTGCATTTTGTAGTTTGTCAGATATTGGTTCCTAGGAGTGCCACCTTTCTACATGTACTAAGGCGGACTCCGATATGATGTTCTGGGCTATCCAGAACTAGAGCATAAACATGGCAGAGGTGATTTTGGAAAGGATGAAGTTTACATCGGCTCAGGTTTGGGACAAGAAGAGTAAGTTGAATGTGTCCCTTCCCTATGCCCACTTGTTAACCAAGATTTTCCAGCACTTCGGGATAAATCTAAGTGGGGCAGTTTCAGAGAAGATGGGCCAAGCTATCCGGTCCAGGAATCTTAAGAAAAGTGGATTCTCTCTTGTTGGTGGTGTGTGGATCAAGACCTCAGTAGCAGAAGGCGAGGCCATTATTGGTGAAGTCCCTGAGGTCCAAGAAGAGGCAGCAACAACAGCAGTTCAAGTTGAGCAAGAGATTTCTAGGCCAAAGGTGCCAATGGTCCAAGTGCAGCAGGAAGAAATCAGGGCTGAAACTTCAGTGGTCCAAGAAGACCAAGTAGCAGCAGCAGCAGTTGATCAAGCAAATGCAGAAGAAGTTAGTCTTCAAGAGCCAGTGGTCTCTGAAAGCAAATTGAGGACATTCCTTCAGAGGAAATTGAGCCCGTAGGGCAAATTGTAGAGGATGTGCCTTCTTCATCTCGTATAGCTTCAATACTCAGGGATGTACTGGACTCCATTCCCAGCACTCAAGGGGAGCCAGTTATCAGTGGTGATCATGAAGCTGAAGTTGTGGCACTAGGCCACATTCAAATTGTTGTTATGGAGGATGCTCCTATTGAGGGGGGGCAGTCAATTGCGAAGGAAGCTGCACCTCAGGGGGAGCACACTGCTAGTGTCCACATTGATGATCTCTTCAGAGAAGGAGTTGTGGAAAGCGCCTCAGATGAAGAGGCTAATGTTGATAGTGTGGAGCCCATTGCTAGGGCCAATGACAAGGGAAAAGAAGTGGCTCCTGAAATTCCCCTCCTTACCAGGAAGCCACATCAGAAGCTAAAGAAGAAGAAGAAGTTGAAGATCATCATGAAGCGTATTGTTGAAAGATTGGATAAACAAGGGAAGATATTATGCTCTGTGCAATCCATATTGCATCTATCTTTATAAGCCAGAGTACTTCAGCTAAGGAGATGGGCATGGCCAAAAATGCAATTGGATGGATGAGAAGTGAGCTAATAAGCATTAAGGAGTCTGTAGCTGTACTTACAAATTTGGTGAGGGCGCAGTCCACAAATGCCCCTCCTGCTCCTCCTCTTGTAGCACCTGTTAGCAGCTCAGGGCCATCTAGGGCCAAGTCAAGATAATGTTGGGGCTTCAGGGCCATCAGTTGTTAATGAAGATCGGTCATCAGGGCAAATGCCTGAAGATCCAGTAGAGCCATCAGGGTCAAGAATTGTTGAAGAAGTGGCAGCAGCAGGGTTAGCTGAGGCTGTGGAGTCTGGGCCATCAGGGCCAGTTGGGGATATCTTTGGGTCATCAGGGCAAATGGATTCAGTGGCTGAGCCTGTCAGAGCAGAAGAGCAAGCTGTAGCCCCAGAGCCCTCTGCTCCTTCTCCACTTCCAACTCCAGCCTCTCCTTCTCCACCATCATCTTCCACAGCACCACCAGCACCTCCCACCTTCAAACAACCCATTCCCAGAACCATTCCTCTCCTACACCATTTCCTTCCCAGTCATCCTTATCTCATGTTTCTTCCACTCACATTCCTCCACCTCCTCCTTCTTTTGAGGTTCCTCCAGCCTCCTCTTCAGCTGGGGCTTCCTCTTCTGGTCCTTCCTCCTGTGAACCAACTGATGTTTCTCCCACTACTACTCACTCCTTCCTTCATCCTCCTACTCCTCCCTCCTTTATCTCTATTATTCCGGAGAGTGCTCAAATTGATGCCCCCTTCCTCAGGGCCATCAAAGATGAATTTGAAGAAGCTATCCTTCGTTCAGTCTTGAAGGTTAGTACTCATGCTCATAGGACAGGCTCTTCTAGCCATGTCCCTAAGAAAAGAAGACTAACCTCCACTCATTCTGTTTCTTCTGAACCTTGTTATCCACCCCTTTGGTTTTCTCTTACAGTAGTTCATAAAAACAAACTGATGTATAGAGAATTTCTTCAGAAGGTCACTTTTGCCACCATTATTGGTCTTCCACATCTCAACCTTTCGGATCATCTCACTCTCATTCTTCCTCTCACCTCTCTATCCAAGGCTGAACAGTCAAAAATCTTCTCCTTGACTGAAGCCAAATCTGAAGAGCAGTGGGCTCGGGGTAACAAGACCTTGTACAATAAATTTCTTCTCGCCAAGTCAGCCAGGCTCCCTCCCCGGATCACTCCCTTGTCGCTATCTGAGAGTTCCAGATTCTTCACAAGGACACTTGGGCTCCATTTGTTCAGAAAGAGATAAAAATGATTAGACATTTTCAGATGTTCAACAACTATCGCTATCTGAATCATCTCCCTGAAGTTCAGCTTGGTCAATTTCGGCAAGCTATTCGTGCTCTTGGGTCCAATAATGCTCATACCGACTCCATTCAAGTGGACTTTGCCACTTTGCAGATACCTGATGTAGTACTCCTCCCTCCTCTTCATTCTCTGATCATGGACTCCGATGTTGGCTCCATCATCTTTGAGCGTTTTCTAGAGTCATGGGGAGAATTCATGTGCAGAAAGGAAATCTAGTTGCTTTCAATAGATTTTTGTTCAGAGAATACATTCAGGGCCATATCAGTTCAGACGTTCTTGCCCCTCTCTTGTCTGAATGCGAGAGGTTATCTCCAGCAGAATGGGCCAGATTTTACCCTCTGTCAGCTCAGCAACTTGATAATATGAATGTCTCTCAAGCCAGAGAGCATAAACCCTCTGTTTTCGCGACTGAATTTCTTGACATGAACTCTATTCACCTTGTTCGAGATCCATTTGCAACATGGGTTGAGAGATACAAGGTTTATGTTGCCATGAGACTTGAACTGAAGCAGAAGTAGCTCTTCTATCCTATTTCAATTGATCAGTTCCTTCAGCATGCCAGTTTTGGCACCATTTGCCTCCTCAAAATGTCTCTTGGCCAGAATGCATATGGTCCCTTCCTTTCAGATCAGAGGCAACTGCACATCCAGAGGATGGTTCCTGTCATGGGCCCTTCCTATTCTATTGAGTTTGGAGCCTTTCAAGCTCACTTTGAAGAGCAGGAATGCCATACTTGGCCAATTATAACCCGCCATGCCTCTCTTTTGTCTCCTGCTTACTATCTCCCTGTACCCCCTCAAGATTAATGCAAATCCTCTTCTTTGCTCTCTTATTTATCTTTTCTCTATTTCCTTGTCTCATTATGGTCTCTTTTACTTAATGACAAAAAGGGGGAGAAAAATCTGAAAAATATGTGTTTCTGAAATACATTTCTAACTTCATTTCAGAAAATTCACTTAGATTTATTTGAAATCATCTACGCTTTTGTGTTATGTTTTGTCATCACCAAAAAGGGGGAGATTGATAATCAGTTCATCCCCATATAATTTTATGAGTTATATATCTATTTGGTGATTAACAAAACTTCAATAAAGTGTCATCTAACAAGTTTTCATGAAGCTTAGGCACAAGAAGTAAATCAGGCGAAATCAAGAAATTTCTCTAAGTACACATCGACTCTCTATATGCTACAACGATTTCATTGGAATCATATTGATTTCATAAGGATTTGTAGTGTCATACGATTCCGGTCTCATAACGATTTCCTTACTTCTATCGATTTAATTTTCATAAGGATTTGATAAGTGGGCATATCGATTTCGACCTCACAACGATTCGCTTAGTGGGAGTAACGATTTTGATCTCACAGCGATTCGCGTAGTGGGCGTAACGATTTCGATCTCACAATGATTCGTTTAGTGGGCATATCGATTTCGACCTCACAACGATTCGCTTAGTGGGCGTAATGATTTCGACCTCACAACGATTCGATTAGCGGGCGTAACGATTTCAACCTTACAACGATTCACTTAGTGGGCATAACGATTTCGACCTCACAATGATTCGCTTAGTAGGCATAACGATTTCGACTTCACATCGATTTAATAAGTGAGAACAACGATTTGCTCTCACAACAATTTGATAAGTGAGAACAACATTTGGTTTTTATAACGATTCGATAAGTTCTACATCAATTTGGTCTCCATAACGATTCGACAAGTTACAACAACGACTTGGTCATTATAACGACTCGATAAGTTACACAACGATTTGCTTGCTGTAACGATTCGATAAGTAACAACAATGACTTGGTCTGCGTAACGATTCGATAAAACAAAACATCGATTTGATCACTACATCGACTCGATAAGTGAGACAACGATTTGGTTATAATGACTTGTTCATAACGATTTGCTTATACTCTCATAACGATTTGTCTCTACAACGATTTGGTTATGATTGTATAACGATTTATGTTCGCATCGATTTACTTATACATGTGCAACGATTTACATAAACAATGACTCATTCACTCAACGATTTCATAAGTCATACTCATAACGATTTCATGAGCTATAACGACTTGATATTTAAACATATTTCAAATATTTTTGAATGTCAAAGTCTTCCCTCGTGCTTCTCAATATCTATGCATTTAATGTGTCTGAACATCTCTTTGCACGATGCATATTTGGATGTCTTCCATTCCTTTGTTTCTATAGAAAACATCTTTTTAGAGTAGCAGAAAGGTACTTCCATTCTGGTGTATATTCCTACTGCTTGGTTTCCAACGATGACTGACAAGTCTAGAGACAGTCTAGCTGTCCATTGTTTGGTATTTATTATAGATCCTTGACAGTACCATTCTCTACAACGTTGGACAACAAGAAGCTGCAGAATATCTGGAAGGATCCTAACCTTGCGTGCATGGATCAGAAAAACATTAAATGACTGGAAGCACCTGTCGTACACGTCAAACCATGCAGTCTAACGAGCATCCAACAAAGAGACAACGGATACTTCAACGACTACATTTTTCAAAGAAGATATAAATAGAAGACATGTGTCTACGTGAAGGAAGTGAACGATCCATCGATCTATCTATCTCTCTCTCTGACAATTCGACATCTGCAAGCACCATAGAAGAGCTCAAGTCTCTCTCCTAAGCTTTGCTGTAGCTCTTAGCTCTCTGCGTCCATTGCTTAGCTTTGAGAGAGCTCTAGTGTACTAAGAGACTCCTTCATTGTAGATCTTTCTCTCTCAGTCTCGCTCTAGATCAAGCATTGTTCTATGAGCTTGGTCTAAGGGCTTGTCTTCTCTCTAACACTTTGTTGTGTTGTTCCTCTTCTGGGTTGAATAGAAGACATGTGGTTGATAGGTGCTTGTGTTCCCTTCATATAGAAGGAAGGCCTGAGGTTCAGGGTGTATTGTACCTCTTCCGGTTGAGATGAGAAGGCCAGTTGTGGCTGGATGTGTAAGTGTCCTTGAGGGGGACTATACCCTTGGGTAGTGATATCCTGAGTTGTTGCTCAGGGACTGGATGTAAGACTCCTGTGGAGAGGAGGTCTGAACCAGGATAAAAATCCTTATGCAGTGTGTTTGCTTTCTGTGTGTTTGTTATTGTTTCTACGACTAACACTAACCACCAATCACAGTGTATTGTTTAAACATTTTTGTTGACAGGTTTAGATTATCGAATTTTAAAGAATCCCATTCACCCCCCCTCTGGGCTTGCTAGCTGGGCAACAAATACAACCATATGCACCTGAATGCAACCATATTCACCACAATGCAACCATACACAAGAGTTATTGCCTGTTTGGACAAAGAGCAACTGAATGCAACCATAGTCACCTGAATGCAACCATATTCACCATTGATTCACCACAATGCAACCATACTCAAGAGTCATTCATTGTTTGATCACAGAACACCTAAATATACCCCTAATCGCCTGAATGTAACCATATTCACCACAATGCAACAATACACCCATAATCATCTAAATACATCCAAAATCATCAAAATACACCCATAATCATATGAACACACCCATAATCACCTAAATGCAAACATACACAAGTAATTTGGACACACAACACTTGGATTGTGACGGACCACATCGTTCAAACCCGTTAACCTGATAACGAGCCTGACACGACTCCGTCTCCTGCGAACGAGCCGAAGCTTCGCAAGGGATTTCATTCACACATGTTCGTAGAAATATAAAGGAAACCACAGAAAAGAAGTAAACTTTCCATTCCACAAATATTTACATGGGATTTACATAACCAGTTCTTCAACTAAAACCATAAACTAGTACAACAGAACCTGGGGCATACCCCGAGGTGAACAAAGAGAGAAAATTACACTGCTGGTGGTGGCGCAGATCCTGCTCCACTACGGTGCGGCCCGGAACTAGAAGACAGTTGGGAAGCCTCCTGCTCTCCCTCACCTGAAAGGAGTAGGGGGGGTGAGCCTCGCTAGTCACTGGCTCAGTAGGGAAACTCCCCCAAAGAAACCAAGCAAACCACAACTCAAGTAACTAAGCAGGAAGCTATTCTATAGCAATTTATAGAATTCTCTAAGCAAGATATTAAAGCTGTAATTTACTTACCATCTGCTGACCTCAAACATGACTTTACTAAATAAATGGAAAACCCAAACATGTGTACGAGCTAAAGTAGGTAAATGCCAAACTCGAGTCGCGTAGCCTGGCTCGCGACACCAGCAACCAACCTGGACAAACACACAGGTCTACCTCTCAGCCTCGCAGCCACGGACGAAAGGTCCAGCTGCCGCTCCACTAAACCAAACAAGAACTGTGGAGACCAACCAAACCACCACACCTGTAGGTCACATCCCGCAGGCCCATGCCTATCACCTTTAGGGACCCTGGCCTAAGCTCCCTAAAGTGAGGCACTGGAAAGAGGACCAGCTGGGGTCCAGTACGTCTACTGGTGTCTGTCCCCCCAACTACGAGCACGCTACAAGTGACTAAACACAAACTCTCACAAGTCACTGTCCCACTACCGTCTTTCCCTCAGCTGGACGGCAACTCTCCCCGAGAGTGAGGGTGTCCAGGAAGACGACAAGACCCTAACGGTACCACTGTACCGGGACAAACCCCGAGCACACCCACGTGCCTGGCTCACCTCGAAACCTAGGGCTCCTAACTGAAGAGGTAACCACGGAAGGCGTAACACTACCTGCCACGCACACGGAAACTCGTGCATGTTACGTAAACCACGTGAACACATACGGGTCACTGAAACCAGTCACACACACTACCATGTGAGCCTGTAGCTCACCATGTGAACAGCACTCCCGAGGAGCGCAACAAATGTCAAAGCACCACAAACCACCTCTACACACATCGGTTAACCATGCCGTACATTGGTTAAATAGTAACGGATACATACATTAACATTTGTACGCAAATAGCAACCCTCGGCTGCGATCGCGACAAAGACCTAGGTCGCATTCAGATAGCGACACCCCGACATGTCGCAATCAAGAGAGCGAACGCGACGTATCGCCCTATCGCGATCAAATCGCGACAGGGGAGACCGTCGCCTTCGCAGGCGAAAAACCCTATTCGGGTCCCCTTCGCCAGAAAACCCTAAAAACCCTGCCATACATGGTTTCTAATCCATTTTTCATGCTCTTAGTGATGTCCTAGCATGTCATCTACGGTTCTTAAAGCTGTAAACATATCACATGGCATACACACAACGATTCCACGAATAAAAAGGGTAGAATCTCCCTACCTTGTTGAAGAACACCTAAACGGGCGATATCCCGGCATTTCTCCCGCTCCACAAGTGATCCTCGCGGCGAGAACACGACCAACCAAGGCCCGAGCTCGAATCGCTCAAAAACCCACGAGCAAAACCTCCCATGGCCGAGCAGAGCTTGTGAAAGCTCTGTTCTGCCAGGGTTTCTTAAAAACACAGCTTGGTTGGGAACACGACGTATCGCTACGTCGCGACCAGGTCGCGACGCGACTGCCCGTCGCGATCCGCCTGTCGACGTCAGCACGCCCATCCAGCGCGCGACATGCGGCGCGCATGCAGACGACGAGCCAAAATGGTGGCAACAAGAACGCGATGTCCCCGGGTGTCACGATAAGAAGGCGACGCGCCCCTCTGTCGCGTTCGAAGATAGAGAACAAACTTGCATTTTGGGCCAACCAGCCAGCCCACAACGCCCCGGAAACCTGTGTAAGCACCTGCTACACACAATGTGGGCCACACACTGGCCACCACAACAAATATAAGGCGATCTGAACAGTCGATATTGTACATTACTATCACCTAAAAGAAATTTCATCCTCGAAATTTAAAGTGGAACCCGATAACAAAAATTTTCAATTTAAAACAAACAAGATACTATCACCTAAAAGAATTAAAAGCTTACTCAAATAAATATGGATACATCTTCATCATTTCCTCTGCTAGTTCCCAAGTATCCTCACCGCCTTGCCTGTTTTCCCATCTGACTTTCACTAAATCAATATTCTTATTCCTGAGCTTTTGGGTTCTGCAGCCTGTGATCTGTACTGGATATTCTGGCATAGTCATGTCTAGCTTTAATTCACTTCTCTGGTAACTGATCACTTGGGATGGATCTTCAATGTACTTTCTGAGCATTGAAACATGGAACACATTATGAACATCTGCGAAGTCTGCTGGTAGATCTAACCTGTAAGCCATCTCGCCCAATTTTTCTATTATCTGGAATGGACCTACATATCTGGGGCTCAACTTGCTTCGCTTGCTGAATCTAAATACACCTTTAGTAGGAGAAACCTTCAAAAATACATAATCCCCTACTTCGAACTGCAATGGCCTGCGTCTGTTATCAGCATAACTCTTTTGTCGACTCTGTACTATCTGCAACTTTTCTTTAATAAACTTAACTATTTCTGCACATTGCCTGATTAACTCAGAACCCAGAACCTGCCTCTCTCCTACCTCATGCCAATTTAGTGGTGTCCTGCATGGTCTGCCATATAATGCTTCATAGGGTGCCATTCCAATACTTGCTTGATAACTGTTATTATATGCAAATTCAACCATACTCAAATGGCGTTCCCATATTCCTCCCCAAACTAAGCAACAGGCCCTCAACATATCTTCTATTGTCTGGATGGTCCTTTCTATCTGTCCATCTATTTACGGATGATATGCTGAACTAAATCTTAACTCCGTGCCAATTACCCTCTGCAAACTTCTCCAAAAACCTGAGGTGAATCTTGGATCTCGATCTGAAACAATAGTAACTGGAATTCCATGCAATGGTATTATTCTTTCCATATATAATTTGGCTAGCCTATCCACTGACCATGACATATTGACCGGTAACAGTCTGCAAACTTTAGTAAGTCTATCAACAAAAACCCAAATGCCATTGTGACCTGCTGAGCTGGGTAAACCTACTATAAAATCCATAGCTATATCATCTCATTTCCACTGTGGTATGGGCAAAGGTTGTAATAAACCTCCTAGTTGCTGATGTTCTGCTTTTACTTGCTGACAGATGGCACATCTTGCTATAAATTCTGCAATTTCTCTTTTCATGTTTGGCCACCAAAAAAAACCCTTCATTCCCTGATACATCTTAGTACTGCCTGGATGAATAGTATATGTTGACCTGTGGGCCTCCTCTAGCACTTTCTGTCTAATTCCTGCATCAGCTGGAACATACACTCGGCCTTTTAATCTAACTACATTATCATGGCCCAAAGTTACCTCCTCCATTCTTAGAATATCTGCCAAGTTCTCATCTGCTTTCTGGGCTTCAACTATCTGTCTGAAAAGAGAAGGTTCAACTACACTATTTGCTAACACTGCTCTCTGCTGACTATTTGGCACATATAAGGAATTATCTGCTATCTCCTCATATAATTTCCATTCTCTGATCATAAGTTGATTCATAATAGCTCTTCTGCTCAGTGCATCTGCCACAACATTTGCTTTACCTGGATGATATCCCAAACTGAAGTCATAATCTTTCAAATATTCCATCCATCTGCGTTGTCTTAAATTCAAATCTTTCAGTGAAAATATATATTTCAAGCTTTTATGATCTGTGAATATTTCAAATCTTTCTCCATATAAATAATGTCGCTAGATCTTCAAAGCAAATACTACCGCTGCCAATTCTAAATCATGAGTCGGATAATTCTCTTCATGTTTCTTCAATTGCCTAGAAGCATAAGCAACCACTTTTCCATGCTGCATTAAAACTGCCCCTAATCCTCTTCTGGATGCATCTGTATATATCACAAAACCACCACTTCCTGAAGGAATTTCTAATATTGGTGCTGTAGTAAGCCTCTTTTTCAATTCAGCAAAGCTGCGCCTGCACTTAGAAGACCACACAAAAGAAACTCCCTTCCTGGTCAACTTAGTCATTGGGGCTGCTATTTTAAAGAAATCTTGAATAAATCTTCTATAATAACCTGCAAGACCCAAAAAGCTTCTGATCTCTGACACTGTTTTTGGCTCTGCCTATAGCGACCTGAATTTTTGAGAAAAATAAAAATTTAAATAATAAATTAAAAACTTAGCTAAAGGGATATTCAAGGAAAATGGTATTAAATAAAACTCATTAAATGGAAAAGAGTAATAGGCTTTGCTTAATGGATCCTCTAGAACTTATTGGGTCAAAATATGAATTTACAAATAGGAAATAAAAAGAAAATACCCTAAATTCGGAGTCTTAATATCTCCTAAATAGAAAAGGATTCTTTAAGCATTAAAAGAGGCAATAAGAGTTGGAATGGGATTCCTAAACCTACCCCATATAGTCTAACACGAATTTAGATCCCATCCTAACCTAAATAGAGGTTAAAAAGCAAGAAAGGAAGGGATGGAGTTAGGAAATCTCGTAATTAAGAGGAATTTGAGTAGTAGTAAGAATAGGAACTTATATTTATATAAATACATCTCTTAAAACCCTCTTGGCCGACCCTAGCTCGTTGCCAAAGGTTGTTGGACGTGGAGAAGAGGCCAAGGAGGAGAGAATCTCGTGGGGAGTAGGAGTTCTTGGAGCTTCTTCCTCGTTCTTGGAGATTTTAACCCTAGAAGACAAATCGAGTCAAAGGTAGACATTCTCACGAGCATAAACCATGAAACTTTTTCTGTAGGATGTCTCGTCTATCAGGAGCAAAAGCCCTTTGGTTTTGTAATTTTTCAACAAGCATATCTTTTATTCTTGATTTTTCATGTTCTGCAACTTACATGACCCCGAACCCTCTTCTTAACTATTGATCTCCTTGTATACTCAACCCCATACTACAAGATTTTTAGTGTAGGAACTGATGCATGTTAGGCATCGTTTGCCCCTGAAAGCCCTAATTTTTGTTGAGCATGTTGCTCGAATTAAATCAATCTTGCTCTCTGTATCATGTTCTGTGTTACTCGTTATTGTTCATGCTCAAACCATGTTCAAACCATGCTCTCTCTCTAATTCCTATTTACTGGAAGTGCTCTCGCATGTCTAGTTTCATTTGCCCCTAGTTTCATGATTTTTCATCGTGTATACAATTAGTTATGATTTTCTGAACGACCCTATATCAAAATCTGATATTTTTGAACCGCAATCCAAGACAGAGCAGAACTCTGTCAGACTCAGTCCACGGACCTGAGAATGCGACGGCCTGACAGGTCACGTTCTCAAGCCCATCGCGACGCCTCATCTTGTCGCGTTCTAAACGCGACAGTACTCTACGTCGCGTTCTGGTCTTCTGTCTTGGCAGCCCTGTCGCGACCCTTTTCAGGCCTTGTCGTGATCTGCCTGACCCTGTCGCTACCCTTACTGGCCTATGTCGCGTTCACAGGACTTTGCATGAAAACCCATAAAATTTGTTACTCTCACTTTCAAAAATATTCTTACTCCTTTTTAACAGTCATACACGCAGTAAAAACACCTGTTTTAAAAGGAGCTATATTGAATGCTTTAAAATACATATTCACGACTTCTTTTCTGTCTATGATTTCTCTTACACATGCACACACATGAACCATCCATATATGGCTGAAATCTGGCATAAAATATCTCATAATGTATCTGGTAATTTATTGCAATAAAGTATATTAATTGCCCTATTTTAAAGGACTTGTATTCGTTTCTTGCGTTGTTTATATACCGATATCGATGCTCCACTGTTCTAGAATTCCTCTAGAACGTCGAGCACTTGTTTCTAAATACACACTCTCTTGGCTTGGATGAACTCTCTGTCGGATACTCCTTCTGCCGGACTAGTGAGTCTTTGTTCAAGGCCTTCGTAAGTCTCCTCTGATCATGGATTCCCACATGGTCGAAGAGCTGGTTGTACCCTAACACCTATTACACCCTCTGGGGATCAATTGGTCTAAACGGCTATTAGAAGTTCGCTCTCATCTCGAATCATGCCGGACCTCTGGACCTGTGCTTAACATGGCCAGTGGTAGGGTCGTGAGTTCCACTAGACTGCCAACACCATGTGCACGTGTTGTGCAACTGTTACTATCGCCTGTTTACTCGAACAGTTACGTGCATTGTCCCTTAGCCCTCGTCTATACTCTACTCGCTCATCTATTCACGTTCACTCTACTATCTCGTCTATTCATCTAGTACTCTCATCTATTTTCTGGTACTCTATTTGTCCATTAAATTGATTGTCTACGATAAAAAAACATGACTATGCTAGGCAACATTATAAGGGCCTGGTCTGGTCCTTGGGAGGAGCACCTGAAAGGCTATAACTCGCGGGGGTCTAATGATCTGGGTGATGGCATACACCTAACGCATGAACACGCAAGATTCAATCTATGGCAATCAATTAATCAAACAGTCAATTATTGGTTTACTTGAATCTTGTGGTTGAAAGAATATCGACCAACACTTGCTATCGTGACTTGTGTACTGAAGTGCAACTTTACTTGTTATCTTGTTATACGACCAATCCGATATCAAAACTTGTCGTGCTATACTCTCGTGCATTGTGCTATTGTCCCTCGTTATCGTGTACCAGTACTTTCTGTATGTTTCTCATTATTCTCTCTAGTTATCCTGCTTTATAAGACATTAATCACTTAAAGTATGTTTGATTCTGAGATTTAAGTCCTACTGGGCATTATCGCTCACCCTGCGTTATTTGTCGTTGTGTTCTCAGGTGAGACCGAGAATGAACCATTCACTCAAGAGGACGGGAACGACCTGGAGTGATGTCTTGAGTACCCTAGCGTCCTATTGCTATATTTAGCGTTGTAGTAGTTAGGTTTGAAGTTTAGTCTTTGCTTTCTTTCAATGTAATTGGGCCCTATAGATTGGCTCTGATATTAGTGGTTGTAACTAGACATTGAAAAGTTATTAATGAGAAATAATTTGCTTTAGTATTATTCATTGTGCAATGGTTTGATGTCTAGCGCTCGCTCTATACCCGTTCACTTGCAACTGCCTCACGTTCTGATATTCTGCGTCGGGGCGTGACACTGCCCACTTTAACACTGCTTCCACTTTTGCTGGATCCACTGCAACTCCTTCACCAGAAATCACATGACCCAGAAATTGTATCTCTTCCAGCCAGAATTCACATTTACTGAACTTAGCATACAGTTGATGCTCTCTTAATGCCTGCAATGTAATTCTTAAATGGGTTGCATGCTCTTCTTCTGATGCTGAATATATTAAGATATCATCGATAAAAACTACTATAAACTGATCCAGATATGGATGAAATATTCTATTCATCAAGTTCATAAAAGCTGCTGGCGCATTTGTCAACCCAAATGGCATTACTACAAATTCATAATGTCCATACCTGGTCCTGAAAGCTGACTTTTCAATATCTTTTTCATTAATTCTCAACTGATGATATCCTGACCTCAAATCAATCTTGGAAAACACCTTTGCTGACTGAAGCTGATCAAACAAATCATCTATTCTTGGGAGCGGATACTTGTTCTTGATAGTAACCTTATTCAACTGCCGATAGTCCATACACATCCTCAGACTACCATCCTTCTTTCTAACAAATAACACTGGTGCACCCCATGGTGAGTGACTTGACCTAATGAAACCTTTCTCTAATAACTCATGCAACTGCTTCTTTAACTCTTTTAATTCTGCTGGTGCCATCCTGTACGGTGCCTTTGATATCGGCATACTGCCTGGCTCTAATTCAATAGTGAAATCTACCTCTTTGCGCGGCGCTAGCCCCGAAAAATCTTCTAGGAATACATCTATAAATTCTCTAACCACTGGCACAGACTCTATAGATTTATGAAACTCAACCAGACTCACAGAAGCAAGATAGGCTACACATCCTGCATTAATTAATCTTCTAGCTCTGAGCGCAGAAATGATAAACTTAGAAGAATAAAAGGGCATACCTTGAAATTCAAAAGCTGATCCATCGGGTCTACAAAACCTGACCCTCTTCTTTCTACAGTCTACCAGAGCACCATAAGCCTCTAACCAGTCCATACCCAGAATCAAATCATATTCCTTTAAAGACAAAGCATATAACTTTGCCGGCAACTGATTCCCATGAATCACAATTGGAACCTCATCTAAATAACATGAAGTAAGCATAAAATCACTGGTAGGAATCTCAACCACCAATTCACACTGCCTTTCTACTATGGGATGAGCCAGACTATCCAAGAAATCTTCGAAAATAAATGAATGAGAAGCACCCAGATCAATTAATATTCTAGCTGAGAAATCAAAGATCGGTAATATACCTTTAATGAGATTTGATGCTTATGCCTGCGCCTTGGTGATTGCCATCACCCGACCTCGACCTCCTCTCTGAAAAGGGGTTCCTCTGCCTCTCTCTGCTGACGGTTGATATGTCTGCTGCTGCTGCTGAGTCCCCCTGCCATAACCATATCCTCGAGATGGATAATCCCTGGCATAATGTCCTAGCTGACCACAAGCATAACATATAACCTCCCGAAAAGTTGCGGGTTGACCTGCGGTACTCTGCTGGGACTCCTCTAGAATCGGTGGCCTGTAGCCACGCCCCTGCTAAAAACCACCCTGCTGAAAACCCTGCTGCCTGCCTTTGCCTCATCCTCCTCCTTGGAAGAATTTCTTGATTTGCTTACCCCACTTTGTTATCCCGAAAGATGATGCTCCTGAGGGTGCCTTTCCTTTGCTGACGCCCTGGGACTGCTGGGGAAGTCGAAAGCTGCCCGAACCTCCCACCTGAGACTGACTCTGCCTAACCTGTAAAGTTCTCTTCAACATAGCTGCCCGTTGTGTCGCTTCCTCTACTGTCTTGCACATCAGTGGAGCTACTGCATCCTGCAACTCGGACCTCAATCCCCTAATAAAATACTCCACCATTATTGCATGATCGATCGCCACATAAGGGGCATATCTACTCAATGCCATAAATCTCATCTGATACTCCAGCACAGATAATCTCCCTTGCTGTAAAGTTCTAAACTGATCCCTCTTTGCTTGCTGGATCTGTAGTGGAAAGAACGTATCATTGAAAACCGTTAGAAACTCTGGCCAAGTAATTCCATCTTCTGTTCTTCCTGCAAAAACAGTCTGCAACTTAAGTCTCCACTATTCCTGAGCAAATCCCCTCAACTGATAAATAGCAAGAATGACTCTGTCTTCCTGCGGACACCTCATAGTCACAAATACCCTCTCGATCTCATGTATCCAATGCTCTGCAGTATCTGGGTTAGGGCCACCTGAATAAGTAGGGGGCTGTAACCTCAAAAAGCTCTCCACAAGAGTTGTGGGATCCTCTGCAGTAGATGGCCTCACTGGTACTGCAGGGTGCACAGGTACTACAGGAGGTACCTCAACTCCTACCGGGGGTAGAACTGGAGCTACTGGCACAGTCTCCTCGACAACTGGTATCACTGGCTGTGCGGGTCCTGGCTGATCCATCCTCATACGGATCTCCGTAAGACTTTCCCATATCTGCTCAATCATCCTCTGGGTAGGATCCTTCGGATCATCACCACCTCCTCCCCAATCTCTCCGATCTGTCATTTCTAATCCTGCACAAATAATTTTCCAACCACACAATACAACACATATCAACACAAAATCCCAGGGTCACTATCAGCAGTGGGTTTAAGTAAAGAATTGGCTACGTAAATTTCATGTTCCTTAACATTTATACGAACTATGCTCTGATACCAACTGTGATGGATCACATCGTTCAAACCCGTTAACCTGATAACGAGCCTGACATGACTCCGTCTCCCGCGAACGAGCCGAAGCTTTGCAAGGGATTTCATACACACATGTCCGTAGAAATATGAAGGAAACCACATAATAGAAGTAAACTTTCCATTCCACAAATATTTACATGGGATTTACATAACCAGTTCTTCAACTAAAACCATAAACTAGTACAACAGAACCTGGGGCATACCCCGAGGTGAACAAAGAGAGAAAATTACACTGCTGGTGGTGGCGCAGACCCTGCTCCGCTACGGTGCGGCCCGGAACTAGAAGACGGTTGGGAAGCCTCCTGCTCTCCCTCACCTGAAAGGAGTGGGGGGGGGGGGGGGGTGAGCCTCGCTAGTCACTGGCTCAGTAGGGAAACTCCCCCAAAGAAATCGAGCAAACCACAACTCAAGTAACTAAGTAGGAAGCTATTCTATAGAAATTTATAGAATTCTCTAAGCAAGATATTAAAGCTGTAATTTACTTACCATCTGCTGACCTCAAAACATGGCTTTACTAAATAAACGGAAAACCCAAGCAGGTGTACGAGCTAAACTAGGTAAACGCCAAACTCGGGTCGCGTAGCCTGGCTCGCGACACCAGCAACCAACCCGGACAAACACACAAGTCTACCTCTCAGCCTCACAGCCATAGACGAAAGGACCAGCTGCCGCTCCACTAAACCAAACAAGAACTGTGGAGACCAACCAAACCACCACACCTGCAGGTCACACCCCGCAGGCCCATGCCTATCACCTTTAGGGACTCCGGCCTAAGCTCCCTAAAGTGAGGCACTGGAAAGAGGACTAGCTGGGGTCCAGTACGTCTACTGGTGTCCGTCCCCCCAACTAAGAGCGCTACAAGTGACTAAACACAAACTCTCACAAGTCACTGTCCCACTGCCGTCTTTCCCTCATTCGGACGGAAACTCTCCCCGAGAGTGAGGGTGTCCAGGAAGACGACAAGACCCTAACGGTACCACTGTACCAGGACAAACCCCGAGCACACCCACATGCCTGGCTCACCTCGGAACCTGGGGCTCCCAACTGAAGAGGTAACCACGGAAGGCGTAACACTACCTGCCACGCACACGGAAACTCGTGCACGTTACGCAAACCACGTGAACACATATAGGTCACTGAAACCAGTCACACACACTACCATGTGAGCCTGTAGCTCACCATGTGAGCAGCACTCCCGAGGAGCGCAACAAATGCCAAAGCACCACAAACCACCTCTACACACATCGGTTAACCATGCCATGCATCGGTTAAACAGTAAAGGATACATACATTAACATTTTTACGCAAATAGCAACAATGCCATGCATCGCGTTCAGATAGCGACGCCCCGACATGTCGCAATCGAGAGAGCGAACGCGACGTATCGCCCTGTCGCGATCAAATCGCGACAGGGGAGACCGTCGCCTTCGCAGGTGAAAAACCCTATCCGGGTCCCCTTCGCCAGAAAACCCTAAAAACCCTGTCATACATGGTTTATAATCCATTTTTCATGCTCTTAGTGATGTCCTAGCATGTCATCTACGGTTCTTAAAGCTGTAAACATATCACATGGCATACACACAGCGATTCCACGAAGAAAAAGGGTAGAATCTCCCTACCTTGATGAAGAACACCTAAACGGGCGATATCCCGGTGTTTCTCCCGCTCCACACGTGATCCTCGCGGCGAAAACACGACCAACCAAGGCCCACGAGCTCGAATCGCTCAAAAACCCACGAGCAAAATCTCCCCTGGCCGAGTAGAGCTTGTGAAAGCTCTATTCTGCTAGGGTTTCTTAAAAACGCAGCTCGATTGGGAACGCGACGTATCGCTACGTCGCGACCAGGTCACGACGCGACTGCCCATCGCGATCCGCCTGTCGACGTCAGCACGCCCGTCCAGCACGCGACACACGGCGCGCATGCAGACGACGAGCCAAAACGGTGGAAACAAGAACGCGACGTCCCCGGGTGTCGCGATAAGAAGGCGACGCGCCCCTCTATCACGTTCGAAGACAGAGAAGAAACCTGCATTTTGGGCCAACCAACCGGCCCACAATGCCCCGGAAACCTGTGTAAGCACCTGCTACACACAATGTAGGCCACACACTGGCCACCACAACGAATATAAGACGATCCGAATGGTCGATATGCTATATGGATACACCCATAATCACCTACACATATCCATAATCACAGGAATGCAACCATACACATGAGTCATTCACTGTTTGATCACAGAACACTGGGACATACCCATAATCACCTGAATATATCCATAATCATCTGAATGCAACAGTAAAATGGAATGAAGCTTACAAGCACTACAATAAAACCATGAAACATAAGCGACCACCTATTTGAAGGCAACTTCAGATACCTTCAGAAATATCATTTACATAACTTCAGAAAAATCAACATAGTTCGTTACAATCATCCGATATGTACATAACTTCAGAAAAATCATTTTCCACTCAAAATTTACAAAATTCAGATGCCATCAACATAGTTCTTACAATCATCTGATATGTACAGCCACTCCAAAAAAGCAATCTGGTTTTGAAAATATGAAATGTACACCGCTAAATAGTTGCATTCCGCTAGTCTTCATATGCTACACTCATGTCTCCATTGTCCTTCTCCTCAAGATAAAGGCAGCAAGCCAACCTCTCAATAAGATAGTGTCATCCTGTATTGAACATGGATATTAGTTTCTAATGAAAGACATGATGAAAATATAATGAGTTCATGACCAAGTTGCAAGAACTGTTTACCTCATTAAAATTCCATTCCACTGATCCTTTTCTTAAGAGACACTCAGCATATTTCATAGTATACTAGGCACAATTGACACTACTTAAAAAGGCAAAATCAAAGTTTAGATATCAGTATAAAGTTACATATGTAAGGCACATGAACTATAATTCACAATAATGTATATAAGCTATGAGTAGTCCTTCACCTATCATCCGCTTGACGAGGACAATGCTCCTCAATTAAAATAGGCCATGTAGCGATCTCCTCAAAATCCAGTACACATCCAAGAATGTTTTTCAAAATATCCACCTAGCACACACAAAAAAACCATATACAGTGGGAAATTTTTTGGCTATTATAAAGATTTATATAAGCTGTGAAAGGATTTTTTCTTACACATTTCTCTACGTCTTTTGTATGAGTGGTATGATGAGCTAATGAGTTATAAGAAACAAACCGTCGATCCTCAATATCAAGTAACAAAAGATGGAAATGATTAATTGAATGACAAACGGTGAACACCCTAGATATTTGCATAAATTCTTCTTTGTTGCGAACATTTAAATGAGCTTGAATGCACTGTTGAATCCTCTCCATTGAGTTATCATGAAAGGTAGTAAGGTACCCCTGACATGGGAACAATATATAAAAAATCATAATACAGAATGGAAAAAATTCCATGTGTTAATAATCATATAAAAACTAACAGCTATGATTGATGGAAAAATATGCAAGCCCTCATATCCGCATTCCTCATCTTCTCATACAAAATGTCCCAATACACATCAATGACCTAAGAGTTCATTTCAAAAATTCCCAAAGTTAGATGGATCAGTTAAACATACACAACAATATATATACCAATAAGACATACTTACATCTCCAACAATAAAATAGTTATTAAAAAGCAAGTTCTCCAAATATTTTTGATATATGAGAGTATTGGAGGATGTGGTGTACACTAATTCACTGTCATTGGAAAATTAAAAGCCATGTCAGAAATTCAACATTGCAAAAGTGAGGATGTAAATAAAAAAGGTAACTCACTTATCTACAATATCATTGTCTAAGAAGTCTTCAATGAGTTTTGCATCTTCATCAGGAAGTTTACATTTTCCAGCATAATCTCTTCTATGCTGTCGGTGAGACTGTAATAGAAGAAGATGAATAGAAAAAGGTTAGTAACCATCAAGTAGAGGATTAACCAATGAAGAAATATGTCAAGAAACATACCACCAATTTCCTTTCTTTACTCTTTAAGTCATCCAAACACTCATGTATAATAATAATATCAACTTTTTCAATTTCTTCTGACTTCCTTTTCCAGCTATCTTTCACAAATAGATATTCCAAATTCCTCACTCCCTTTCTTAACCTCTTTTATGTTCTAACTTTAATTCGTTGTACAAGTGATGAGATTTTTGTAGCTTCTTTTTCCTTCTCTGCTCCTTTGACATTTTGGTCTTTAGGAGGAGACACCCAAGTTTTCTCTAACTCTGGACTAAAAACTTTTGAAGTTTCTCCTCCAATAGCCAATCTTAAACTTGTTATTTCATTTTCATACTTTGCATTTCTTGTTCAGTTTTTTTTCTCATTTCCTCTGACCTTTCATATGCCTTATTAAGTTGCTTCATTTGTTGTACAATATCTGTCAATAAGCTATTGTGTTCTTAAGCTCTGGATGTTCCCTGAGTATCCACATTTGCCTTATCTTTTGGAACATTTTCATGTTTGCTTCTTCCATGTACACCCTTTTCTTTTTCAATCACCCTCCAATTAAAATTTTCACCTTCCGCATGAAGGGGCTGCAATTTCTCAATTATATACATAGAAAAATAAAATGTTATATATCCTAATGAACTTAAACAATATGTAAATATATTCATATCCCTACGTACATAACTCTTTTTCAATTTTCCAAGCATCTTTCTCTTCACATTATCTTTTCTTAGTAAGGAGCACTTATACCACCTGCAAATTCTGGGAAGAGAATGGACATAATTTGAGGGTTTTGAGCCAGAATGCTCAAGGAATCAAGCCTACATATTCAAAAACAATTAATTAATAATCATTAGCATAATGAAAGTGAAACATCACTCAAATAATAATTATTTACCAGAAAATCACTACACATAACACTCCAGTGCAGCCCAACAAGTAGGGAGATGTTTTCTCATGGTTGCCTCTAAGTCTAGATCGCACATTCGTAGCCACTTTGTCAAGATTTTGTAGCAACATAGAATGAACTGATGAAGCCCAATTATACTCTTAGATTGTGTTAATATCGTCAATGTAGTAGAGTAATTGTAGTGGGCATGCAGAGGAACTTAAAGGCAACAAGAATGAAGCACACATGAAAACAATCCACATACTCACAGCAAATCTAACAGATTTCTCATCCTCCTGAACAACTAGCTGTAGCAACCTGAATTTTGAGAAAAATAAAAATTTAAATAATAAATTAAAAACTCAGCTAAATGGATATTCAATGAAAAGAGTATTAAATAAAACCCATTAAATGGAAAAGAGTAGTGGGTTTTGCTTAATGGATCCTCTAGAACTTATTGGGTCAAAATATGAATTTACAAATGGAGAATAATAAGAAAATACCCTAAATTCGAAGTTTAATTATCTCCTAATTGGAAAGGGGTTATTAAAGCAATAAAAGTGGCAATTAGAGTAGGAATTGGATTCCTAAACCTACCCTATATAGTCTAGCACGAATTTAGATACTATCCTAACCCAATTAGAGATTGAAAAGCAAGAGAGGAAAGGTGGAGTTAGGAAATCTCGTAATTAAGAGGAATTTGAGTAGTAGTAGGAATATGAACTTGTATTTATATAAATACATCTCTTAAACCCTCTTGGCCGACCCTAGCTCGTTGCCAAAGGTTTTTGGATGTGGAGAAGAGGCCAAGGAGGAGAGGATCTCGTGGGGAGAAGGAGTTCTTGGAGCTTCTTCCTCGTTCTTGGAGTTCTAAGTCCTAGAAGATAAATCGAGTCAAAGGTAGACATTCTCACGAGCAAAACTCAATTAAATCCATCTGTAGATTGTTCCATACATCAGGAACAAAAGCCCTCTTGTTTCACTCTTTTTCATCGAGCCAATCTTTTGTTCTTGATTTTAAAAGATCTGCAAACATGATAACCCCGAGACATCATGTTTAATTCAAATCTCTATGTATACTTGATCCCTTGCTACGGAATTTTTACTGTAGATACTTCATGATGTTAGGGATCTTTTGCCCCTAAAAGCCCTAAATTTCATCGAGCATGTTGATCGAATTTAATCGATCTTTCTCTCTGTGTCATGTTCTGAATAACTCGTTCTTGCTCATGTTCAAACCCTGTATGAACCATGCTCTCTCTCTAATTCCGATTTACTGGAAGTACCCTTACATGTCTACTTTAATTTGCAACTTGTTTCGTGATTTTTCATCGACTATGTAATTAGTTATGATTTTTCAAAGTACCCTGTGTCCAAACAAGTCAAGTTGGCACGCAATCCGATGTAGAACGGGTTTCCCGCTCGAACTCAAGTGAAGTACCTGAGAACGCGACGGCTCGACACGTCACATTCTCAGAGCCGTCGCGACCATCGTCTTGTCGCGTTCTGAACGCGACAGGAGACCCCGTCGCGTTCTGGCCGCCTGAGCAGACAGCCCTGTCGTGACCCGTACAGGACCCTGTCGCGTTCCATCAAGACCTTGTCGCGACCCTTACATGAGTACGTCGCGTTCACAGAATTTTACATGAAAACCCATAAAATTTGTTACTCTCACTTTCAAAAATATTCTTACACCTTTTTAACAGTCATACACACAGTAAAAACACCGTTTTAAAATGGAGCTATATTGAATGCTTTAAAGACATATTCATGACTTCTTTTCTATCTATGATTTCTCTCTCACATGCACACACATGAACCATCCATATGTGGCTGAAATATGGCATACAATACCTCATAATGTATCTGGTAATTTATTACAATAAAGTATATTAATTGCCCTATTTTAAAAGACTTGTATTCGTTTCTTGCGTTGTTTATATACCGATATCGACGCTCCACTGTTCTAGAATTCCTCTAGAACGTCGAGCACTTGTTTCTATATACACACTTTCTTGGCTTGGATGAACTCTCCGTCGGATACTCCTTCTGCCGGACTAGTGAGTCTTTGCACAAGGCCTCCGTAAGTCTCCTCTGATCATGGATTCCCACATGGTCGACGAGCCGGTTGTACCCTAACACCTATTACACCTTTAGGGATCGATATGATCCAAACGGCTATTAGAAGTTCGCTCTTACCTTGAATCACGTCGGACCTCTGGACTTGTGCATAACATGGCCAGCGGGAAGATCGTGAGTTCCACCTGACTGCCAACACCATGTGCGCGTGTTGTGCAACTGTTACTATCGCCTGTTTACTCGGAGAGTTACGTGCATTGTCCCTTAGCCCTCATCTATACTCTACTTGCTCATCTATTCACGTTCACTCTACTATCTCGTCTATTCATCTAGTACTCTCATCTATTCCTTGGTACTCTATTTGGCCATTAAATTGATTGTCTACGATAAAAACATGACTATGCTAGGCAACATGATAAGGGCTCGGTCTGGTCCTTGGGAGGAGCACCTGAAAGGCTATAACTCGCGAGGGTCTAATGATCTGGGTGATGGCATACAACTAACGCATGAACACACAAGATTTGATCTATGGCAATCAATTAATCAAACAGTCAATTATTGGTTTACTTGAAACTCGTGGTTGAAAGAATATCGACCAACACTTGCTATCGTGACTTGTGCACTGTTGTGTAACTTTACTTGTTATCTTGTTATACGGCCAATCCGTTATCAAAACTTGTTGTGCTATACTCTCGTGCATTGTGCTATTGTCCCTCGTTATCGTGCACCAGTACTTTCTATATGTTTCTCGTTATTCTCTCTAGTTATCCTGCTTTATAAGACATTAATCACTTAAAGCATGCTTGATCCTGAGATTTAAGTCCTACTGGGCGTTATCGCTCACCCTGCGTTATTTGTCGTTGTGTTCTCAGGTGAGACCGAGGATGAACCATACACTCAAGAGGACGGGAACGACCTGGAGTGATGTCTTGAGTACCCTAGCGTCCTATTGCTATATTTAGCGTTGTAGTAGTTAGGTTTGAAGTTTAGTCTGTTACTTTCTTTCAATGTAATTGGGCCCTATAGATTGGCTCTGATATTAGTGGTTGTAACTAGGCATTATAATGTATTAATGAAAGAATTTACTTTAGTATTATTCATTGTGCAATGGTTTGATGTCTAGTGCTTGCTCTATACCTGTTCACTTGCAACTGCCTTCGCGCTCCGATATTCCGCGTCGGGGCGTGACACTAGCACCTTCAATTTTTTCAAAAGAACTTCTCTAGAGGTGCAAAGCTTCTCACTTTCCCACAAGATCTGCAATTTGGACTTTTCACCCTACCAGTTAATTTTATAGAACTTCCAGAACAAGGAAGTCCTATAATCATGCTCACATCCTCCATTGTAAATCTGATCCTTTTGCTAAAAACTGAAAATTCATCACCCTTCACATGATTTCCGATAACTTCTCTAAGTAATGAACTCTCAAAACTGATGGGTGGTATATCAGCAAAAATATGAAACGACGTATGTGTCAACAATGTACAGTGGCAATCTCATATGTCAACAGTTTTCATTTGGTGTACGTAATGTGCAAAAAATGAGCATTGTAATGGGTACCGTTCAGACTTATTAAGTTTTCTGCTTGAACCAACGGCTTCTACTTGCTCTTTATCACCTTCCTAAGAACTGCCTCTCACTTTTTTCCTACCCATAATCTTTGCTTTATTCCGGTCCTGAAATATACAAGGCTATTTAAATTCAAATATTCTACAACAATACCACAATATCTATTCTGTAATATGTATACCATCTGTCATATGTTACCATGGACATGCATATGGTCTGTGTGTGTGAGAGTGGGGGGTCGTGCCCTTCTATTTTTGGAGTTGAGGGTTTAAGGATTGGGCCAGGGATCTGGCGATCACCAGGATGTGCGCCACCTGTGCTGCAAGCAGCCCTGCTGCCGTCCGGGGGGGGGGGGGGGGGGGGGAGTTTCGGCGGCGTGTTCCATGGGCTTCTGCTGCCGTCCGTGGGGGGGGGGGGGTGGGCTTTGTCGGTCCGTGGCGGCGTGTACTGTGGGCGTGTTTCGTGGGCTTCCGCGGCGACGTGGCATGTTCCGTGGGCCTTCAGTGGCGTCGCATCTTCCGTGGAGGAGGAGGAGGAGGCAGTGGAGATAGAGTGTAGAGAGAGGAGGCTCCGTGGGGGAGGAGGAGTGGAGACAGAGTGTAGAGAGAGGAGGGCGGGAAAGGCGAACCGGAGGGAGGGGGTCAAGGAGAACCAGGTGACCGGCGCAATCGGGAGGGGGGAAGAGGGAGACACATGTCACCAAAGAGTTGGTGACTTATGCACTTCAGTCCTCCCGAGTGGCAAGAGGATCCGGACTCGTAGGGTTGCTAGGCCACGGAGGTAGATATATTTCCATTAACTTATTCAAATAATTTAAAAGTTATATAAAGCTTTTTTTTTTCTTGTTAATGTTTCCTCGCGTTTTCTTATTCCAATATCTTCCTACCCGATTGTCGTAAAAAAAAAAAAAAACTTCCTACCCGGTCATAAGATCCGCTCCATTCATACGCATGTACAACGTGGAGACTAGTGGTTAACCCTCCAAGTGCACCAAAGTAAAACACTTGCACTAGTGTTTCTTCGTGAAGCTAATCACTGTAACTGATTCTAAGTTGTTTGTAGGCTATGTTAAACGATTCCTTTGAAATGTG
This sequence comes from Colocasia esculenta, assembly GCA_014218235.1. Classification (NCBI taxonomy): domain Eukaryota; kingdom Viridiplantae; phylum Streptophyta; class Magnoliopsida; order Alismatales; family Araceae; genus Colocasia; species Colocasia esculenta. Next base: position 28,418,627 of record CM024761.1, on the reverse strand, counting down.
AATGTAGTCTAATTTTGATAATTCAAGATATTAAAAAGAAGGTGGTATGATAAATATACACAATGTGCCAGAAAATGAAGTGACATTTCTCTCACTTAATAGAATCATGAGTTGCATGACTCTCTGTATGACAAAATAGTGTGTTGTGATTTCCCTCAAAGATATACTTGAGAAGCTCAGCTGCTCTCTATTTTCCTTGGACATAACCAAGAACAGTTTTGTCTGTTGTAGGATGCAGTAGCGATGATTCTGTGGAAGGTGCAGTAGTGATGATGGATAATTGTCAGGTCAGCATAAAATTTGATGAGCGCCTGATCAGTGGAGCAGATGAGAAGAATATCTTCATATAATCAAGATCCATCGAATTCATTCAAGTTGCATTAAATCCATCACGTTCAAGAGGCTGCTCTTGGCCTGAAGACAGGAAAAATCCAAGGGAAAAAAAATCTTAGCACATCTTGTTAGTCATCAGAAAGGCGTTAGATAATTGAGATAGAACCAGGATTCTTCTCGCATATGGTTTAACAAACAAGATACAGCTCCTTAATACTATTTCTTTTCCAAAATCTCACTGCTCATTGGTTTAAGCTTCCTTTGGAACAATTCGCAGGGGTGATTCCATGGACATAAACATCCAACAAGAGTGTGATCGTGCTCAGAAGATGTGGGGCTATCTTGGTTTGCACGGAATATGCTCTTTCTAGGTCGGAGGGAGGTACATTTGGCCCCTCAAAACACAATTTGCGGAATCCAATTTCGCAAAAATCAAGGCAAAACAAAATCATGTCCAACACTGCCTTAGTTAATGGAGATTAAGAATGAAACCGCTGTCATATATGTGTGATATAGGAATGCAGTTTGAACCGAAAATGGCAAAATGAGTATGCCCCATGGAGTCATAGTCATCGACAATCCTTAATAGTTAATAGGTATGGACACATCCTACTTGATCTCGCATGAACCCAAAGGTTTGTCCAAGAAACAGACAGCAGCCTAGTTGTCCGAAGCTGAGGAGAATTGAGGTGGCTTTGTACTATTTTCTCTTTGATAGCCCACCTAGACTTCCTGATGATGATCGGTACATGCCCACACCATTGTTTTGATGAGGATGGTGGAAAACTTTCTCATCATGAAAAACACAGAAAATAAAGAACATCTTAATCCATCATAAAAATATTCATCAAATCCTTGGGCACTTTAGTCAGAACTTGTCACCCTCAGACTGATCACAATGATTTTTTCAGCCTTTCTTGAAAAATAAAACAACGTATCTAGCTGTTGGAATCCAAGTTTTCCATGCATGAGCCACATTTTCCACCATATGTCAACAAAACTGAAGTAGGGCATTTAGTTCACTAAGAGATGTATAAAGAGACCAGTTCAAAAAATAACAGTCGTAAGATAAAATTATGCCAACTGGCAGCAAAATTTAAAGAGTGGGGGCTTCTTAATTTAAAGAAGCTAAACTGGTCTCTCCTGGTTGCCATTAAAAGAAACATGGTAAGTGAACAGTATAACCAACTAATAAACCAAGAACATTTCTCTTGCTGGACACTGCTCAAGGATTTGTCATTGAACATAATGAGATGGAATGAACGATAAAATCTAAATTTTATAGCTCATCAGTGGGTTGATCATGTGAAATGCTCCTGCTATTATAATCTCACATCGATGACAATTCATATGTCAAGCCAAGGGATGACAACTTCAGGGATGTGAGACGAGCACATGCTATCTGATCCCATTATCCAACAGAAGTATAGGAACAAAGTAAAGTAGTCATGGTTGGAGAAGCTAGTTTTTTTTTTCCTGAAGTTCAGAACCTTCAATCATCTTAAGAGGCATAGAGCAAAGAAAGCCACTAGAAGATCCAGGTACAAGACAAGAAACTAGAAATGGGTATAAGATGAAAAGAGAAAAGAAAGCTAATAGAAGAAGCAGGTACAAGACAAAAAACTAAAAATGGGTAATGATACTTTTCATAGAAATTTAAGTCAATGCATGAGTGGATGCAGCAACAGCATTAGATCAACTATAATTTCACCCAAATGATCACCATATAAGTTAAAGGACAGGAAAAGAGCATTCCACATGTCCACCATGTCCAAAGTTCCAATTTCCAAACAACAAAAAGCAAACAAGCTAAGAGTAAAAAAGATTGCAAAGGCAAAGAGCACATCCTACGTATATTGCAGAATTTCATATATTGGGGGAGGAGGAAAACATGCAAAAAGTCAGTGAAGACATGTATAGCAAAGCTCAGATGATTCCCCATCTGCAAGCAGTAGTGTTACTGTATGAGGGCATTGTAGTAAACTAACTCAACTATGAACCTGTTTCACTATAGAGGAGGAATACTACACCCATACAACACAGGATGAACATCATGGAAACAACACCTCAAGGAGACTTCAGCAAGGGCATCTAGAAGCAATGGAAAACCACCTCTAAAACAGGAGGCAGAGATACCATAGTTTGCTTTACTACAACAAATGCGTGTGCATCCTTGATCATAGAGTGACTATGTAGTGACCCAAGAATTCGATACCCGGAAGCCCTCCAAGTATCCAACCCTTGGACCGCCACCCACGGATCCGAAGATCCGGAAATGTTAAAAGAATAGTCTAGTGAGATAAGCAATGAGTTCAAATAACTATAACAAGAGGTTAGTACATTAAGTAAAGGAATATGTATAATATGTCTCAAATAAAAGTATAGGTATAGAAAGAAAAGTGCAGTCCTAAAGGGCACACCCCGAGGACTTGCAAAACACAACTTTTAGCTCACACCAGTACAAGAACTCACACACACTCACACCCTCGCACTGTTGGTAGCATACGACATAACAAATCGCCACTCAACCGTTTGACACCGACTTCCTACGACAACGAGCCCCTACCTGAAGGAAGTAGGGGGGTGACCCTTGCGAACAAGGTCCAGTATGGATAACCATTCCCGTACCGACCAGAGCAATAGGAACTCCCGAAAGTAGGAAACAACTATAACTAGAAAGCAGTATTTAGAAAACATCTCCACTAACTACTACAGAGCAGCGAAACCAACACTATGCCATGACCACCAACTAAGGTCGGGCCACACGCAACTCTCACAAGAACCAACGGAGTCGGGCATCAAGCAAAAATGACCCTCGGCATGCACGCCGAGGCAGGGAAAACACAGCAACCCCACGAAGCAACCATGTGAAAACAGAGTCTCACCACGCAAGCGCAGTCAACCCAAACCTTAAACACTCCACGAGGTTGAGAAACCACACACACTGGTGCCACCACAATCGGGCACCAAGGAACGGGTTAAGAAACCGAAGTTAGAGCTCACACAAGGCACAATGAGAGAACACCCGAGATGGAAACCACCAAAAGGCACAAGTGAGTCGGGAACCGCTCCACACCATCCCTTGGCACAACAACCAGGAATGGGAGCCCACTCACTCCAACCTTCAGAATGCCGACGAAGCTAGAGGCCCAACTCAACATGGGGATCGAAAACATAGGTCCACAAAGCATGGCACAACGAAAGGTGCAGGGCACCACAATCAAGTGCCAAACCAACAACGCCCTCGGGAACAAGACACGGCTCGGCTACAATCGTAGTGCAAGATAGGGCAACAGACCAACACACAGAGAACACCATAAGGAAACATAGTCACATCAACAACAACGATGCCACCGCCACAGGTAGTCAAGAGTGCCCACTGGCGACTTACCGCTCAACCACAAGTCCAGGACTCCCCTCTCGTCGAAGTGAGATGTGTGGACAAAACACAACCACAACGATAACAACCGCAGTCTGGCAAAACTACAGCTCCATGTTTGACCTCTCTACATGACTTCGGAACCAACGTAGAGCGAGACAAGTGAGAACAGACTAGCAGGACTGCACTACGAATGTCCAAACTCGACTGGACCTGGACCAACTAAAAGAGAGCTCTGTAAGTGACTCGGTGCCACTGCCCAAACACCGTTTTCCCCTAAGTCTGGAGACACTCGATGGACACGGTCGTGGCTTGAAGACCTCCCTCAACAAGCCCACGAGGACAGGGGTCCCAGGAAATGGTAACAACATACTCACGATGCAACACGCACTGGGATATGCCCTCAAGTGCTGAGCACCGGATGAATAGACGAGGCAAATATAACAAGCACACAGTACAATTGGCTTGTAAACCACGACAAGCCTAGCAAGTATAAAGCACGCACAGGCACACCCAGTGGCGGACCCACGTTTATGGTAGGGGTGGCCATGCCCCCCCCCCCCCCAACATTTTGGCTCCCTTTATTATTTTTAATTTTTGTATTAAGTTTTTTTAAAAAATTTCAAATTAGCCCCCTTCATATTTTATTTTACTTTAATATTTTCTTACTTTGCCCCCCCCTTATGTTTCATCCTGCGTCCGCCCCTGGGCACACCTTCTGAAACCTTTGGAAGGGCTGACGACCAACACGAGCACGTGCGCACCACAGTTGGAAACCTGGTAGCACGGAAAGAAGGGTCTGCAACACAAGCAGACAGAACACAACGTATCGACCAATTGCTACCAGTCGCGACAACAAAGGCGTTGCCTCTAGAGCGAGATGGCGATGCAAGACCTGTCGCGACCAGAATGCGACGACTGGGGTGTCGCCTTCAGATGAGAATGCGACATATCAATTGTCGCATTCCTCATCTAAAGGTTGAACCCTTGGCAAGACTAGTCCTAGGGTTTGCACCCGACGCTCCACGCCTAGACATAGGCAAAACATGACAAGAGCTAATTGAGAACTGAGCGGAGAAGAACAAAACCCAACCCGCTCAAGCACGGAAACCCACAACATCGAAAACTAATAGGGGCAAGAGGGTCACGACGAGCTAACCATTGCGACCAGAACGTGACTAGGGGACCGTTGCCTTCAGCTGGTATCGCGAAGCCCAACTTGTTGCGATACCAGTTTAAAGACCGAACTATGGGATCAAGCTACCCCACGATTCCCCACACTATAAAATCACACTAGAGGAAGAGGAAAGCATGGGAAGCCACGATGGGGACAAGCCCATCTACTCTAACAAGAGAGGGAAAGGGGATCCCTACCTCAAAAAAAGAAACCAAATCCAATGGGGCCTTCTTATGAGTATGGCTGCCTCCTCCTCGCTTCACGTAAGCTCTAGTGATGCTACGACACGAGCACGACCCCCAATCTCACCCAAGGATACTAGAAAAGGGGAGGGAGAGCTCTCCCACAGTGGATTGGGGGGGGGGGGGGGGGGAAGGGGGGAAGAGGGAAAGAAGGAGAAAAGAGGCGTCGACCAAGCCATAAGGTCTCGGACTTAAGATTGCGATAGCCCGAGAGTCCCGTTCTCAATAGAACGCGACAGCCATATCGTCGCATTCTCAAAAGGTCCAACAGGTTGCCAGCCACTAGAACACGTGTTAGTCAGCCTGCGGTCCCAGAAGAACGCGACACTTGGTGTGTCGCCTGCTCACGCCTGCAGCTCGAACACCCCAAGCCACTGACAACACAAGAATGTAACAATAAAATCGGTGCGTTCAGAAGAGAACGCGACGATGAACCTGTCGTCTCTTGAAGGTGACAGTTCGACTCATCACGACCCAGAGGACGAAGCCACGGGGTCAAAACCTGGGTAAAAGCCCTGGTCCTTACAGACTATGTGTGATATATGTACATCATAGAGGAGTCTCCATTCAAATGATGCACATGGCAATGGGCCCAAATATATGATTGCCAAGGCTGTGATCAAATGCACACCATGGAGGAGATACAAAAATAGTCATATGTCCAAGAGGAATATGATAAAAATGGAAGAGACCTTCAGCTACGGTGATGAAAAGAAATAGGAACCACAAATTTCAAAACAAACTAAACGGGTGTTATAATAAAACCCTTCCACAAATAGGTTTGATTTTGGCAAAAGATATATGTATAGAAAATTTCTATATTAGTGAAATAACAAGTGTGTGTGTAACCTGATTTATGTATGGACGTCTGTAATAACAATACATCAAAAAGTCCACAGCAACTCCACCATGGAGTCCTCTGCTTCAACTGGCTGGACCCAGCAACCTGTGATTGACAAACTTACAACTCTAGGTATATTTTTGTCATGACAAAACAAGGAAAACTAGGGACTGACATTTGTGATCATAGAAAGTAAGCGAACCATCACAGACCTGAGTAGTTCCAGCAACTGCATGCCTCTTGGTGCCATTGTGGCTCTTGAAAATTTGATCTGTCTCTTCAGCAGCTGCATCTGAAAGACAGATAACTCTTTCTTCTGTCTCATTTTTTGAAGTCTCTGCCACATTCTCAGCCGACTTGCATCTCTGAATTAAGGAACCCCAAGCCTGTTCGTCTTCTTCAGAGACAGAAAGAGTACTTGCAGTGTCCACCGGCTCCCACTTCTTATGCTCAATTATTGAAGGCCCGTCTCTAATACAAGAACATGCTCGGTCTTCTCAGACTGAACGTGCTCAGCAAGCACCGCTTCAACTTCAGAAACTGAAACCTCTCCAGTGGTATGAAAAATACAATCCAACGGAGATGATGGTAAAACTTCATCCTTTTTAACATCAGTCGCCATGACGTGAACTTCCTCTATCTCCTTTGCATCTTCATCTGTCCTCTGATGAAGAAAAGGACTCGTGTGGCTGCTCCTCTCCAAAATTCTGCGTGCTGTCCATCACAATATCAATCAACCCTGTAGAATCATACTCTATCTTGTCCTCGTTACGCAAGGTGTCATTCTGCTTGTGATGGTTACCCTGTTCCATGGGATAGGTGACTTCACAGCCGTTCTCCATCCCCTTTCCGTTGTGGTTCACCACGTCCTCGTCCTCCTCCTCCCTCACAGCATTGCCTTTCAATTGAACAACAACGAACCATAAAGAGACCAGACGTATACGAGAAAATATTAGTAGAGGAAAATGGTGCGAAGGGGAAGCAACGAAGAACACAAAACAGAACCCCTGAGACATATAAACAAACAGGATGTAGGACAAGTCAACACGTACGCAGAACATAAACGGAAGACATCAACTGAGCAGCCATGGAAAATTAAAAATGAGCGCGGACTGGAAGAGAAAAGCGGAAGCCCGGGTCACATCAAGAGCGCACAGACCCACCTTGCGAAGAACGTGGAGGACCGCCACTAAGCGAGGGAGGGGGGGTCGGTGGGTGCACCCCCAGAAGTCGCCGCTGCTCCTGATCCTTGCGCTTGGCGGCCTTCCTCTTCTTGGCACCCGACGGCATCGTTGGGTCTTTCCGGAGGGCTTTTGTACGGAACTGTAGACGACTGTGCTATGGTGTTTCAAGAGCAAAATGGGCAAAACAGAGAGAGAGATGGAGAGAGGAGCAGAGCTGGTGGCGTTACATGGAGACGGGAAAAAAACAAAAAGAAACGAACTTTGCGGAGTGGAGAGGTGTTGGGGCGGAGAAACGGCTGCTGCAAGACTGCAAGCCCGTACCTTTCGTGTGCATGAGTGAGAGGGAGCGGGGGAAGCGAAGTAGGAGAAGACCCCTCGGCTGTTCCAATTCCAAACTTGTTGATTGCCCTCACCTTCGGATTCCCTGGGCACGGAGAACCGACGCCTGTGCCACCCACGTCGCAGTGAAGCAACCGCTAATATGGAATGGAGAAACATCAAACTGCCCCACATCTCTCAGTAATCTCATCACCCCATGAAATTTATATCCATAATGCATGCAAAATTGCAAATAGTTGTATCTATATACTTTGGATTCTTAAGATTCATAAAAATTCTATAAAAACTTGTAAGAAAACCAAAAGTTTCTTTTGAACATACGATCTCACCATATTCACTTTTAATAAGTCTAACTTGGAGTCAAGGTCACGATTTCAAATAGCAGAGGTATCTATACTTGAGTCAAGTCTATATGAATGGCGTCACCTGTGTCCGACGCGTTTCAGCTTCCGAGGTCAAATTGTGATGGTTGGGAAGTGAAGGTCCTGTGTGGACTTAGCTCTGATCTTTGTTGTCATGATATTGTGGTTTATGTATGTGTCGGCGTTGGTTGACTTAGAGGTCACATGGTGACTGTTGACAAGCTAAGCCTGACACTTGTATACCGTGGTTTGCAGTGGATCACTGTATAAGTACGTATCGTGATTTATGTGCTTGTCGAGTCCGGTGGTCCGGCGTCTAATCTGGAATACCTCTTCAGTCGGGTACCCCAGGTTCTAGGAGAGTCAGACACGTGTGTTGTGCTCGGGGCGTGTCCCGGTACGGTGTGTATCTTTGAGGTCTTAGTCGTCTTCCTGGACACCCTCACTCCTGTGTTTGAGTTGTACGTCCGGCTGAGGGAAAGACGACTGGGGGCAGCGACTTGTGTTTGTGGGTGTGCAGTCGCTTGTAGCGTACTCGTGGTTGGGGGACGGACACCGATAGACGTATTGGTCCTCAGCTAGTCCTGTGTTTCCAGTGCCTCACTTTAGGAGCTCGGGCTGGAGTCCTAAAGGTGCCGGCTTGGGACTTACAGCTGTGTGGTCTGCAGGTGTGGTGTTGGTTGGTCTCCCAGTGGTTTACCTTTGAGTGCTTGTGGAGCTGTAGCTGGACTATGTGGTCCGTGGCTACGAGACTGAGGTGGTTCTTGTGTTGTGTGGTCTAGGTTAGATACTGTCGTCATGAACCAGTAGTCCATTCATGTGTGGGTCGTCGTTTCGTTCCGACTCTGGTTTGCCACTGGTCGTGGCGTTGTGCTGTGACTCGCCGGTTGAGGTTTGACCGTTGGGTGTGCCCTGGTGGTGGCACAGTTCTGGTTGTGGTTCTGTGATGGTACCTCGTGGTGATAGGTACCTGTACCTTTTGTGGTGTTGTAGTACTTCGTGTGCCAGTCTCCTCACGTGTAGAGGTGTACCCGTGTTTCGGGAGGTCAAGTGGTGTGAGCTTCCCCACGTTGTGCTACCCTGTTTAAGGTAGCCTGTGATTGTGGTTGATGCATGTGAGATTGGCAGGTAGATGCTAGTCCTATACCCTACGTGGGTAGGTTGCTTGTGAAGCTTATAGTCAGATAGAGGTTTGCCTGTGTGGCTTGTAGCTTAGGCGACCAGTTGTTGTCGTGATTTGCTTGTGAGATTGATAGCCTAGGCAGTGGTCTGTCGATGAGGCTTGTAGTTGAGTTGTGCCAATAGTTGGGCGGACTAGTGGTGCCGAGCTAGTCCTGCGTCTCCATTCTACTTTTCAAGGATTAAGTTAACTGATAGATTTATGGTTATTATTGTTATTATGCTTATGTGAGCATATCGTAGTTTGGCTACCGGTGTTGCCAGTGAGACCCCTTTGGGTTGAGGTCTCATTGTTGTTTAGTTGTTTTTTAGGGGAGGGGGTCCCTACTGAGCCAATGACGTGTTGAGACTTACTCCCTTACAGTCTTTGCAGGGTTTAGCCAGTTCCGCCGGCTTGAGGAGGAGTCTTGGCAGACTTGGTACCACCAGCAGTAGAGTTAGATGAGTCGTGTGAGCCTGTGCTCCCTCGGGTATGCCCCAGGAGTTGTACTCTTTAAATTGAACATGTATATGTACGGTGATAGTTGTACTTTTGTATACAGACATGAGCACTTGTACTTTTTCTGTGTCTTATTCGTAGTTGTTGTCTTTTATATTATTACTAGACATTTGTGCGAGCTATCCCTCGCGAGACTTTGGTCCGATCGCGGGAGGCGGATCTAGATATGGAGCCTTATTAGACATAAATATCCAGCCGTTACATGTTCAGGGTTGAACCGGTTGGACTTCAAATGCGACAAATACTCGGTCGCCTTCACTTGAATCACGACGTACCAGTACGTCACGTTCATGCAAGAAGAATCGCGACGTCTGGATACTTCGCGTTCTTATCTTACTCGAAAATGCAGAAAATCGATACACCCTTCATGATAGACTATAACTTGAAATCTAACTATATCTAGACAAAACTCTGAACATGAAAAGTGTTAAGGACATCCAGTAGAAGCGAATCATGATTTGATTTGATCCTAAATGACCTCAATTGGCGTAAAACACAGCATAACCATGAAAAAGCCCTCAACTTGCGTGACTTATGGAAAAACGCTTAATCGACGAAATGCTTGATGGAAATTGGGCAAAATAGATGCAAAATAAACTAGACACGATGCTCTTTCAAATGGTATAGCCCTAGTTTAGTTTGGCCAGATCACCTACCTTGAAGTGGATCTAAGAGGATCTTCTACACAGGTCGCAGTAGAGAATAGGTTGGAGAAGATGGTGTCCCCCTGGCCGATCTCCTCTCTCCCATGTTCTAGCCCGCCCCCCGATCCCAACACAATGGTAACGTTTCCAAAAGTCTTTATGACGATTACTTATAGGATTAAGGTTTAATTCAAGTCCTAATGAGTCTAGGAAATGTGGGTTGCGATTCTGTATGGTACCTTCCATGCATTGAGATTTCTCCTCCCAATTGGAATAGCAATGGCATTAGGAAACCCTCTCATGGCTGGATTCCGATTTTGATTGTTTTGTATGACTAATTATCCTTGCCTTGAGCCCTAAATTGTCATTTTCTATTTTCCTGCACATTTTTATTACAATTCAGGGTATTTTCTCTCACCCCATGTTCAAACTCCATTTTGGCCCATTAACTTTATGAGCTATAATAACAAAGCCCTTATTCCTTGTGTTTATTGTGTTTTAATTATTAATTATTTTATCGGTTACTACACTAAACTTTTTTAAAGAAAAATGAGGAATGTGAAGACGACGATATGAGTACTGTATTTGGCTTGTAAGAGTTCATGATTGTATCATCAATATTAGATGAACACTAATGACTATGTCATGATTTTGGTATATTTGTATGTAATGTTAGATGATTAAATGGTTGTGGTGAGTTGATTTAAATGACTAAATAAATTTATTTATATTTTTCAACATCTCTATATGATGTTATTATGTTTTACTCATTTCATTTGAAGTTTGCTCATTTTAAAATATTCATCAAGTCATAAAATAAAAAAATTATTGTCCTACCGTATCTTAATAGTACAGTACGGTACCTTACCACAGAGAATGCGAGTATTGCATATGGTCTTATTTCTCCATATTCTAAAATTATTTCTTATCTTCATGAATTTTATTTTCCCACTTTTTTTTTTCTGGAGAAAAATTTCTCCACCTTTCTCAAAAATATTTTCTAAAAAAATACTTTATACATTTTTATTAATCATCAATCCTCATTAATATACGAAAGGGTAACATTTGAAAGCCACGAGCTCCGGAAATAAATTAAGAGAAAACTCGCAAATTTAAGCTGCCCTCTTCCTCTGCAACTCCAGTCCTCCCTCCTGCTCATCCTCTAGACAGGGGCCAAGAGCAAGAAGAGCGGGGAAGTAGGTGGGGGAAGTGTTGGGCCTTGAGCTCGGCGGGGAGGGTGGGTGTTGTAGCCATGATACAGTTGCTGTTCACGGTGGTGGGGGCGGAGGCGGTGTGGTGGTGCTCCTCCTGGTCAAGACCCCGCTGCGCGGCTGGTGCTGCTCGCCTTCGACCACCTCAAGCGGGGCGGGGACCCGTCGCCGTCCGCACCGTCGCCATCACCTCGCCGTCTTCCTCGTGTCCAGCCTGCACAGCATGGGCAAGATCCAGAGCGGCGCCGGTGGGGAGGATGGGATCGTCGGGCTCAGCCCCACTGATCAGGTGCTCTGGAGCCGGCACCTACTGGAGACTTCCCCTCATGGTACGTAAGCCGCTGAGATCGCCTTCCAGCCGCCTTTTACTCCTCTTTCCGTGATCCGACGTTGTTGCGTGGAGAAAGTTGTAGCTTTATGGATATTTAGGGTGTTGCTGTACCTTGGGGTCCCTGTCGTCGGGGTTCTGTCAGAGCTTTGGTGTAAACAACTGGGTATCCATTACCATAGTGGATTTTCTCAAGAGATCTGCGCTCTCTTTTGTCCTACTGGAGAACTTATTGCTTCACCTGTCAGTGAATCGACTGTGCCTTCCGGAAGAACTGGATGATCTAGGGCTTCTCTGATTACTCTAGGAATTCCTTCAACTTTAGTGATTTAATAATCTTGAGGTGACTTCTTTGAAGTCTTTGATGGCCGTCAAAGGGAAAAGAATAGATATTTGTTCTTCACTAGTCATTCAATAAAAAGCATATCGGTTCTTTGATTGTTCTTATTTTAGGAGTTAGATGAACTAGTCTCTGGTCAAGGTGGTTAGCGGGAAGATCCTTTTCCGTTGACATGGTTTTATAGCTGAAAAGCTAAGGATTTGCTTCCATGATCCAGATTATCAGACAAGGTATGTCTGAACTCTATACCAATATGGATTTCAAGCGGCTTACGAGGTCTGACCTGTTTAGGGATCATGTGTTGTCCCAAGAATCTAAATCTTATCTGCTTCATCTAGTCATTTACAAGATATCTCTACTGACTTCTGATCATTGGTAGTCGAATTAGGTGCACTAGAATTCTTCGAAGGAGTTGGATCGGAAGGCTTCTGAAAGCAAACGTAACATGCTTGCAAG